>OZ023158.1:9517626-9945126 GCA_963678695.2 Diplodus puntazzo | reverse complement strand
CGTAACAGATTCTGGTAGGTTTTTTTATCCACTTCTGACACAAGCAACGCTGATGAACGGAAGGTCGGGGTGCTGAAAACAGTTTGTGTGCGATAACGCAAGTTAAAAAACATTCTCACTGTCGAGCCTGACCCCATTCTTTTTGCGTAATGAACAAGACACATTGCCACGTACAGGCAGGAGTGATGGAAGGCATGTAGGCAAAGTCTGTTTACTGCCTGTCAGTACTAAAACAGTTGATTAATACCTCTTGTGGCTGTGGCTGTTGGTATACTTTGGGAAAATAACCCTGATGATGTCATAATGATGAAATCAGAGCTATACCAGCTTGGGCGGGGAGACAAATGTATTATTTAAAGCCCATGTTATGAATTGAGTGTTTTGGAGTTTGTCATTTACCAGGCTAAGCATAGATGCTATGTAGTTGCGTCATCGCGAGCGTAGAACTAGTGTTTTTACAGTTGGCCACATACAGTTCTCTCACTCGGACTTTGTGGAACTGTACTAAATCATCAAAGTCTTGTAGTCCTCAATCTAATCTGAATCTCACAGCCAACACTCCTTGTCTGCCCCTCTGCTCAGGGGATAGCAGCACCCTACCACTTGTTTCCTGATCAAATTTGATAAAAGAAAAGCTCTCAAATAAACACGTTATCAGCAGTGAGCTAGTTTAGGGCTCCGAATAAAACTACTCTGATTTACTAGCCAATAAATGATCAGTCAGTCAGTTAGCTGAATTAACATTGCATTCAGTCAGACAGGCAGGCTTTCAGTTCATGTTTGCCCGACATGTTCTCTTTTCATTTTTACACACAAATCATTTGGGTTAAATCTTTCATTTTTACCCTTTCATCAGCAGGGCACCAATCTGCCGCTGCCCCCGCGCCCAAATGCACTTTTCATCTGCTCTAAGATGTATTATAAATGTTCCTTTCATGTTAATGAGGGGATAATGAAGTCCCTCAATAGCACGCCTGAAAAGCGCTGCACTCTTTTAATGAAGGCTTTAAGTTGGCATATTTGATTTGTCTAATTTATTCTTCAGAGATTTTCTATTTGAAGATTTAATATTGAAAAGAGCGACTTGAAAGGGAAAAATGCAGGGCTTTTAGAGGAGGAGTTATTTTGAATGGGTAATAGGCATTGATCAGCCTTGCTGAATTGTCTCTCCATGGTAAATACGTTGGAAGGTACTGTAGCAGGCAGTGCTCCTGCAGAGAGCCTTTCAGACTAATTAGGGCAGATTTCCACCATGTTTCCAGAGACAGTGCAGCAAAAACACCTGAAGAGAAGCAGGCAAATAGTAGATGGAAAGGAAAGAGACTCACTGATGGGAATCAGCCTCATATAGTTTTATATTTTGAGATCAAACTTGCTGGTTGTTTTGTTGAAATGTACATACAGATAAAATAATGGGGTTTATTTTAGCATAATCTGCTAAATACATCCAATGTATGCAGGATCACTTTCTCACCTCATAAAGTAGAATCTCTTGGTTCATTGTTTTAATCACCACATATGGAGATCTGTGGGTTTGACTGACTCCAACCTTCAAAGCAATCCTGTTCTCACATTGTGTTCATCTTTGTGTATAGCATCATTATAACTGAATATCTTTGGGTTTTGGGCTGGTGCTTGAACAAAACAAGACATGAGATGATGTCTCTGGGAACAGGAGATGTTTCCACTTTAATCGCTTAAATGATTAATTGACAACAAAATCAGTAATGAGTATAATTGTTAGTCGCAGTCCTTTGTGTAAAACCTTCATGTTTATTGTTTTCTGCACCAAACTTATGCATGTGGCTGATCACTTATGAGTGTTTGTATCTGTCTTCCCAGCTATGAGGCTGTGCACAGAGGAGTGTCGTGTCCTGGGCCACTCCGATCAGTGCTGGATGCCCCCCCTGGCTTCCCCGGCCTCATCCTCCTCCGACTACCGCAGTAACCTCTACATCCCAGGTGAAGAAGCCCGCCAACCCGCTGAACTGTCCCAGGAAAAGACTCCACAGCCCTGCACCGACACTGGCCCTGCCCGGAACCAGAGCTTCTCCACCTTCGGCAAGGACCTGGTTGGTGAGGACGGTGGAGAAGAGGAGGGGGGAGAGGATGGTGAGGGTGAGGTCAGAGATGAGGATCTGTGTGGGACCACATCGTTGCTCTCAGAGATGAGCAGTGTGTTCCAGCGGTTGCTACCCCAGGGTCTGGACTCATACGTCCAGGTCAACGAAAACCAGAAGGGGACTAGCCTGAGTGGGGTGGGTGTCCCCATGACTGGATCTTTAGATCGCAGGAGGGGACATCTCCCTGGCAAGTCCAACCCCTCTGTCCACCAGCAGGGTGTGGCTGCCTGGGCTGCCAACACCCACTTCCAGAACCCGGGGAGCAGTATCGGCCCATCTGGCCACCACCAGGGTGGCAGCTACCACACCCTGAAACCCAGCACCAAGCTCAGCTGTCAGAGCACCAGCCATAAGGGATTGCAGGCGCCCAAAAACAGCCCCCAGAACAGCGGCCACACCCCCAAACCCCACAGCAGCCCTTTGCTTACGGCACTGGTTAGCCCTACTATGGCGCAGGCTTCGCCGGCCCCGGTGCCAGTGCCAGTTCCTCTCCCCGGGCCCTCATCCAAGTGGCTGCCAGCCATGGAGGAGATCCCAGAAAACTATGAGGAGGATGATTTTGACTCAGTGCTCAGCCACCTTCAGGGCAAACGCAGCGACAGCAGACATGAGCTAGTGGATGCCAGTGAGCTGGTGGCTGAGATCAACAAACTCTTACAGGATGTTCGGCAGAGCTAAACGTCCGTTTCTTACCCTCTTTATTTATTCACCACTCACTGACTGCTCTTCTTATTTCACAATAAAAGTGAGGGACGGTGGGTGGCAAAAGAAGGACAGAAAAAAGCTTAAACAGAAACAAAAAACAATGAGACAAAAAACAAGACCTGCAATTGTCGTTAAAGTTGCATTTCTAATGTATTAATTGTGTTTTGTGAATGCTAAATATCCAAAAAATTGTTTGTAATTGCTGGTTTGGTACACAATGTACACTATGTGACTGTATTTATCTTTGTATTTTAAAAATACATTTGTATGCTTATATTTATAAAAAAAAAGTGTATATAAACTTAATCAGAAGTCTATTTTTATATTTTGAATGCATGTTGAGTTTAAAAACATTGAATCAAGACTTTGACATGCGATCGACATTCTACATATTTAAATTGTCTTTTGTATTGTGATTCCTTTTTTATTTGTCACTATGTTATGTATATATAAATATATTAATTAATTAATGGACATTTGTCGTTGTGGATTATTGTGGGGAAGTGGACCGTACACAAATAAAAATGATAATACACAAACATGATTCAGGTGTCTGTGGCTTCTGTATTTTGTTGCGATAGTGGGGGGTTCTGTAGTTTTTAATGTACTTTATGAGAGTGAATCCATTTTGGGTACCTCCAATTCTATTCTAAACTCACGATATGAAACTAAGACATCTGTATATGAGAGCCAACAACCAATTAAGAAGGAGTCAAGGTACAAAACACTGATAGAAGACAATGAACAAAAAAAGTTTAGCACCACAATAAGTCTCATATCAAAAATGGAAAACCTTACAAGATTATTAATAAGTCTCCTAATAACATGCAAAAACACAGCCAGCCACTATTGAGGATATATGAAATACACACTAACTCGGTACCAAAGAAGACAAAATGTTGTGATGGGGAAGAATTCATTACCCATCTTGTTCAGTACTGGAACAATTAGGAGCAGCGTGTGTGACATCTTCCAGACTGTTTGTCAGACAAGAAAAGACATCAGACAGATCCCTAACAACAACCTATCTATGGTCATACAGCAGTCCTGCGGTACTAATGTTTACTGAAAGGAACTATGTATGAACAGTTCAAAAGAACCCTTCACTCACATTATCAGGACTCCTCATTTTCACATCAGCAAATTTCCGTTCTTGAGTGTGTTTGCAATTTGCACGACATGTTCGTGCTCATTTTTGTCATTGTAGTGTTTGTGGAAGCGCTGAAGCACTTCCACAAACACTAAAATGACTCAATTGAGCCAGGATTGTTGTCTTAGCCCGAGAAAAAAAGAAAAACACAGAGAGACTCAGCGTTCACTCAGCAATCTCTGAGCCACTTGAATTCACAAAACAGAATTCAGAAGAATCGGGCTTGGATGTGTGGTGGCTGATGGGAGAAAATGTGCTGTGGACGCAGATGGGGGGAAAAAAGCTGCTGTAGAGAGACACAGCGAGCTGTTGAGAGTTTCACAGAGGGGTTTGGATTCGATTGAGTCACCTCCCACCTCTGTTGCCCTAACAACTAGATTATGGGTGACACCTAGAGGTTCACCATGTGCACTGTAAACCAGTGACTCTAGCAGCCAGCTTTTACCAACACATTACTACTACAACTAGCATGCACCAAGCCCTGATAAAGGAGCCAAGGAGGAGTGAGAGCAGACAACCAGACAGAGCCCCCTGGAGGAGACATCACCACCCTGCAGCCGTCAGGGAAAGTGGAGGAAAATGGAAGCTGCAGGAAAAACCAAGCACACAGTCAACGCAGTCCACACACACACCCACACACACACACACAAACAAACAGTGATGTCAAGCTAATCTGCTGTGTGTCAGCATGATTGTCATAAATACACACAAATTTAACTGACGTGCATTGGGTGAGGATCGCTGTTGATTCTGCTCTGCAACTCGATCCCATTCCACAGTAGTTAGGACGCTCTGAACAACACAAACGAAACACAGTGTGATCCTTTGCTAATTCTTTTTGACATGAAGTCGAATATATTTAATATTTACCTCATCAACTTCATAGATTTTTGTTGGTATAATCTGATTGTGAATTTGAATTTGAGTTTTTAAACTGGTTGGTACACAAAAAGTTGTGGAATGCTCCCAAAAACCCCTGCAACATTCCACACGGGGACCTTCCTATTTTTGGGGGGCCCTATGCAAAATGTCATTTGGGAACCCCTATCTTGGGAAACTATGGTAGGAGGATTCCAAACCCCTTTTTATTTTTACTTTACAACAGCACAACAAAAACTTGAGCAGCCTGGGCACGATCTAAACCAACTGACCCTAAAGGCCACCTTGTGTTCTTGTTGGAATGATTGGTCATATAACAGAAGTGTAATTTGCTTCAACCATTTTAGTTTACAATAAAAACAAATAGATAAAAATAACCTGAATGTAGGAATACAGGCAGAGACACAATGACAGTGTGTGCATCATTATCCATTACAGCAGTCATCAGCCCGCTGCCTATCACATCTGTCAGCTCATGGTGTCAGATCACTGTGTCTGGGTTGTGTACAGCTACACTTCCCCTGTCCTCGTTACCGCAACTTCTGTTTTATTTTTTAACGAGAATAAATTCACAGCCATATTACAGGTAACATAATTAAAACAGTAATGTTTACTTCAAAATGTAAGGCGGATTAATTTGAAATATATGAAAAATGGAATTGTACATCATAATTAGAGTAAGATCACACTCTAATAATTCTGATGATCTGTTAATCTGGATAAAATAGATTGGCTCGAGGATGATATGAAGCACAGTGTGCTGACTGTGTGTAACAGATGTGTGAACCATTATGTCGCTTAAAGTTTTGGATAGAAAACCCAAGCTTTACCACCACTGTAACATTCTGGACAAATATAACTTGCTCAGCTGCGAAAATATTTTAAAGCACACGGAGGCATTGCCTAATTTTTAAGATTATCAATGGCAAGGCTCCCCCACCGCTTTGCACTTTTATACAGCAGAAGCAATGCAACAACAAAACCACAAGGACTGTGTAGTCCCTCTTAGGTCAAGCTCCTTTGGTTAATTAAATTTATCTGTAAGAGCATCTAAATTATGGAACCAGTTGCCAGTGGAGATCAGAAATTGCACCTCCCATCATACCTTCACCCACCGTCTTAAAGACTGGCTTTTAAGCAATCAAAAATGTGAACATCTTTGATAGTATTTAATCTGAATGCATGTTTGTCTGTTGCTATGTATTATTGTAGCTGTCCTGTAACCCATGGTGGTTTGTACGAATAGATGTATGGTTATATGTTTTAATGTTTTAATGGAGCCAGTCTTTTGGCATCATGTTATAATGTTATTGTTTGTTGCTGTGTGTACTCTTTTATATGTCTTTATTTTTTAGCCACCCTGCGCTTAGCTTAACATCTTGCCAAAGGACTACAGTTGAAAATTAGCCTGCTGGCTAACACTGGCACATTTACAGAAATGTCGATTAATGTGCATGGTCCTTTAAATAAATAAAATAAATAAAAAAATGAAATGAAATGTCCAGGTGACAGGTGTGTTACGGTCATTTCAAAGATCTTTTCTGAGGACAAGTTTGTCATTAACCTGTACAAGTTAACAAACACAGATATTTTATTTTAGTGACAGCCATCGTTTGCCTGATCAGTGCAATGAAATGTGAATGAAATAAAAACATTAATACTAATAAATGAAACAGGACATTTTCAACCACTAAAAGCTGAAATGATAGCAAACCGAAATCAGTAATCAGAATATTTTCACAGATTCAGTAAAAAAAAACAAAGAAAAACAATCGATCTTCTAATTCATTTAGACTATTACATAATTTAATGAAAGGGGTTCTCTCATTTGAATATCAGAATGTCATCTTCTTTATTCTGGTGACAGCAGCAGCTTGTTGCACGCATCTCTGTTATGTTATTAATTATTGATGACAATTTGGCAGCACAGTGAGTTCAGAGGAGCATTTATCAACGTTACTATGTCACCAAGTCCACAGTTCCAAGTCCTCAGCATTGTGCCTGTTTGGTTAAAGGTTCATTTATTTGTCGTTTGACAACACTGTGGCTGTAAAGCCCCTTTATCCCACTTAAAACACAAAACCTGTTGAGGATGAGCTCAGGGGTCTCACAGTCTGATGAATGAAACTGCTCTGTAGTCTGGTGGTATGGCAGTGGATACTTCAGTATATGTTGTCAGATGGCAGCATGGTTAACAGACTAGGGCTGGGTGGGTGTTGTCTTTTAGCATCTTTGGGCTCTGTGCAGACATCTCACTCCACTGATGTCACTAATGCTCTGGTATGGTACCACTGATGTTCTGGTGGTTTTAGTCACATGCGGTAGAGTCTTCCTGTCCTGGGCCATGATGAACCATGACAGATTGTGATGTTTCCATTCAGGATGCTTTCTGCTGCCCCTCTGTAAAAGTTGACCAGAATCTTACTCCGGAATTTAACCTTCCTTAGTTTCCGTAGGAAGTAGAGCCTTTTCGTTAAGCAGAATGGAGAAATCACAAATTTCCCTGTTTGTCATAAATGTCCTCGTTTGTGGGACTAATAAAGGCATTTTTGAATTTCTGATTTGTGAACACCATAATGGGTTTTCTGTGATGTTGATTCCCAGGAGTACATCTCAAGTCATGTCCAGTCTCACAGCACAAAGATGTCTTCATATCTTACCTATTACTACTGTTTTTCAGGACAAAGGGGGCAGGATTTAGGACAACTGGTCATTATTTGGAACCATCACAAAAAGACCCTTTTCATGGCAGACATTTTGGTGTGTCAAAGAAGGAAAATCACAGGTGGAATTTACACCATTAATGATGCCTGCATTATACTTATACTTCATTATACTTTGCATGCTCACTGACATCACTTACTAAGACAATACATGATCGATCATACTCATTCTTTTCAAGTCCACATTTCTCCCATGAGAAGTGTCAAGTTTAGGATGTCCAGTCATCCCAGTGCTGAGCCACAACAACAAGGTACTGTTTCTACTGCTATCAGACACCTGTTATTAGTTCAGTCAATCATGTGATTCCACAGGTAAACAGGTTCATTGGTAACAGGTGATAGTGTCATAATTGGGTACAAAGGGACATCCTCGATAGGCTCATACGTTCTCGGGCAAGGAAGAGGTGAGGTTCAACACATGATTGTATAAAGGCAATTGCTACATGGGCTCAGGAACAAGAAAACTGTTCTATGATTAAATGATCGAATCATGTTATTATTTATGTTTTGCACACAATTGTATACACAGTTAATGTTTATTGATGTACCTTATAGTCACATAATTATATATTATTGTCCATAGTTATCTCATGATTTATCAAATCACACATTAATGGCACATTTTTAATGTTATAAATGTACTTATTAGTTTTGTTTTTCATACTCTTATAAAGATGGGAGTGGACAAGAATTCTTGCTTTATGCAAATGTATGTTTCTTATTATTGCAACAATCCAAAACAATGACAAATACTTTCCAGAATATTCTCCAGAATAACCTTAAAGTTACGGCATGCTCAAAAAACATGCTGAAAGCATAACATGCCACACTTAAGCTCAACAAGCAACAACAGATGGGCATATTGACCTGAATGTAACATTCTCAAGTAATACTAACACAATGTAGTGTCCAACTTAACACTTGTAAAGGTTCACTAAACAATGTTAATCGGCCTGCGAGCTGGTTCTGCTGTATCAGATCTGTGTAGTCCAACAGTGTTACAGGAGAGCAATGTTAGACCTGTAAATTGCTTTTCAAAGATGGTGCCTACAATAACCACAATGCAACGTGGCCACTGACCAGCACCACTGGTGACTTTTTTTTTTTTTTTTTAATGCAGCTTCCTCTGGAGCCACAAAAGTTTTTATACTACTTTCATATCATATGCATTAGTTCTGCAGAAAATATGCACAATCTTCACTTTTGAGGAGTTGTTTAGATAAACAGCTCAATGAACAAAAATGAATTGTACGATCAGAACAACATGGAGAATGCCATTTTGGTATATAGGCAGTAGTATTACTGGTTAGCAAGCTTGTTTTTGCTGCATTATTTCATCAAAATTAGATTCAGTTTTACTTATTACAAAACAAATATGATAAAAGAAAGAAAAGATTGCTATAATCAGTCACATTCTCTTTTCAAAGCCTCTGTCAGTGCAATCTGAGGACAGAGTAAGTGAGCATCAGAGAGAGAGAGAGTGTAGCAGAGAGAGACTGAACTGTGTGAGGGAGGGAGGTAGAGAGACACAACAGAGCTTTGAATGCAGTTCAGCCCTCATTCTCATAACACACACACTCACACACACACACACACACACACACACACACACATTTTGTCTGCTATCTCGTCAGTACAGATCCCCTCAGTGACAGCGGGAATGAAGCCACCAAAGCTTGTGTTGTCGTGAGTACACTGATACACAGAGTGTGTTTCTGTGTGTTTGCGTGTGTGTGCTTCATTGTAAGTGTTTGTGTGTGAGTGTAGCTGCCATTATCAGTTTTGTATTGACTGTCTCAACACCAGGCTGAGGATGACAGCAAGAAGCTGCCATCTTGGTGAGATGCTGAAACACTCTCCAGGATGTTGGACAGTGATTTTGTCTTCTCTTCTCTGGTGGTTTCTGGGGATATCTACACAGAACTACAGTGTGGTGACATCACTAAACAAAAATGTCCACATCCCATCCTTAGTCCTAAACACTCTCCTCTGTGCTTCATCCCTTGATTTTTGCACACCAAGTTGGCACTATTCAATTTAACGCTGTGAGGGTGTGATCTATCTAACTGCAGAAATGTATGTCCCTCTGTGTTATTCACATTTCCGGAGAACCATCCATCCAGTCCACCTCACACTTGGCGAGTGTTGTCAAGGACATAAGGACGTGCAGCGTTGAATCTGGCACAATTTGGGCACGCAGCACTATGAATTCAATATGAATGATTTTGGATAAACAGTAAACACCGCTCTGTGCAGCAGACTCTACAGACAACAAGCAACAACAGATAGGCATATTGATGGCTGGAGACATGTTCTCATGGGGAAGCAAACAACTTGCTGTAGATAAAAAAAAACAACAATGGGTTCAACACAGGTTTTTTTCTATCCTCCAGACAGAACCGGAGGTGAAACTAAGTTCCTGTCAACAGCAGTATGCTAGCTGACATTAACCTCAAGAGCAACAATGTTTACCATTTCCTGGTAGCAGTGTCAGCTGTTTCGCAATGCCTCTTTCATTGGTTGCTGTGGTCCGGCTCGGAACAACCAATGAGAAAATCATTCCGGTTTTAAATACGAAATGTCGAACAAGTTTGATATTGTTGAGCGACCCTGATGAGTCCGTGAGGAGTTCAGGACAGTAACGTTATTATGGCTAAATAAATGCATGCTCGTCTTTATAACCATAGTAGTTACATCAATGCGACTAATACACATATTTTGCAATTAAGGACTATGTTTGCAGTTCCCTCTACAACCCTACACCTGTTTACTGAAGGTTATAAATGCCACTGGTTTGAAGCAATTGTCACTTCCTATATTTTCAAATGATATTTCAGTGTACTCTTTAGCTGTAAAAACAGAATGTTTACTACGAGACGGCAGTGTTGCAACTCTCTCGTGTGAGTTGTTCAGGGGCAGATTAAAGTGTGGCCCCGGGCAAAATGTCTGTTCAGGGTGGAGCTTTAATGCTAATGTGATGCTGAATACTATGATGAATAATAATGTATCATATGTTATAATATTGAGCTGCATGTTTTGAACTAGCACTGTAGCAGCATTATTCATTCCACCTGTCCTTTCACGAGTCAAAAACAGCAACAAAAGTTGAGCTTATTGATACAGGTAGAGGAGGTAGAGAGGCTGTATCCCACAGGTATATGTGAACACCAACAGGTAAAGACTCTGGGTATAATCCTCAGATCTCACGGTCAAGACTTTTCCCAGGCATTATTTCTTCAATACCTCTAAAGTTAGTGCTGGTTCTGATCAACATGCTTTTAATAGTATAGAAGAACCTGGTAAGTGTACATTGTTAAGACACCTAACACATTACAGCAAATATGTTAATGTGGATCATCACTCTTGTTTTCACTTTGGTTTTTCGCTGCTCACAAAGCGACGTGGCTGCTTTTTTGTTGTCAAGACAATATGTCTCCCGTTCTCATCCCCAGAAGATGTTTTTCTTTTGGATTACCGCTGCAACAATAGCTGTTTTGTGTATTTTTATGTGTGTGTGTGTGTGTGTAGGTGCAGGTGGGTGTGTATTTCATTCTGTGTGTGTGGAGTAAATGTGGCAGCACTGTAGTGTGACAGAAAGCTTATAGCCACAGTGGGTGGGACAGAGGGTTTGCTGTCCAAATACACACACACACAGACACACACACACACACACACACAAACTGATGAAAAGGCCTGGCAGTGGTTAGATAATGGACCATCAGCTGAACAATAGCTGTGTGTGTGTGTGCGTATGAATGTCTTCTTGCTGCGTCTCTATCTTTTCGCGATCTCCATTTTGAGTGTGAGCCATTTTGATTTCTTGATTGTTTTGTTGAACACATTTATGTAATCACATGAGCATGTATGTGTGTATATTCTTGGTCGATAGGATTCAGTTTGCAGCTCCTTTGATGTATCTGAGTGTTTGCGAACCTGTATGTGTGTGTGTGTGTGTGTGTGTGTGTGTGTGTGTTGGTGTGTATGAGTGGGGCTCAATAAACCAGTGTAATCTCCCCGTATATGGGAGTAAACACCTAGCTGGGTTGCTGGCCACTATCTGTAGACACACTGGGGCTGTACCACAGCAGATTAGCCCGATATCACTGTTTGTGTGTGTGTGTGTGTGTGTGTGTGTGTGTGTGTGTGTGTGTGTGTGTGTGTGTGTGTGTGTGTTGGTGGGTGGGCGGGTTTGTGTGTGTAAGACATACAAAGCTGATGGAAGTCTAGGTGTGCAGGGGGGTTAATCTGCTCTCACCTTAGATGTACTGTACGTGATTTCAACTGTGTGTGTTAAAAAAAAAAGACTTGAATTAGAGAGAAAAACAGCCTTGAAGGACACATCAGACTTGTGTGTTTTTTTCTGCAAAAGCCATTCAAACATTATTAGTACAATTTTAAAAAACTGTCAAAATGTGTCTATCTAGGCTTCCACCACTTATTATACTGAAACTCCTCCAATTTTACATTTTTGCATATTTAAGGTATTACTGACCTATCAAAAAGTTGTGTTAGATCTGTAGTGTAACGTATGATTAATTTCCTCAAGTGATGTCACTTGAGTCAGTAGCCCTTTTTAGATAGAAAAGGCGGCACATTTGCTCCAAGGTAAGGGTGGCAATTTGCCGGCCTGTCTTTCTAAAACCGAGGCGTAATATTCCTCCTTTTCCAAAAGCCGCCTCTGAGATAGGCGTAAACATGTGACGTGACGTGAAGCTCGAAGTTGGGCTGTGAACAGAGACATAGAATTTGTCTTCAAAATAAGAGCTTTACATCACACCCCATTGTAGTTTAGAACTGGGTTCTTAGCGGGGGGCTTTTAATTTGAAAGTAGCGACCGTTCCTAGCTTGCGCTACAACAACAAGCTAACACTACCAAACAGCTACAGAGACCGAGGAGACGCTGCATCTCCTGGATCTCAGCGGCTGTCCAATTGTTCATCTTAATGTCAAAGTGATGGACTGACTGCTGTGATCAGCTGTCTCCTGTTTTTAAAATTCCTCGGTTGTGGGTCGCACAACAGTGCAGGTCATTGACACCTCCGCCCACCTCACCCACGGGCTGGCACATTTCTGCCTAGGTTTTAGACAGCAGTCGAGGCGGAAATAAGTGTACCCTCCGAGGCGGAAAATCGGCGGACCAAAACAGACCCCCAATTTGCCAGCCTCTGTCTAAAACCGCGGACCGAGCCGCCAAAAGGACGGGCAAATTGGTGGCTTGGTGCTCTGTCTAAAAACAGCTAGTGTCAGTTGGGACTGAAGACAACAAGATTAAACACAAAAAAAAGTGCATACCTCCGCCGAGGCCCAACAGTCCCCTTCAATTCAGTCAAGCCTAATCCAATATCAAACTGTATAGTCCTGCATCACGTTAAATAGTAAACCACCCATAACTGCTGGTCCATGATTTAAGTTCAGCAGATGTGTCACAGCCGACCACAGGACAACAAAACACTGCAGATGGAGTCATAATCTCCACTGTGTTGTGGATGTAAAATATGTTTTTATTAGGATCCACATCAAATTGCACTGACTCAGACACCAGCCACCTAGATATGCCTGATTGTTTTTCCCCGTCAAGATCTAAGCATTATTACCTGAGAAATGCACAAACATTGTTGGAACCTGGCATATTTCACAATGTTAAAGAAAATGCGGCCCGGATCTGTATTTTTATCCGGATCTGCACCAAAACCTAATGGGGTATATATTCTGGGCCAAGACCAATCCTGCATTCAAGTTAAGTGGAAATCTGTTCAGTAGCTTCTGTGTAATCCTGCTGACAAACCAACAGACATCAGGGAAAACACAACCTCCTTGGTGGAGGTAATAATCTGATGGTGTGGCACCCGCTCCTTGGGCTCTATCTTACACTTTACTAGTCTAGTTTCAAGCCATGTCCACACGTACCAAAATGATCTTTTTTTCCCCCGTCTTCCTTGGCATCGTTTCATGAATATTTGAGTCCAAACGGGCCCATTGTAAATAACTCAACACGCTGTAGTTCATATTCCAGACCTATAGATGGCACTTGAAATTCACCAAAAACAGAGAAGAAGAGATGGAGCATGCACATAAAGCATGCATGCTGTATACAAACAGACAGTAATAGGAGAAAGCCCTTCGCAGTGGATCTAAAATGATGTGGCGTATGCGGTTGTCCATAATCCCTTTATCGCTCAGCGTAGTGGCAGAGGAGCATAATATTTTGCCCTAGTAACCCTAATAGACTCAATGTCTTCTGCGGCACGAACACGAGCGTGTAGTCCGCCATTGTTGCGGTTGTTGTTATGAGGTGTCACGGGGTTAGGAGGTCGAAGGCTAGAGGTCGAGCCGTGGGGCGATGGCGTCATCGATACGCAAAGTATGCGGATTCGCTGTCCAAACGAGAACGCAAGGGTGGCGTTTTCAAATGTTTTCACCCTGAGACCAGGTTTCAAATAAGTGTGTTTACAGGATCCATTTGGATGTTCGGCCAAAACGATGCAAAACATGTGCGTTTACACAAAAAAGCGTTTCCATGTGGATGGCCCCTCAGGCTGACGCAGTTGTCATTTTCACGACCATGTCGTGTAAATAGATGTACCTGTGCCCACCTGTGCACTCCTGGGCTTGTTGAAATGAGGTGTGATCAGGCGCACTGATGGAGGATTGCTGTTTTGAAGCAGCAGAAAGTGACAGCAACATAAAGCTGGTCTGAAGTCAAACGGATGCATAAGATGTACCTACACAGGTGAGTTCACACCGTTCATGCACTCTGATTTTATAATTTGAGAGGCTGCTTTCAGTTATTTTAAACATTGCCATGAACACAATAAGGTCACAGTAACAAATATCATGGCACATTTAATCAGCAAATTTAAAAGCTGTAGTTATAAACTCCCCACAGAGAACAAGTCAGGAGTTTCAGATAATCAATGAAGTTAATCAGCTGTTCCTCATGCACACATGTGGATGTTCATGTAGAGATATTATTTATGGTTTCTGCTGCTGGAGGATTGCTGCAGGTAATGTCATTCATTTTTTCCTCTTTAAGGACGTATTCCCCCCTCTCATCCCACCGTATTGATCAGGATGATCCTGATTCACAGTCTGAAGTCAGCGCACACTCACAGAGGGACAGCAGTGCTCCTCCTCCTCCTCAGTTTCATATCAGTGCATGTTTTCATATGCATGTCAGGTGTGGTGTCAGGTCCGGGTGCACCTGGCTCTTAAAGGGAATGGGAGACAACGCTCAGATTGTTTGATTATGTTCCGCCAAAAGCACATCCATGACTAATTCAGAGTCTAAATACCACCTCTTTGTGCTGTAAACTGCACTTGGCGCCCAGATTATCTGCCGTTTAACTAGCAAAATGGACTTGGACTGTGATTTAGATCCAAAACGTTTTTATCTAATAAAATATTCTGCCACAATCAGAAACATTTTCTTTGCTGTACAAACTGCTTTGCTCTCCCACTTGCCCGACACAGAGGCACCACCTGGGGGTGGTGTAACAGCAATCTAACAGCGCCATAAATTACAATAATATAAACACAGTAACAAAAAAAAATCTATTTAACCTGTGCTGCGTGTTGAGCGACCGCTTACCTGCTCTTTTCCCCCTGCTTCACTGTTCCCTTAAATGATCTGTGCTCATGGGCACTGCAGCTATTATGCGAGGGTGGTATTTCATTTAGAACCCCTCCACTTTTACCTTGTAGAAAACGCATCGGCCGATCCACTCAGGTGCTCTTTTCAAAGCGCTGCGTCGTTATCAAATCCATTTCACTCGCTCATCAAGATGCCCCAATCAATAAAATTCCAAGCTACGTTTTTTTACTGCTACCTTGCATACGTCACGGATGCCGGGACGCTGAGGTAGGGAGGGTCAGGCAATGTCAAAAAGCCTCAACGAAAAGGGAGTTTACAAGGAAGAAGGGAAACATGACAGGAAAGAGGAAAGTGAGCTGACAAATGAGATTATCACAGAGGTAGAGAAAGGGATGTTTTCTATGTCTAGCTACAAACAAGCATCTATCACATGCCTCTACCACAAATATTAGTCATCGAATCAGTTTATTTATTTATTCTTCTCAGTATCTTCAGATATTGTGGTATGCTTGTTCAGCCAGATACATATATCAAGCCACCTGTAAGAAGGCACCAGAATACATAAGATTATATATATGTCTTTTGGGGGGAAAAAACAAACAGAAACAAAAACAAAAAACATCTCCTAAAATATGTGAAAAGTTGTGTATTGATGCTTTCAAAAATATGTCATGTGTGCATCTGCTTGTTGCTTGGTACTCACTTTAATCCGATAAATCACTTTCCTCAAATTGAGGATTTAGTTTTTTTAAGGGTGATCGTGCGGAAATATGACAAGAGACAGACAAAGCCGCTTAATTTGAAAACCTCAATAGAGGCTCTGACTGTCAACTGGTCCAGCCATAATACTTCATATGAATACTGTGCAAACAGTTGCTACATGCAATATTGCACATTGTTGATTCGGAGTCCTGCCTGTGCCCACCTGACGGCCGCAAGTTCAATCTCCACTTTTATAGCTCTGGTCTCTATTGGTAGCACGGAGTAAGAAATAGCTGCTATGAAAACAGTTTGAAAAGCTCTCAAGTCTGAATCTAAAACTTTCTTTTATCATGTAGTTGATTTAAACTTGTCAAAAGGCAGGTTCAGAACAGACAAATGCTCTTCTCCCCATAACATCCTCTTCAGTATTCCCCCAGTCACACATAGTCAGAGCTCAGAGCTGCTGTTACTGTGCAGCTTCAACGTCAGCAGTGTGTCTGATCTGCTGTGTGTGTGTGTGTGCCCCAACATTTCTTGTACCTGAGTCACAGCATTACGCTTGCCAAGGAGGGACCCTTTTGAGAAGATATAGTAACACCCGACTTGGCAAACTATAGCTGCACACTGTATAACCTGCCACGCAGCATACGTTCCTCCACGCTGCGCTGCATCAACAGCACCTCATAAATTACCAAACACTTCTTCCTGCCAGACACGACCGGTCGCTGATGAATGAATCTGCTAACAAAGCTGCCTCCCATATTAATAAAGACATGTTAGTCATCAGGCCAGGCGAGCCCACCTGACACCTTTTATAGCGCTGTGCAAGAGGGTGATATAAGAGTGTGTGTGTGTGTGTGCGTGTGTGTGTGTGTGTGCAGCAAGAAAGGGGCTGACCCTGGTGTGATAATGAGCAATTGGCTTCTATTAAGAATACAAAGAGAAAGGGAAAAGAGGCTGTTACTAAAGGGTGGAACGGACATGTTATTGAGCCTTTGTGAGAGTGTGTAGGTGTGTCTTTTTTTTGCAAGCAAAGGTTTGCACCTTCACAACTTATTAATTTCTGCATTAACAGGAGTGTGTGTTTCACATCTTGATTGTGCCATGGTCATTATATGACAAGAGTGTGTGTGTGTGTGTGTGTGTTCACCCTCCTCTCTCTCTGTCTCTCTCACTCTCTCACTGTGTTTGCATAAGTTCCAGTTTTTTTCCCCCCACTAGGTGGAGCTCTTCCTATACCTCAGGAGTCTCCCTCGCTCTGCTTCTTCTCCCTCCCTGTGGATGTGGCTGCCGGATCTCAGACTAAAGCGGCGAATGGATCAGTGGCGGAATAACAAAAGGATGGATATGATCCCTCGATATCCCCTGTTTCTCCAGCTCTGGCCTTTCTCTCCAACTGGCACCAGCATGTGTCTCATATCTGCTGTGTGTCTCTGCTCTGATTTAGCAGGATTACATTTACACCTGGTGTTAAAATGCATCTCCGGTATACTCACTTAAATTGGATTTCCCTGCCTGTCTCCAAAGCCTCAGCAGATTGCTGTGCACATCTGTTGTCGTTTTCTCTTTTTACACCAACAGCAATGCATAAAATGATGAGTTCAACCGTGAGATACAGTTTACACACCCTCTCTGCTTCGGATCAACTTCAGTCACAGGTAGAACTGTTCTGGCTCAGCATTCAATAACTGTGGAAAAGCTACATCAGGTACAAAAAAGCATGTCTTATCGTAGATGCTGCCACTTTCTAATCCAAACACATTTTCTGATCATATTTGGGGCTTTTAAATTAAAGCAAATGATTTACTTGCATGTTTGTCACACAGCAGTAAATTCTAACTAAAAGCTGGATGAACATACGGCTTCAAGGCAAATACAAACTAAAAGCTTTGGGCCCAACATATCACCCAATTTTGCACTGATACTGGAAAATCTACTGAACTTTATTATTAAGAATGGGACATGAATTGTGTACTGCAGACTCAACTAAAATGAACTTCCATCCATTACCTATAACCGCTTATCTTTGACAGGGTCACGGGTGATTGGAGCTGAACCTGCTGACATAGGGCGAGCAGCAGGGTGCACCCTGAAGTTGCCAGTTCATCTAAGGGCCGATATGAACAAACCAGGCTGAAATAAAACAAATATACATGCACAGTCTTGCTAATTTTACATGATTTGGTTATTCACAAAATTTTATTATTTTTTTTCTAGAGCTGGGGCACTAATATCGACAACATCCTTAGTTTGGCTATGTTCACTTAAGTTCGTTAGCTGAGAATTACACAAGGTATTATTGGCTATGAAAATGTTTTTTTTTCAGTCATTAAAAAATGCTGCTACAAGATTTACTTTAAACACTTAATGTAACACTTAATTCAACAAGCATTTTGATAAATCCAAGCAAGGTCAAATTTTGTTCTTACCTTGACAACTCCTGATCTAAAAATGAGGGTTATTGTAGTGCATGGCACTGTCAAGGTGGACTGCTGTTGACTACTGTTGGCTATATGTGTTTGTCTAGGTCACAAGTTAAGAAAATGAGCTAAAACATCAGTTCCCTTGATACAGTATACTGAAGTTTGCATGTTAAGCTAGCTCCAATTCATTCTGTTTCATAATACCTCTTTACAGTTGTACCTCAGGTAGAGATATTCAGCTTGAAGTACTGCACCACAGTCACAGATGAATAAGGAAAAACTGTTAGCAGCAGTCAGCTGTTATTCTGGTGATACATATGACGCCTCTTAAAACGTCCCTTTTCTCCGTGACGGGGCTCTAACCAGTCCGTGCTCTGACCTGGAAGAATCGGTGACTGGAATGAGATCCCTCACGATGACGTAGTGAACGCCAGGCCAAATCGTAACTGTCTTAAGAGCCCTGTGTGGAAACCAGTTGCAATAGTTTATGCCATATCATGAGGTCAGTTACACTAGATATGGCACAGCAGTAAATATAATTCAATACGCACACCAACAATCCCCTGCTGTTACAATAATATCTGCTAACTTGTATGTGACTTCCACTACCAGGTGTAACGTTAGCATCAGGCTCATTTTCTGTAACGTGAAGTGATTCTACATTATGTCAGCTAATTTTAAACTTGCGCAGCGCTACTGTCTATCCGGGGAAATGACCATCAAGCAACTGTGTTCGTTGCTAGGTGACGTCAGGTATAGGTCATGGCCAAAATTTTATGAATGGAGGTGAAAAGAGGAGACGCAGTCCCCTGCAAAATGTATTTTATTGCAGTTATTTACCCGGTATTTGCAAAACAAAATCACTGAAGTTAAAGCTCTGTGACAAAACTATATTGTTACGGATCTTGGGACATTTTTAAGTGGGTATACGGAAATCCTGGAGCTTTCTTAGTGGGTATATGGTGTATAGCTGTGTATCACGTAGACTACACCCACGGATTCTCAAGAAGCGAAGACACATGGCCCTGTGCTGGTCAACGCCACACCTCCTCCCTTCTTTTTCATCAGCTACAGCCTAATGTTCCACCACCTTTCTCTATTTCCATCGTATTTGGTTTACAGTATGGTAATTGTGCGACAAGACTAGGTTCATAAACGTTTACAACCTGCCCTGCAGCTATTCAGTGTTCCTCTGTGTACAGTGATGCAGCAAAAAATACAGAAAAACTGCAGTAAAAAAATCACTGATTGTTAGGCAAACAACAGTACGGCAGCTCTCTTAACATAGTAACTGGCTGAAGGGCTCCTGGTAAGAGCTGCCTTATACTAATAATGCTGACAAACTGTAAATACTCAATACTTCTACTCAGTAGGTGATTTGTTAATTTCTAAAAGGGGGGGCGGCCCAATGGGAGCACCACTGTGCCCCGACACACCTATGTACACCTCCCGAAGGACATTGTTGCAGGACATCTTAACCATAACTGTGACATTTCTAATTCTACAATTCTATTTTATCCAGTTATCTTCCTTCTCTCCCCATTACACTTGTCTTTTTATAACTGAATTAAAGTAATGAGTAAATACACCTTTAAATTGTATGCAGTGGACTGAGTTTATTCAGGTTTTCTGATATTTCTCATAATAAACTTCAAGCAGGGTTATTTTAAATTACATGACCCCTTGGAACTTTTTACCATCTAAATTCCTTGAAGGACACACAATGAACATTGTGCAAAATAGTAGAGCCCGACTGACTTATTTGTTGCCCGATTTTATTGGCCAATATTAGCCTATCACAGATATATCAGTATCAGCATATATATTGTCCGATATGAAGACCTTATATTTAAAAACTACAAATACAGAAGGGAGAAAGTCACTCCAGCTGAGTGTGTTTCATCAGGGGATAAAACAGTTGATGTCAGGAAATGTAACAGCTATCTCACTTGTGCTGGTTAAACTATAAACCAGCACAAAAATGACAATTACCAACACATAAGTCACCATGTTCTGAACAGACACACTGAAAACACTTACAAAAAGGAACATTTAATTTTAGAACATAAATAGCTGACTATAATGACTGTACACATTAACCTGTCAGAAAAAACTCCTCTCTGAAAAAACTTTAACATTACTGAAAATAAACATGTGCATCTGCTACAGGTTTTATTCCGCCCTTCGCATGGCATCATACCATGAATGTATATAGAGAACAAGATTCATAGCGAAAACGTTTCAGAAGCTTTTTCCTGTCCGACTTTGTTGATCTGGTGATTTTTCGTTGTTATAAAATCGGGTCTCTGCACAGGGTGTTTTATTTTTTAAAATTGGCTCTATGCCTTTCCTGTGACTTCCTGTTTGCGCGATCTGCTGTTTAGCTTGTTACGGCTTTCGTCAAAGCTAAACTGAGCAGCCAACTCGCAAAGCAGCCGAGCCCGGCTTGAAACCTCACTGCGTCAGAGATGATCCCGGTCGCTTGTGATTTGTAACACACTATCTGCTTCTAGGGGATGGAGACTGATGTCAGGCTAACAAGGGGGATGCTTTTTGGTAATTTTGTTAACAAGGGGGACGCCATCCCCTCTCATCCCCCCTCAAATCGCCTACTGCTTCTACTGTTAAAAGTCCAGATTGTAGGATTTAGGGAGTGAGTCCTTTTAACAAAATCTGCAATGTTGTATAGCCAATGTGTCCAATGGGGTATTCAGTTTGTTACAATCTGCATCCTCATTGCTAGATGCCACTAAATCCTACACGCCTGACCTTTAAAGAGTGGCAAACAATTCCTAAACAATTCCTTGATGGTTTTGATGACGGAATCCAATAAACTACTGAGCGAGATTGTTGATTTCCGTGACAAAGTCACACTGTTGTTTGTTATGCAGCCACCGCTGGACTGGCCATCGGGCAGTCCAGCGAGTGGAGGGGAATCTGAACTCAGGCAAGAAGTGATGAACTGCAGTCTACCTGGGTCAGATATGATTCAAGTTTGGGTGTAGTTTATTTTTGTTATGCTTGCTAACTCTTAACACAGTCAGTAGTTAAAAGTAGGCCATTTAACAATTTAGCTAGCTGTGCATGCTAGCAAGCATGACGGGTTTTTGGTTAAAAACAGGCATTCTCATGTCATTGGACTCCGACATGGTCATTGACAGGGTAGCTGAGAAGAGTGAGCTGTTGAGAAAGCTGCTTTTGTAGCCTGATGAGGTAAAATAAAATTATCAAAACACTCATTATAATGTATCAGATAAGATTAGATTAAACTTTATTGTCATTGCACAAAGTACAGTCCAAAGAAAAAGTTTTGCATCTAACTTGGGTGCAAACAAGTAAAGTGCTCAGAAAATGCTTATATTAGAATTAAAAAGAATCTGTGTTGCTGTGCTGAGTGTTGCTGCTGTGGAGGTCTATGGTGACTGTTTATTGATGTGGTGAGTACATAGTCTGTGAAAATATCACTCAATCACAATCTGTTATTTATACATTTTAATATTCATCTCATCTCTGTTCCTCTGTGTCTTATTTTTCCGGATCCCATCATACTGTATGTTGTTCATGGTTTGTTCAGGAGGTTCCTCTAAGTCAGTACTGTAAATAAGTATATGACACAACTATTTTCCCACATTTTTCTAGATACCAGTGATCATATAAGTAAGTCCATCAAGTGTTATTCATATTCTCACCTTTCTTTCTCTGTCTCCTTTCACTTTTTAAAGGTATCCATGTTTGAGGAAATATTCTGTGTTGCTGTGCTGTTTAATGATGTGGTGAATAAATAGTCTATGAAAATATCACTAAATCTATCATTTATTCATGCTAATATTCATCAATGATCATGTCTCACCTCTATTCCTCTCTGTCCTAATCTCAGGATCCCATCATACGCTGCACATTGTTCAGGAGGTTAACTAGACCAAGCAGCCTTTTAGTTTCGCTAAATACTGTATAGAATAACGGGACTGGGAGGATGGTGTAGGTTTAAGCTTATTAGACAAGTACATATACACCAACAAGACAGTGTATAAGCATTGTCACAAGAAAGTTTGTTTTCATTCATAGGCTTCATTGTCTTTCCATCAATACCTGGTGAGACAGTCTCAGCTCAAAATGCCTGGGCCGATTTTTTGTCCCAGTCCAGCCCTGTATGCAGCCAATGGTAGTGGTGTCGATGTACTTCACAATAGACTTGTTGTCAGGGAGTGCATGGAGAATACCCAAGTACACAGACAGGAGGTCCTTAATGACCTCAAAGGATGCTGTGAGTCAAAAACTCTGAAAAAAGCTAGCAAGCTTGAACCTTGAGATTTTGAGCCCTAGAGTCAAACTAGACACTTCTTTTTAAGGGTTAATTTGTTTTTGTTTTTATGGCCTTGTTAATGCTTAATAAATATTTTAAATTACTTTTATTTTTTACTCTACACTAGTTACAAGCCTCTGATGAGAACAAATTGTCACTTGTTAAAAAAAAAAAAAATATATACAAGTCTAAGAAATGCACTCTGTCAGACATTCTTGACATAGCCATTGAAGCATTTAATTTAACCAAAGTGTGTTGTAAAAAAACATGAATGCATTCTCCTTCCTAGATAAACACAGATGTGTGCAGAGTGACACTCTTGACAATTTTTCATTAGAGTGTTGATCGACAGATGGATATTGGTCAGACTGGGCTTTGGTAGGATCCAGCAGTATTATGGCGGATGTAGTCGAGCACAGACCCTGCGCCCGGGGGGCCTCTTCACCCCTTAATCCACCCTTGATGACGAAATCTTGACAAACATACCTGTATAAGCCTTAATCACGGTTTGAGACACGCAGAGCTTTACCTGGCCTTGTAATGGAGACGTACACCACATATTGGTGTGTGTCATGTGGTGCATGTCTTATTGGCAATAACCCTCATCAAAAGCAAGGTAAATCTATCTTCGGTTCCTGTACATATTGAGTTATTTTGCGTTGGATTATATTAGATTTTTGCTTTAACCCCAAACAGCTGATGAAGGTTTTAAGATATCATTACCAAAGAATGACTAGAATATACAGTGCCTATAAAGTATTTATCCCCTTAATTGTTTTGCCCTTATGCAATCACTTATTTTATGCTACATATAGCAAAAGTATTTACCAATATAGCGTCAACTGGCTGGACATCTGTTGAATTAGGGTCACTTTAAAGGGGGTGAATACTTATGTAATCACTTATTTTAAGTTATATATTTGGAATCAATTGATATTACTCTGTTTTCACTTTGACATTAAAGAGATGTTTTATTTTTATTTTTAGAATTTTTTCGTCAAAAATCTTAATTATATCGTCCATGTTTCCATTTATGAAAGCATTACAAGGGGAAAACATCCAAGGGGGTGAAGCATGTTTATAGGCACTGTATAGGGATACTGATCAGGCTGCTATATTTGACATGATTGGGAGTGAGAACGGCCTGCATATGGAAATGCATGTAAATATGTATATAAAATAAAACATAAAGCAAGAAGTTAGTTAGGAAGAGCTTGAGACACTACAGACTTTCCTGGGATAATAAAACAGACATGATATTGATATCCATCCTCTGTTATTTTGGTATTGGAAAGAAAGCAAATATTTCCCCAAAATGTTTAACTTTAAATTGAGGACATAAATTAATAGTCATAGTTTATGATACTGGAGGTTTTCAGAAGCATAAGATAACGCAGGAAGTTGTTGCATTTACAGATTATATCTTTGCATGTGCTCCAATGTGTGTCAGAGGTTTAATCAGCGACGTGTTGGAGTAATTAGAAGCAATCAGCTCTGCTAGAGTCAATCACACACGGCTGAGAGGACAGTGGATTTACAACAGGAAGGAGATGAGGGCAGGAAGAGGGGAGATAAAGGAAAACTGAAGAGAGGGAGAGGAACCAATTAAATTTAGGAGAGAGGACGTGACCCCTGTTTGTGCTTTTAAGAAAATTCTATAAAGATCATTGTCAGCCAATCAGTACTGTATTCTTTACCTTATATTCTATTTTGGTTGTATTTCTCTAGTTTACATGACCAATGAATGTTTTTTTTACGTTTGTTTTATTCTTTATGTGGTGAAGTCTATTGTATAAGCCCGTGGTTTCTTGCTGTCTTCTGTCACATCTGTTATCTGTTTTTATACTGCTTGTATAAGTGAAAAAGATTAAATTCAAATTAAAAATTAAAGTTGATCTTAAATGTCAACCTTCCTTACCATTTACAAGATCAAGAATGATCTTTAAACTTCTGCTTTTATGATAAAAAGGGTGAGAAGTGGAGTAGTGCTTAGAAAAATATACATTTGTTCAGTTTCATGACAACTGGACAACTCCATCTGCTGACAGAGATGAAATGTAGTTTGACTGAAACTGATGGAGAAAATAAATAAATAAAAAGACTATTTCTTGTCAGCTGATGGATGGTTAAAGCTTCATATTCATTTTAACTCTACATTTAAATTAGGGTAATAAAGATATATAGAAATATCTGTATGATTTATCAATTAAGATTGTTATAGACTGTCGCTTACCACCTGGGTGATCTGGATGAGTACAGAGAATCCAGTGTCGGTACATTGGTAGAGCGGGTTTGATTATTATAAGGTAGATAAAAGGTTACAACTAATGTATCGTTATTTTTTAAAACAAGGGTTTTATAATATATATATATATATATATATATATATATATAATATATATATATATATATATATATATATATATATATATTTGAGTCCAGTTATCATGTAGTTATTGATATAGATAATAATAGCAGGGATGTTACTACAACACATATGCACCACAAAATGGTACACATAAGCGTCAACAAAACATATATATCGCGCGCGCGTGTGTGTGTTTGTGTGTGTGTGTGTGTGTATGTGAGTGAGAGAGGGGAAGAGAGAGAGGCAAGATGGTGGACGTGGCCAAGTCAATGAGTTAGACACGCCAGCGGCTGGTCAGAAGGTGACCACAACACTGGAATGATGGTGGTACCATGCCTGCCGACCTAACATGTGTCTTTAAATCACGGTATGTTATGGACAGAGCTAAACGTTATACAACCAGTGTAAGTGTGTGTAATACCGCGACACACGCGTCTGGTGTAACAGTGACTTGAGGTTAAAAAAACAAAAACGATCTCAACTCGATCTGTTCATCAGAGGTGTGTATGATGCATATCTGTGTGTGTGTGTGTGTGTGTGTGTCTATTTGCTTTTCTATCACCAGGCTTTTTCTATCAGATTTGATCACCTTCCTCCGGTCCCTGTTACAAACAGAAATATGGCTTATTGTGCACTCACACAAAGCTAACACTTGGATCTACAAAGTGAAGAGGCTCTAATCAGCTCATGAAAGGCAAACATTCAGAATAATTTACAGTATTCAGAAGCAGCACATGAAGCAGACGTAGTGGTTTAAAATACTCAGAATGAATGTAGCTTCCAAGCACATAATACACGATAATAGTTAGTATAGCCAAGACCCTAACCATTTATTTTCTGAAGAAACATTCCTCAATCCTGCAGGGTTGGTGAGAGGATAGGCTGCGAAGTGTCTCCTCTGGATCCAGAAGGTTTTCAGTAAGCACAATGCAGTCTGTTGCTCATCCTGGGAGGTTGAAGACTGTGGCTGAAGCAATGGTAAAATCCAAGCGTAAATGGTTGCTGTGGAGGCCCGCATGTTAGGCTTTTGGCTATACATGCAGGCCTCTCTATTGTTAGGACAATGTGATGAGGTCACAACACCAGGTATGTGCTTTAGACAACCATCAGATGAGCTATAGCAACAAAGCAAAGTCTTAACTACCAGGGCACACCAGAGATTTTTTGGCTGGACCATTCATAAGAACCATCACAGACCACGAATGGAAAACCAACCGTGCTGAGACAATGTCTGGATCCATCCCTGATAAAATGAACACCTGCTATGCATGCTTTGAGACCCTGAGGCGGTACAAAAGCCCAGGATCTACTGGTCAAACCTCAGACAGATTGTGTGCAGATACTTCAAAAGGATTAATTAACGTAGGACACTTAGACTTAATTGCATCTCTGACTGAGCTCTCAAGGCATGTGCAGCTGGCCAATGTCTTCACTGGTATTTGAAGCTACAAAGGGGTGCTAAATTATGAGACCACATTAAAATCTCTTATATTGTCATGTAAACCTGGAAATTTGGGGGATTCAGAGAGTATGTGAAAATGAAAAGGTCAAATTTTTATTCTAATCAAATAGGGTCTTTCTCAATGTCAGATCATGTCGAGACTAAAGGTTTCTAAA
This sequence comes from Diplodus puntazzo, assembly GCA_963678695.2. Classification (NCBI taxonomy): domain Eukaryota; kingdom Metazoa; phylum Chordata; class Actinopteri; order Spariformes; family Sparidae; genus Diplodus; species Diplodus puntazzo. Next base: position 9,918,542 of record OZ023158.1, on the reverse strand, counting down.
GGGGCAGTGCATGTAACCCCAAAACACTTCACAGCAACTGGATCAGTTGTATCCAAAGCATGATGTGAAACTGAGCACACCAGAGGCTCTTTGGACTTTTGGAGGAAGTCCGAGTACCTGGAGACCCTCGCAGAACATGCAACCTCTGACTGGGTCTTGAACCCAGGACTTTCTTGTTGTTAGACAGTGTTAACCACTGCACAGTTTGAGGCAACAGAGCCCTGAAACCATGCATAGGATAAGTGGTCATGGATAATGGATGGACTCAAAGCGTTGATAGAAGTACCTGCAAACCAAAGAAGACTAAGGAGTTCTGACCGTCCTCCACAGTCACCTGGCCTCAACCTCACTCAATATTAATGGGGGTACTCAAGGCTGAGAAATCCAAATATTTTGTGACGTCACATAAGCTTTGCAGAAATCACAAAGAAATTTAAAATACGTTGCCATTGACTTTCCATGAAATTACCATACCTGTAAAAATGTTCACTATGCAAAACTCCCAAGAATCCAGTCATATCAATGCCCAAATATTCCAAGATATAATAAGAAAATGATGATATCAATACAGATACGCTCCGACCACTAGAGTCACAGATTTCACGATCGGAACGCCGAAAATGGGTATGCGACCACTTTCATACTTCTAGAAACTGAAGTTCATGTCACCCCGGATAATTGAGATAAATATGCATCATAAAAATATCTAGTCAGAAATGGAGAGCTGTCATATCTGCAGAAGTACAAAACAGAAGATGTGCCTTCCTAGTGTATTATGAGGGGCCTTTTTGTAAGAAGAGATGTTCCTAATTATCTGCATTGCCCTCCTTTGGAATCAAACTTCCAGTACACCATCCAGTCTTCCCTTTCTTTGTCACTGACAGTTAGGTAAGCCAGGCCAACATTGTAGCGGCCGCGCATCTGCAACTTCCCTGCTCAAAATGTTGTAACATTAAAACTAAGCTGTATGACTGAGAAATAGCATAATGTTTGGATATTATTAATGTTAAGACTGCACAAGCAGTACAGTGTTTAGAGGCTCTGTTCTCTGGAGAGTAAGAGTGGGTAGTTCTTTAATTTGGCAAGTCTGGCCCAGTGTAAGAACTGAAACAATCTCTGCACAGTGGAGTTTCTCTGGGCCTGTTGGGTAAAGTGGACAGGCTGGGTGGCGGAGCAGAGGCAGGCAGCCTGTACGCTCTGCCTGATGAGTCCGGAGACACTCTGACAGTGAAGAGCAGCCAAGAAGGATGATGAAGATACACAGGCACACACATGCTCACACACACACACTTTTGTGTACCTGTCGATTCAAGACAAATTACATGACACAAATTGTCTGATGTTACTTCACAAACAGAGGTATTTCAAAAGACTAAGAAGAGAACATGCTCATTAGTTGGTCTGATATGCCATTACAGCTGTTGTCCCAAAACTGTGTGGGTTTGACTCAGGCCTGTAACAGGCTGCGCAGCCGTAACAGCGTAGCCGTAACACAGCACACGGGCGTCCAGTGGGTCCAGCAGCTTGACTAAAATGAATGGGAAAAAAAATAAATAAAAGGACTATTTCTTGTCAGCTGATTGATGGTTAAAGCTTCACATTTATTTTAAGTCTACATTTAAATTAGGGTAATAAAGACATATAGAAATACCTGTATAATTTATCAGTTAAGATTGTTATAGACTGTCACTTGCGTGATCTGGATGAGTACAGAGAATCCAGTGTCGGTACACTGGTAGTGCAGGTTTTATTATTACAAGGTAGCTTAACTAATGTATCGTTGTTTTTTAAAACAAGGGTTTTATAAAAAAAAAAAAAAAAAAACCCCTAACCCATAAAAATAGCAGGGATCTTACTACAACACATATGCACCACAAAATGGTACACATAAGCATCAACAAATTATTAGTGTGCTGTGTTACGGCTGTGCTGCTGAGCTGCTGCTGCTCCCTCGCGCGTTTGTGTTCACATAAGCTGCGTGGCAGCTGCGTTGCTGCTGCAGTGCTATGTCTGTTTAGATGGAGTTTGATTGACTTTATTAATTATCATAAATATGATGATGTGATTTTCCTCTACTTACTGTGAAGAAAAAAGGAGGGGCAATGGGAGGGAGAGTAACTAAAAGTAAAAGAAAGAAAGAAAGTGCACATGAAAGAAACGGACCCTAACCTGTTGAGTGTATTCTCTTCATGTCAGTGACATATTCAGCACATACACAAGACATAAACATTGAAACTGTAGTGAAATGCTGGTATGACATCCACATGACTGTCTACAGTTCGTTTTCAGGATCCTTTTTAATTTTGGTACATTTACGGCAATATCCATTAATATGCAGTATTGCTGGCATTAAATGGCATTCATTTGTCCAAATGTCAACATAATCTACTAGAAACAGGGTGAGTAGCATGGGAACAGCTTCTTGGTATTAGCATTAATTTCACCTGCAATTACTACTCAATTATTTACCACATATCTACACTGGACTGATTAAAATGACTGACCAGTGCTGGTAATGCTGATACTTTAAAGAAGAGAACCTTTAAAAATCACCCCACCTCCCAGGCAGGAGTAAATCCTGTCCTAAGAGCTTTATTAACTCAAAGCTAAGTTAGGTTAGCTAATTAGCTAACATGCTGCGGAGTCAGCAAGTAAAGCAATAAACCATGTTATTTATGGCAGTTTATAACTGTACTGGGTAGGTGACTGTACATAGTTACATGTATATACATAGACAACACAGTTCACTCTCTGTGCCAGGTTGGAGATCTGGCTGTCCACTCCTCGGAGCTATCTCTGCTTTAACCTTCATGAAGGTTACAATTTGAAACTGGAGAAAAGCCGCGACTCGGCCTGGTGTCAGCAGTGAGTGCACTGTTTGGATAGGAAGAAGGAGAAAGACCGAGCAGAAGGCCATGTCCTGTGTGCTGTCTAAAATGACTGACATCTGCATATCTGCTGAGATTAGGGCAGAGCGAGTGCTATCTGGGCTGTCACATGCAAACATGTACAATTTGAAAAAATATTGAGCTTGGATATCTCCAGACAGGACATGAGGTCATTTTTGAACTACATACATGACCAAATTATGATGAATCTGGTCTGCTAGCATACTATATGTCCTTGCAATGTATACTGAGAACATATTTGATGAGATACGGCACATATCAACATAACTCTGTATATGCAGTAGAAAAAGTCTGTATTCTTCAAGATATCCATTTGAAATACTTGTGGGTTCTGGCTGTTTAACTTTGTCCAATTGTATTTATACAGATACAACTGGTGGCCAGAGTGAAGTATTCCTATGTGCTTACTTTATGAAAATGTCACCCTTAGAAAGTATGCATACTTCCCAAAATGTCGAATAATACTTTTTATATGAAACCAAAGCTAAACCCAACTCAAAAATAAAAAACAAACAGAAAAAATGGATGTCATAAGGAAGAACAACACCTGACCACACACATGTTCCACAGCATGGCAGGGATTACTCACTGTGCTCTGCGCAGTTGGCCAGACGGCAAAATCAATTAAGTTCAGCTTGTGGCTTTAGTAGTTAAAGCATCTGCAAATATTTGATAAATGTCAGCGCTCTCATCGCTCAGTCTCTCTCCACACCAGCCTCAATCCTCCGTAATCACAGGAAACTCCACTCACAGTAACAAAGTTGAGAATCTGATAGTTCTCTAAGAGAGATTCGCCTGGTTATTAATAGAAACCTGCTACCACAGTAAGTGCTGCAGATATGGAATCCACACAGTGATACTCTGCATTCCTGATAGTGGCATAGATAATTATCAGAGCACAGAGTTAATGGTGCTAATAGCCTACTTACAAATTTGAAAAAGGGTTAACTGATAAATGTTTAATCTTAAACAAAAAAAAACCTGCACTTATCTAGGAGCTTAATGAACCTATTATAGATGTACAGAGACAAGAGTTAAAGGAGAGTGACTAAAGGCAGCAGACCAGAGAGGACTGGAGCTTTAATGAGGTCTGAGATGCTCTGAAGCCTAATGCTCAATGCCGGCTATCTTACAGCTAACATCTGGGGGGGGGGGTCTGTTCCGGATTGTCTGGGCAGATAGCCGTCGGCCATATCGTCCTGCAAACCTTGACTGCAAATCTATAGAAGACTGCCTAAGCGCTGTGAGGGTGAGGAAACGGTCTTCTCAGGGTGTCATCTTCTTGGGACGCCCACTTTGCGGCCTGCCTCTGACATCCCCCTCACTCCAAATAATGTCACAACAAGGTTTTGTGGAACACCAGAGTGAAGTTGCCTCATCGCAAGGGCCCTATCCAGATCAGTCACACGTGGCATGCCAATTCTTGGAGCAGACACCAACTGACCACTCTAGCATGGCCCATGCTCACAGGTGCTGACAATCAGGAGCCAATCAGGCACCTGATTGCCAGCACCTGGGGGTACCAGAAGCTCAAAACAAGAGTCAATAGCAACAGCAGAATAAGCTGTTTGGCAAATTTATTTAGATATCATGCTGAATTATACTTCCCCAAAGTGAGAAAATCGGATGTAGTCGCATCATATCCATCATAATGTTAAGGATCGATATCAGCAACAAGGGGATGCCAATCCTTTCATCTTTATTTGAGAAATGCCCCATGGAGTCTTTTGTAATCAAACTTAAATTATGGTTACGTTCTTCTTAAAATCTTGCAATGTCTAATCCAGTTGCAGCCTTCTTCTTCTCTGCTTTTGCTTTTCACATTGCATTGGACACAAGGATGTGTGTGTGACTCACATTCAGATGAAAGTGAGATGACACTAAACTCAGTGCTCATTTAAGCACACTGCCTTCTTGAAAACCTCTGCCTCAGTATTTTTGCCGGCAACTGGACATCTGTTTTGTGATCCGACAGGATGAAGTGAAATGTTGTTTTTTGTAAATATGTGTATAACCACATCAATTTCCATCTTCATGTCTACCAGCAGCTACTGTAAATAGAAGAGTATACTGTGAGTCATTTCATCACTGCAATTGATGTAGAGATGCAGAAACAGGAACTAGGTCTGCTCAAGGTGGCGTCATGACTAATCAGGGACTCATTTGCATAGGCAAAGGATTACGGGAGACTTAACTTCCAGCTATGGTGTGAGCATAAATCAGAGGTGCCCGGTGCCAGCAGACTCTGGATCTGCCTGGACAGGTGCTGTATTTATCATCAAGGAAAATAGTTCCAGGCTCTTTTCCAGCAACACAGTGGGACAATCATAGATTCAAACTTATTCTACAGTTATACTATGTATCAACATGTCACGCTCAACAACCTGAGCACGAATGACAGTTCAGTATTCTGCCCAAAAGAACTTTGGCACAACTTTGGGATCACAAGGAAACCTGTTTTTGACCCAAAGGTTAAATGAGTGTTAACACTGAATATTGTGGAAACTGTCACACATGGTTTTCTTTTGGCAGTCAGTACTGCTGCTAATGCTCATTTCTCTTTATTAATAGCTAGATAACTATTAGCATTGATTTTAGAAGAGTGATGAACCTGCTATGCAATTGCTGTGTATAGTTTTACAATTGGTCATAATAATGCTGCAACTTGTATATTGCAGAGTTCCTTAATGGTCAGGCAATCAGAGAAAACTGCTGTCAATGGATGGTACAGTAGGATGAATGTTGGACAAACTCGAAAAAGAACGCAGAGCTCGAGGAGCCACTGATGTCAAGTAGGCGTAATGATAACAAAGTTAGTTAGTTAGTTTCCAACTAAGTCACAGTAGACAAAGTTCGATGAATCAGAAGGGAACTGTGTTTCATTGTTGAACTGACATTTTGTAAGTCTCTGACAACACAAACTGCTCAAACCACTGGCAACAACACCACTCAAGTGCCTGCATTACAAGGGTGTAAAAAAATGCAACATGCCAAATACAGATCACTAGTAGAAGGTTTAATTACAACAACAACAATAATAATAATAATAATAATAATAATAATAATAATAATAGATTGGTATTATGTTGGGACATCACAAAATGGTCCTAGCAATAGTAAGGCCTGCATGCAAAACCGAAAGCCAAATTGTTGCATCGCTCTCTCCATTTCCTCCCTTCAGGCACCTCCCTCTAAACTGGAGCTGTGTTAGATGGCTTCAGCAGGTTTTTAAATAGGCACCCCCTCTCAATGTCTTATTGATTAAGGGGGCAGCAATCAACCAATCAATGATGTTGTTAATACGATGATAGTAAAGCAAATTAGACTTTGTTTTTTTTGCGAAAGCTGAAGTAATAAACATTCCTGATCACATACTTGCAGAGGAGGAAGAGGAAAGATTCAGGATTGGTTTAGAATCCTTTAAAATCCTGTCAACTCTTTCAGAAGCAAATAGAGGCCATCTTGTGACAGGATCACACCAGAAGAAGGAATGTACGAGTCTCATTGTATAGTTCACCTCTTTCACCAAACTCACTTCTCTGATGTCATCTGTTCCACTGCACCATTCACGTCACAGCAGGTGTGATGCCATTGACAGATGGTCTGCAGTTTTACCAAACCTCATTTTTATCTTAACCACACGCAAGTAGCGATGGTCATATTGGGGGGCAGTGGGGGGACAGTTTCGTTCTGCCTTTGATCCACCAGTGGAGGTAGTAACTGAGCAGCTACAGATGAGAGATGACCTGTGTGTGACAGGGTAGGCAGGCAGCAGTGTGACGGTCTGATGGTGTTCACAGTCCGTCAACTAAACAGATCCTTCACTCACCAAACAAAAGAGAAATGTCCCACACGTCAACCCAAAGACACGTTACAAGACTAAAAACAGTAATGTTGTAGCAGGTTGTGTTCTTCAGCATCTTACATGAGGAAACAAATACAGAATTCACACGTGGAAAAGTGTCTCATCCTGTCCGTCCAACTGACTCTTCGTCACACTTCAGCCTGAACAACAGTGTCCGTCTCCGGCAGAGAGAGTCAGCAAGCTCCTGCTGTTTACTGGAGGTGAACTTTAAGGCACCATGTCTTTGTCTCCTTTCACTATTGTGTTTTTGGAATGACTGGGGCATTCTGAAGTTACACTGAATACACTGAAGTTGGAGCAGCTGCGAAAAGCACAGATTCTTCTAAATGTGTTAGACATTGTTTTCCAAAATAAGGTTATATAGAAAATAATGGTAAAAGTAGTAAATTGTTCACTTCTTAGGACAGCTCACATTCAAACCTGTGTATATTTTACGGAGACACCACTGCAGTAATGGAGACTTTTCAGTTTGGTGACCATTTGAACAGGTTAGAACGAGCACACAGCACACATGGCTTCTTTGGTGCATTATGTAGTGATTCTAGATTGCGCCTATTTTTTCTGAGTCGCACATAGAGTTCTCGGCCAGAAAAGGTTTGAAAACTATTAGTGTTTCACAACAGTTTCAATGTCCCTATTTGTAGAATATGTCACAGACATGAAAATAATATACACAACAGGAAAAGGGTTTTTTTTAATTACCCCACCTTCCCTGGTAATCCTGTGCATGATATCCTCCTTTTCCATGCTTATTAGAAGCCTCTCAACTGTGTATGGTGCAACTACACAATTGGCTCTTATGTGTACCAGATCGCCTGTTATAAAGCAGACAGTTGGCTTATAGGAGGAAGGAGCAGGAAATGTGTCATCCAACCACCATCTCTGGCGTAACACTGTTTTCTGTTTTAAGTACTTTAAGTGGGTTATATCCTCTCGTTTAGTGTCTGCTGAATTATCCAATGTTTAGACCGAGGCTGCATTGAGAGAACTGGAAAATGTGTTCCAAAATGATGCCCTACGCATTGCAATAAAAGGAAATGAACCAAACTGTGACGCCAAATGGAGACAAGTACTGAGCCGGGGATATTGTATACCGAATACATAGCCAGAAAACCTATTAAAAGACCTATTAGATGGAGTCTATGGAGGATTAGACTGGGTTGCAATGCTGTGTTGGGACTGCATGCTGTGCTAATTACAAACTGAAGCCTTAGGCTTATCGGTGCTGCTAACTGTGAATGTTTCAATACATTTAATTTTTTTACTGGACACATACATGTACACATACACACACACGGTAATTCTACAAATACATGAACATAGTATATGAATGGGAAACAGAGTATATGAATGGGAAATTCAGGACTGAAGGAGAAGATTTAATGTATATGGGAAAATAATGGTACAACTGTTTGTGAAAGAATAAGCTGTATTTTACTGATGAAACTGTGTGTTACCTTTATCAGAGCAGCCCAGTAGTGTACCCAGTCAGATTCAGCTGACTCTTCACCAGTTACACTGACTCAAGTCAGCCATCATGTTGCATCAGACCTGGTGTCACTGTAATGTATCTGAGTGATACGTGTCTCTGGCTTCTGTTCTGTAGAGCTCAGAGGGCTTTGCTGTAATCCCTGATGAACATCTCGCTGCTGCTTGTATGCAGTGGAGAGCACCCTGCAGAGCCTGCTCTGCCATACTGTTAATATATATCTATCTACATAATAAATGAATATTAATCTCATATTCAGGGCTACATTAACTCACTACCCTTCTTTCTAAAAAGAAAAGGGAAATGTTGGTTTCCAATTAATGTGTCAAAGTGGAACATTTTCTACGAACGGAATGTCTCACCTAACCTGCTAAAAACAATTCAGTGATAATGATTGGGGATAAGGAGACTTCATTCACCTTTGTATAAGTGGGGGAAAAAAGGTGTTTTCAGGCTGTTATTTGATATGTGCTGAACCTACAAATGGACAACGTGTTGATAAATGGTGAAAGTATACAGGAAACCATGCAGTGATATTTTTTTTGTTAACTTTCCAGCTCTGTACACACACAGCCTTGTAAATGTGACAAAATATTTCTTAACACCTTTTTCAAACAATGTGAATATTTTAGTTTTTGAGATTTGTTCATTTCTATGAGCACATTGCAGAGGCGTTTTGCGTTTTCGCTTCATCCCCAGTGCCTATGTTGGTATCGGCTTCAAATGCTCGATATGCTCACAACTACAAAATACTCAAGAATCAAAACTACTATTTCTCCTAATCTGTCTTTGACAGCTATCAGCCTGCAAATTGTATCTCTACCCGGGACGTTTCTGGGAGTTAAGAACACAAAAGCAGAGTGAGAGAGAGAAATGAGATTGCTGCCACCCAACAGTGTGCTTTATTTGTCATTCAGGTAGTCTGAAACTCGCAGTGTGTGAGCTAACGAGACAATAAGAGTGGCTCTGGATGAACGGCAGCGGTGCCTCCTTCCTGTGTTCCCATCAGCCTGACAAACGAGAGCAGAAGCGAAAAACACTTTGCTAGTCAGATGAGCTACAACGGCTCTTTAATGTTGACACACTAATTGGATTTGAATGTTGCGTGAGTGTGTGCGCGCGTTTGTGCTAGCGAGTATTTTACTGTCACCGAAAGATAGATAAACTCCACACCTTCAACTCTTCTGACTGCTTTAATCCACATCAAAACTTCACACTCGGTGTGTGTGTGACCCTTAATAAATTTACATACACTTCATTGTCCCCTGCTCTGCCTCCGCCTCTATTTGCATTTGTCTGCTTGTTCTGCGTCTTCCCTCAAGGAGAAACTCCAGGTATTCTGCTGGCTTTGACTACAGGACCCCGGCCAAGTAGACAGAGAGAACATTAAAGTGATGAAACGCGTTGTAAGTTCATTTTCTCTAATCATTTTTCACACACAGTGATGGATTTGGGAGTTCCAGTCGGCTGATGTGCTCCGTCAAGGGAGACACATAACGAGGCTTCAAAACTAATAACAAAGCTCTGCATTTACTCCAAGCAGAAGCCATTCAGGAGCTCGGAGAAGCGGAGATATACTTTCACCCCATGCAGAGCGGCAGCAGACAGCAAAGGAAACATGTTTCAAGTCTTTCAAGTCAAAGAGGGAGAGAAAGCACCTCCCTCATTCTTATGCATTCTGCTTTCTCTTTGTTTGAGGCAATAATGGCTGACAGAAGGGACACAAAATTATAAATCTACTCAGAGGGAAAATGCTACACATGGATTTTCTTAATGATCTATTTTTCACACCCGCTCTACTTTTGCTAAAGCTTCCGCTCAGCGACTGTTAGACAAATGAAAGCACTTTTCTGCGGTATAATTTGGATTTGTTATCACATTTTATTACATGAACGCCGGCACGCCTGTGATGCATGCTCAGAGAGGGGAGAGGGGCCGAGAGACAGAGAGTCGGAGCGGGAAAAATGGAAAAGCGCACCGAGCAGAATGAGCTTTGTATCCTTAAGGCAAGGCTAGTTAATATTAAAGCCAATTTATAACCTTTCATAGCGTGGGTCTTCAGCGGGGAATTAATCTTGCACGAAGGGTGATTTCTGTGACGAATTACAAGGCTCTGCTGAATGACCGTCGCTAATGCACAGTTCAACTCTTTTGCAGTGTGGGCAAAGAATGCAGAGAGTCTTTATGTGTGAATGCCAAAGTAAGCATTCTGTGCCATCACTTGTGGATTATAGTCACTGAATCCCATATCATTTACCACCAGAACTTTGAGACCTACTGCTGAATATCTAGCCTGACAAAATATCAGCCAAACTAACACGATATCAAATGGGCTCTGGGAAAAGGCTAGACTTCAATTTGGGTAAAGGGGGCAATTGCCCAGGCCCAAAGACAATGATAAAGCAGGTGGTCCTGCATCGTTACCTAATATTGCCGTCTTGTTCTGTCACTACTGCACGTGGAGACACTACATTTATAAAATATGTAGCATCTCCAGAGGGAGCTGGGTGAGGTCATTGGAGTCAGCGTCGGTTAGAGATACTTAACAGATCTCTCAGTTTTGGCCTTTTTAGCTAATGATGACAATGATAACCTTTATAGAACTCTATAGAGCTGCTTTGAGGGACAGCTAGCTTGGCTTTAACTCAGCTAATTCCTGTCACTTATCTTCACCTCCCAGTCATGTTTGTGGCGTCGGGGCCTTTTGGAGAATTTGGAATGCAAACATTGTACAAATAATATCGCTTAAACAGACTCGCGAGGAGTGACCAATGTTTTGGAATGAGCAACCCTGTGAGTGTTAACGGGTAGCAGGGCTGTACAGTGCGACATCGCACTGTACAGCCCTGCTACCCGTTCCAAAACGTTGGTCACTCCTCGCGAGTGCTACATCACTCCTTTACGTGCTACATCAAAACATGCCTGTGCTAAGAATTAATCTGCCCTGTAGCATGGGTGCTATGGCCAGATTTTGCCACAGAAAAAAAAATCTTGTTCGGAATCTTCTTTGAAAAACTTCATCTCTGCCCGGCAGTTCCATCAGCAGAAACTTCTGTGTAGAACCGAAGGCGAACGATGGTACTACGACTATCCTTCCTGGTAGTTGTAGTCAACTGTGGTCAATGATTAATGTTATGTGTTATATATTGAACGCCAATTCCCACAATTCCACACGGTCGCAGCTTTTACTCACGCTCTGTACGATGCGGCTGGGTTTGTACACAGCAGCTAACGCTAACGTTACTCCCACGACTCAACAACATCGAGAGATTTCTCCAACCTGTCCACGTTGAGAACACGAAACGAACTACAGCAGGGTTTTCCCCAGTGTATTATAAGCCTGTCGGCCCACCAGGCTGAGCATCGTTTACGTTTATTTATTTAAATAAAAAACGCGAACAAATGGCAGGTCTGAGGTCAGGTGTCTTTACATCACCTAGCGCTCACAAACCACTGCTACTGTCACTACACGCTAACGATGCTACTTTTGATTGAACATAACGGGATGTCACACACAAAAAGCCAAAAACGCTGACTTTTTATTTCGAAGTCGGACGAACAAAGGCGGAGACGTTGAACCCGCTGGTTCACCTGTTGACCAGGTGTTCAGCAGTGTGACGTTGGCTGGATGAGGCAGCTAGCATGGATGTTAGCTTGTCCGCTGCAGTAGCAGAGCAGCCCTCTCTGTGCCGCGATGGGAAACATAGAGCCAGCTGATTTAATCCAAATGAGTTTGTACAGCGGGTGACAGTACCTGGCCAATTATGGTAAGTTTGATGTTGTTTGTTTTGCAATACGTGAAAATATTAGCAATAATAAGTGCACTAATTTCATAGTGGTTTAGTAGTAAAACGTTGCCACTACATTCAGCGTTAGATGAGCTCAGACGGTAGCTGTTTTAATAAGTCTTCTTCTTCTTCTTCTTCTGGCTTTTACGGCAGCTGGCATGCAAAAGTTGCATTGCTGCCATCTATGGGACTAGCACCTTAGTGCACTATATCCTGCTATATAGAGCGGTGTCTTCTAAGAATGTGAAAAAACAGAGTTTTCCCCTCCTGCTTGACCCTACTTCTAAAATACTTTTCAGATTTAATTTTCTTGCAGTTCTCTGAGTAGATCTTGTCATAGTTTATACAAGATATCAAAGCATTTTGTGCTGTCTCAGGTTCCTGACATGAACACAAGCCATAGAGCTTTTATTGAAGCTCCTTGCTCTACTTATAGGCAAATATGGAACCAGCCTAAACTCTACTGCGTCATGAATCTGTTACCTACTGCCATCAGTCAGTTGCTGGCCTGTGTCAGGCCCTGTCACAATATAAACATGCTTCGCTGCCGGTGGGCCACCCTTCCAACCTATCACCGGACTAAGCAAGTTTTCTGGGGGAAACCCTGTAAAGAGACCCCAGGCACCCCGGACGACACAGACAATAACGTAAATGAAGTTAATGAGGACCAACCAACATCGACCGAAAACGTGCCAGTAACAAAAGTGAAAGGGTGTGAGAGGGTGTGCTACAACTCTCTGGTCCTGTGCTAAAAAACTGTCAGCCTCTGTAGCACTAGTGCTATGTGCTGAAAAAGTTAACGTACAGCCCTGGGTAGACAGCTGCTGGAGCTGGCAAGCTCCGCAGAAGTCAGCCATGCACGGAGCCCTCAGCTTCTGGAGGAATGAACACCTGAAGTAGGGGATAGCACAGAGTCTTAACCTTTCTGTAGCAGTGTGCTCCGGAGGTGCCAAAAGCCACCGTAATACACTGTAACTCTCTTATTTTACTGCTGAATGGAGGGGAAATGTACTTCATTAACATACAGAGAAAAGATGGGCGGAAGACACTGTAAGACTCATCAGGAAAAAAAATACTCAGCAGTCAAACTCCCACGATCAAACTAAAGGATAAAACAGGAAAGGGGCAGAGTCTATAAAAGTGGGTGGGAGTCTTACCTAGGTCTTTCTGCCTGCAGTGAGACACACCTGAGTTTGCTGCTGAGGCCAGCCTTTGTGTGCCACTGGATTTGATTCCACCAGTTGGGTTAGGAACTGAACTGGTGTAATTGCTTAGGCATATCAGTCAAGGACTCAGATTCCAGTCACCTGCATGTCTCTGATTAAGAGAAAGATGGCTAGTCTTGAAAGTGTTTCGAAAAAAACAGGATTTATTCTCTCCTTAACAAAAATACATATTAACTAGGGCTGTCAAACGATCAATTTTTTTAATCACGATTAATCACATTTTGTCCATAGTTAACTTGCGATTAATTGCAAATTAATCGCAATTTTTTTGGCACATTTTTTTCTGTTCTAAATGTACCTTAATGTATTTTTTTCATGTTCTTAATACTTTTAACAACATAAGAAAAGTCAAATATGCTTGCATTATGAAAATGTTTATTCAACACTTCAAATCATGCAGGAAAATAAATCCAGGGTTGTCTGCTTTTGGCGAGGGGGGGCGACGGGCTCTCTGTATCTGCCGTCTGTTTGGCTTGCAAGTGGTGTCCACTGACACTGCACGTTTTTCTTCTTCGTCTTTTTCACGCATATGCTGCTTTCTGTCAGTCAGTATCACACTGATGATCACCATGGCTCCGGTGCAGCAAAACAATAAAAAGTACGACTTGAAATTCAAACTTTCTGTCGTGATATATTCAGTGGAAAACTCGGGAGAGGCAGCTGCTAGAAGTTTCTCTGTCAACCCCAAGAGAGTGAGAGAAACGGAGCTTCAGTGTCTGTCCGAGGAGGACAGCAGCAGGGCCAGGCTGCCTGCTGGAGGGAGGAAGAAGGCTAGCGAGGAGCCTGAGATAAACATGCGGGGATGAGTTATCAGCAAACGGGCACGCCACGAGAGAATGTCCCCCAAAATGATCAGGGCAATGGAGAAACAAATGTCTGCCACCGTGAGTGACAGCAGAGATGAGGAGTTTGCAGCGAGTGCTGCTTTTCAGTCCGCCGTGTTTTTAACGAACCACAAACCCTGCTTCTTCTTCTTCTGATTCCCTTTCTTATTCTTCTGCCACCCTCTGTATCAAGACTACGGGTGCCGCCGACGGCCGTAAATCATACAATGCGCATTTTTTTGTTTTTTGTTTTTTTTTATACTGAGCGTTAATCGCGCTTTAAAAAACTTAACGGTGTTAAGAGGACGCTGTGTTAACGCGTTATTAACACGTTAACTTTGACAGCCCTAATATTAACCAATTGACTTCCTGAGGTATTAAACAAAAATACTTAGTATTGCATCAGGTGAGTTGTATGGCAGATATTGCGATATCTTCAGAGCACATATATTTATCCATATCATGTTAATGCATTGAAAACAACAGCACCATGAAATAAACAAAATGAATGTCCATATGTGTTGCACAACACAAAATCAATTATCTCTCACTTGGTTACTATCACATTTTCCACAGCTTAACTCTTAATTGCACATACAACTAAAATAAATTCTTACAGTGAGTAACGTTCAACCTTTAACTTTTAGCATTACTCCGGTTACAACATAACAAATTGCTGTGTTTATGTCTCTTTCTTAAGTCACATATTTACGGAAGCACATTGCGTTCACTGGATAAAAAAAAAAATTTGACACCTTATCCCGTAATTATGAGAAAAGATCTCGTAATTACGAGATCTTTTCTCATAATTACGAGATCTTTTCTCGTAATTACGAAATCTTTTCTCGTAATTACGAGATAAGGTGTCTATTTTTTTTATCCAGTGAATGCAATGCGCTTCCGTACATATTCACGCAACTATAAAGGAAACAGTTACTCCAAGCAAGACAAAATCTACACTAACCACTCATGTATCTGAGTTACAAACCAAATAAACCCCTTTTACATGTCTCATAGCACTTCTATTGTACTGCGTATTGTTAACGCGCTCATTAGCAACAGGTCCACTAGCCTAGCATGGCAGTAGCTAACTAACATTTCTATTTCCACACATTACTGCAAAATGACTCAACGCTAAACATTACACGTCATTACTAAGGATTCACAACACGGTTATACCCTTTACTGGGGTATATGCTTCTAGTTTTGAGGAATATTAACCCACCTGTATGTACGAACAAAGACGCAGAAAACTTAGCTAGCGTTCAGCTCGACAGCAGGATTTATTCTGCAGTGCAGGCCTCTGAAGGGTTTCAAGTTCCTCCCCAGCGCTATGCGCCACCTAGTGACCGGTCTTGAGCATTGGGCCAACAAATAAGAGCACAATGAAATTGCCATTTAATTACTGTTTGACAAATAATAAAATCAAATAAAAATATACAGGGGTGTCCATTTTTAAATCATGTGGCTATTTTAAACCACTTTTAACTTGTTTTTAACCATGAATTGGACCTTGATTAGATACTGAATTGCATTCTCTATGACTTTTTAAACACGTTTTTTTATCACGTCATGTTTTTTAATACCTGTATTGACATGTTTTATTATTCTTTTTAACCATCTACACCAGCAAATGCTTACTTATGTCTTGTGTAAAGCATTTTCGCTTGACAATGATTATGGATTATGCAGTATAATCTTGTAGCCTTGAAGTAAGACACAGTCAACAGGTCCTGGTCAGAGAGCTTTAGCAGGGATCCATCAGAACTACAGTGAGCAGCTCTCAGGAATTAATACAATTTCATAGATTGATGGATTTCAAGCTGTAATATCAGACCTCTAAATGCTTTGAAATGACTCCAAGTGACTTCCTTGACTTGTTCAAATCAATAATGTGCTCTTTCAGATCAATGCTGAGCTCCTTAGACTTTCCCATTGTAGTGTATGCGGCTCTGAGTCTAATAGAAGACTCCAGCTGTTATTAATCGGAATCACTCAGAAGAAGTTCAGAGGCCATGCTACAAAGAACAATTGTTCTCACACCTGTCTATAATCAGCCAAATCAATTGTTCAAGTTGCTGTATGCATGTTTTTGATCCAGCAGATTTGGTCACATTTTCAGACGACCTTTAAAAATGTAATACTGAAACACACTTCATGCATGTTTTTGTGACAAAGTAGTTTATGTTTCTCTCATTCCATCACAGAAAAATAAAAACTCATTGGAACTCAAGACTGCCATGATATACATGTTCTTTACAAGCAGATGTAACCTTTTGACTGTACATGTCCATTGTATCACATACACCTTCCCTGTTGAGCATTGATCTGATGGCCTTTTCTCTTCCCGCCCATGCTCTGCCCACTGTCTTCCCTCATCTTCTCTCTGTCTCTCACTTATTTGTGCTGCACTGCACCAGCACATGCTCTGACCAGTCAACGTGAGCTCTTTTTAATTCACCACCTGTCTGTGTCTTTGCTCCTCTCCCACCCTCTTTCAAACACACAATAAAAATACCCAGCAAGATGTTTTCTCCTACTTGACTTCTCCCAACACTCCACTTTAACTTGCCTCTATCCTGCCCCTCCCCATTCATTCTCTCATCTTCGAGCAGAAAAGCTGCAAAATTGGATAAAAGCAGGTCCAATTTTGCAGCTTTTCAGCTTGTTTCCATTGTATGGTATGTTTATACATTTAGAAGAATGACTACCACGGAAAGCCGTATCAGAATGAGCTTAAAGGGGCGATATGTAAGAATGTGGCCACAATAAAACAAATATGGGGCAGAATATCCAGGGTAGCCACTAACTGCTGAAAACAGTAGCTCCTGATCGCTAATTAGCTCAGTTAGCCCTGCAGCTCGTACTTTACATTCTGTTGTTAACTTTGTTTTTTGTTGTTTCCATCTTAAATTCTAAAATCTTGCACCTTTTAAATTATTTGACAAGGTGTGAATGGTGCTGCTCACATGCATGCCAAGCTAGGCTGCAAAGATTCCTCAGCGCAGTCTCGCCTATTGTTACTGCGACGCAGGTGTGTTTCTTGGCAGTAAAACACCTGAAAACAACCTGTCATATGGACACACCAGTGTTTCGCTACAGTTTTAATATCTATATATGTAGACTATATCACAGACATGAAGAGAGTGCACACAACAGGTGAAGTTGTTTTTTGTTTTTTTGTTTTTCCTCTGCGCTCCCTTTCTTTTTCCCCCTCCTGCTTTTCTTGCTCTTTCAGCAGGGTAAAGTAAAATCACATCATCATATTCATTGGTAATTAACAAAGACAAATGCCATGTAAGCAGATAAGACAGGCAGGCTTTGTGAACACTCACATGCAGGTCAGCAGCCAGTGTGCTCCTGGGGTTATCTTAAACACACTGCTTAGGCAGACCAACTCTTGCTATTTATCTAGCTCATTACATGCTATGGACAATCAGTCTCAAAAATCCAAGCCTTGTGGCGCTGCTAGAATTGCCATAGATGTATTGTTGTAATTTGGTCATCTAATCCCTCATTAGACAGGGAATGCATGTGCACAACTACAGCAGTAAGTATGGTGGGTCAAACTTGAGCCAGGTAGCTGTTTGTTAATTGCAAGCCCATGCATGTTCGGTTTGTCTCTTCTGGGCTACTGTAGAAATGTGGCGTGAAAGAGGACCTTCTTTGGCATTAAACATCTCAGACAAACATTTTATAACATTTCAAAGAAAAAGAGCGCCGTTCCAAACATCTGGAATATTTGCAGACATATGATGGAGTCTGATGACAGCTATGCACATTCTCATTAACCGCTAATATTGCTAAAGTTTTAGATTGCGTGGTTGTGATCTGGGGTTGGTTACATTTGCATGAGAGTTTTAAAAAATGTGGTCATTTAATGCATACTGTGTCAAAGCAATGGACAGTGACCCACAGTTTAGTCCAGATTGACTTCTGTTGTGCTGACTGCTTGAAGAGTTTTTGAGCAGAGGACTTAGTGTAGAGAAACTGTAACAACTGATATCCTCTGCAACTGGCTTCCACTTTGTCTTTGGGAAATATTAAGGCTTGATTGACAGTTGTATCAGCCTCTTGAAATCAGATATAGCGGTTGCAGCTTGCTCGTCCACCCAGGCTTCTTCCTTTTGCTCAAATTAAGATTTAAATAATCCAGTTCAAGTCAAGAGGGCAGTGAATGGTCAACCCAAATCTAGACTTCAAAATACACCCTTGATACTTGCTATAGATAGGTGATGGCACAACACTACATCAATGTTCTTTTCTGTAATGGGCAAGGGCAACAGTGCAACAAGAGCCACCCACTGTTAACGTCTCCAAACGAAATAACAGTGCTATACTTTCTGGCTGACTCTGAACATTCACGCTGAACACAACAACTAATAGTACTGGAATGAAGAGCGAGATGCCCCTGAATCTGACCTTCATCGTCTGATCTACATTTTCATCTGACTATAACTTCATGTGGGGTGATATCTGGGAGTGAATAAAAACAGTTTTCACCAGGCTGAAATGTTTCTCTGTTTTTGAAGAGTTGACCCTTCACAGCACTTGGATTTTCATTCCAAAACAGCAGCATGGAGTTCTTGGATGTCAACAGCTATTACTCTCATCACTAGTCACCATTAATATGTAAAAGTTTAAAGATTTGCTTCAAAGCTTTAATTTTAAGCCTAGAAAGACCCACTTGTACATTCGTGGTTGTACTTGCCTGGAGGAGATCATTAATAAGCATGCTCTTGCAGAAAGCAAAACCACTCCAGTCATTTGATATAACTGGCGAAGCATCTCTCAACCTGCCTAACCCGTAGGTTACGCAATTAGAGTAAAGTAAAAAGGAGTCACTGGCTGGACAACTTATTTTCTAGGGTTGTAAAATTAAATGTTAAAGTTTACCTTTAACAACCATGACATTCCTTAACAAAGGAACGCAGGAGTCCTCTGACAGAGTTAGATTATAGGTATTGATAAGAAATGTTGAACTTGGAATACTGCATCCATATTAATGTGTTACTCAACTAAAAGACTGAAAAGTCCAAAACTATCATCAAAACTGCCACTGGCAGCAGCACAATGCTAAGCCATGGGTCTAAGGTTAGAGATGTTAAACTTGGGTCCAGGAACTGTTGTATGTTGTTAGCTGGTATGTAAGGAAGTTAACATACATAAATGGCATAACTTACATGACTTTAACCCAGTATGATCTTTTCCTTAACCTAACCAAGTTGTTTTTGTGCCAAAACCTAACCAAACGCAACCATTTCATAATGTTAATAACAATCCAAAAGTCCAGATACGTTTAACTGTTCATCAGTATAGTTTGTTTTGACATCCTAACAGGATGTTGCATATTGGGTATTACTGCTAACAGCAGAGCCCTCCCCGTTCAAAACCGACACTAGATAGGTAGGTAGAGCAACATCTTTTGAAGCATAAGGCCACTAACCAAGCGACTGTATGTGATGAGTTGGGAGTTGTTGGCATGACATTTTCAGATATTTGGACTTTCTCGATTGTTGGAGGCGTCTCCAAATGCAGAGAATAAGATACTGTTGTGAATATAAGAATATAAGATGAACCAGTCATCCAGTAAGTTACATTAATATAGCAACTGAGTTTTCCATGCTCAGTTGAAGTCATTCCTGGATGAGCATGATGTCCTGGAGTTCTTCCAGTCTGGTTTTAAAACATGGCATAGTACGGAGTCACCTTTATTAAGAGTTTTCAATGACATCCTCCTGGCGAATGACTCTGGAGACCATGTGATCCTTGTCCTGCTGGACTTAACTGCAGCATTTGATACTGTGGACCACAATATCTTAGTGTCTCGGTTGCAGCACCTAGTGGGCATTTGTGGTAGCACCCTGGATCAGCTTAGATCCTATCTTGCAGGAAGAACTTTGTGTGTAAGCCTTGGTGGTTCTGAGTCCCGCTCTGCTCTACTGTCATATGGGGTTCAACAGGGTTCAATTTTAGGGGCCCTGTTTTTCTCACTATATCTGCTTCCCCTGGGTTCCATCCTGAAAAAGCACGGTATCTCTTTTCATTGTGACGCCGACGACAGTCAGATTTATGTGCCACTGAAGAATAAAGATGCCTTCTGTCTAAAACCACTTCTGTTGTGGCTTGAAGACATTAAAGCCTGGATGTCACTGAACTTTTTAAAATTTAATGAAAAGAAAACAGAACTGATGGTGTTTGGTCCGAGTGACTCCTGTGAACACCCTCCTGTTGACTTGGGCCCTTTGGCACACTATATGAAGCCGACAGTGTCGAACTTGGGTTTCAAAATGCACAGTGATTTTAAATTGGATCGGCAAATTGGTGCAACAGTCATGTCCAGCTTCTTTCACCTTAGGCAGCTGGCAAAGGTGAAGCCCTTTCTTGCACAAACGCACTTTGAAACAGTTATACACGCCTTCATTACATCTCGGCTGGATTACTGCAATGCACTTTACTTTGGAGTCAGCCAGTCCTCCCTCACACGTCTCCAGTTAGTCCAAAACGCTGCTGCTCGCCTCTTAACCGGAGCACGTAAGAGGGAGCACATTACTCCCATTCTGGCCTCCCTCAACTGGCTGCCTGCACTTTAGAGTTCATTTTAAGATTCTTTCATTTGTTTTTAAATCTTTAAATGGTCTCGCCCCGCCTTACCTCTCTGAGCTGCTCCATCCCTACACTCCTGGAGGTACCGAGTGTTACGTGTGGCTGGCGTGTGGCTCTCTCTGTCTCTCTCTCTCTCTCTCTCTCTCTCTGTGTTTCTTTCTCTTGCAGGTAGCGCTCCTCCCCCGTTAGCTGAGCACACCTGAGCGGAATCAGGGCTCTGGAGTGGGCAGAGGTTGTTGTAAGGGCGAGAATACAGCAACTTCTCCTCATGTCCTAATTGTTCGAGCCAGGTTAAGAAAGTTCTCCCCCCGATGCGCCTCGGGTGCTGGGGGTTGATTATCTTGGTTTATGCTGTTTTCTGGGCTGGAGATCACCGGCAGCTCTGTTGTTCGTCTTTTTGTTTTAGGTTTAGCGACTATCTAGGCAGTTTAGGGGTAAGGTGCTGGAGCGACGGCCCACTGCGCAGCTGGTCTCGCATCCTCCCACGTTTTGGTTTCTTTTCGCCAGGGTCTCCTGTCACTCTTTTGTTTGCTCCTGGTTTTTGTTTCCTTCTCTCAAAAGAGAATAATAAATCTGGCTTCCTTGTGGACATTGTGTGTGGCATTTCTTTGTATGTTGCTTCCTCTTCTGAGCCGCGCTATTTAAGTTATCGGAGGAAGCCGTAACACTGCGGTCTAAGCGGAAGCTCCGAGGGGATAGAGCTTTTTCTACTGCTGGTTCCAAACTATGGAACGACCTCCCACTGCACATCAGACAAGCCCCCCACTGTCCATTTTTAAAACTCATCTTAAAACCCATTTTTAATCTTTGGCATTCAACCCAGCATGAGACTCTTGTTTTAGTGTTTTATTGTTTTTATTGTTTTAACATTGTCATTGTTTATTGTTTTTATATTGTTTTTTTATGTTTTATGTTTTATGTTCTATTTCTTATTTATGTACAACACTTTGTCCTTATAAGTGCCTTATAAATAAAGTTGGTTGAGTTGAGTTGAGTTGGGTTGAGAGAGATCGTTGATGTTGCATTTGTGTTGTGTAACATTCTGTAACAACTTTATACACACCATTTCCATGCGGTTAATTTGTGCTTGATAGCAATCTTTACAAGCATTCGGTAGCTCCTGCCTCTTTAAAAGTGTTCTGATGAACCCTCAGTAGATGCTTGTGAAGTCCAGACCCTTGCCATACAAACATCAGTTTGCTGCGGGCATCCGTGTTTACAAACATTTGCATTGGCAGGCTGAAATATCAACTCGGATGCTAGCACTTGCCAATTAGCATTAAACACAAAGTACAGTTGAGGCTGAGAATGTCATTAATTCTTCAGACACTTGGTCATAAACCAAAGTATTAGACACATTAAATATCAGAATACCATGTATACATTTTTTCTTTTAGTGCATGAGCCTCCAGGGATTTTGGGCCGCATGAAGAAATATCACATTGGGCCCCATCATAAAAGGCCACATGAACCCTGTGCAACTGCTGTAACAACATCTCCAGGACCCAGTCAGCCAATTCAAAGCTTTAAATAACTCTGCCTTTGCAACTGTCTTGTCTCTTGTAGTCCATGTTTGATGTTTGCTGCCAGTGAGCTGTGCCAAGATAACACCGTGCAGACATACATGCAACAGTCTGCGCATGGTGGAATTCACTATTCAGTGCAAGACTAATACACGCTATAAGATATTTTATTGTGCTTATCAAGTTTATTTATTAAGATTATTTATAGATTTGGATTAATTTTTACCTCCCTGGTGTATTTGTTGGTACATCACTGTTTTAGTTTTGTTTCGTGTTCAACAAGGTAATCTAACAAATTGCCCCTCTAGGGATAAATAACATTAATATCTGTGTCATTAAACAGCAATAATTCAGTCAGTAACTTTAATAAAGATTGAGTAGCTCAATGCTTCAAAATGTCCAGCATCTATTACAGACTATAGGCTGTTTTTGTGTCATATAATTATAATGACGAGGAAAAATAATTACAGTGATTGATTGAAAAAGATGTTTTTCTTTTTAAAAGCTTACCTGCACTGATTTACTGTAGGTTAGAAGTGATTGAAGTGTTACTGTGAAATGTAGCTTATTTCACTGTGGATGTCAACCCAACAGGTTAATTCCAGCCACTAACAGACTACACCTACCTTTCTTGGAGAAAAACTGGGGGACATACTGTTGCCCTTTCTTTGCCATTTCCTGTCTTTACTTTTTTCATCTCCATTTTTGGAAGCAGGATTTCCTTTTAGGGAGCATGACCCTATGCCAGTCTTGGGGCTCACTGCGTAACTCCTGTCGGCTAGCAAGCGCCGCTCTGACAAGTACCGTTGGCTCATGTAGGGCCGTACCGTTTCATGCAGTTATGGTAAATATGGGTTTTTACTTTTTGCCAAAAACAAGTAAAGAGAAAGAGACCATTAGTTTTATTATCTTATTGTAAGTCAAATATTGCATTAATTCTAGCGCTTTTCTTTAACCCTCCCAAAGACAATCAGAATGTCTTGAGAGGAAATTATGCTTGGGTCTTCTCTCAATGCTGCATGTATTAAAGAGATCTGATTCATCACACCAAGTCTTCTCAAAAGCGCTTCATAAATGTTAGAACTGGGCAACAAAATCACATATCATGATATTTTTCACCCAATTTGATGTCGGTATTGTAACAATATTGCAGAGATGGTTATTGGTTGTAGATTTCTGATCAATAAAGAAAGTGGATATAATGACTGAGTGGCTAAAGGCAAGTATTAGAAAAACTGTCTGGCAAGCTCAGAAAATGACATCACTTTACTGTAATGCAGCCTTAGATCATGATATAACGTTATCCAAAATCTAAGATGATATAAAGTCCCATGACAACAATAAAATATCGTATATATTTCCAGTCCCTAGTCATATACCATATGCATCATATGCCATCAATACAATAACTACATGTATAATACACTAATATGTTATGAATATAATGTTTTTCAAGCGAATGTGTTGGCCCATTTCCTAATCCAACTTGGTGTGTATCGATGAGAAAAGCTAGCTTTATTAATGAATAAAGCTTAGTGACTCTCTCAGGACTCACACATCCCAGCAGCACCACCTCTCTCTTAAAAGTAGCTCCCTCCGTGACTCCTCATTGATCTCCCCTCTTCATATTGTTGAATGCAGGGCCAAGGAGTCACTGTAGTTGAACTTTCTGAGTGAGTGCTAATCGATACCTCGCTTTTCCTGTCGCTTCTCCTTACCCTCAACCCTAAACCTTTCCTCCTGTGCCCTCCACGAGCCCAAATCATGGTCTCATCGATATGCATCTGCTGGGGGCTCCGACAAGTCTGCCGGCATGGCTGCTTCGGGGGCCCAGTCTGATGGGACAGGGCCGGGATAAAATGCCCTCCTGCCAGGAGAAGACAGGTATATTTAGCATTTAGCCATTAGCAACGCTCATTGATTTGAACCTAGGAGGAGAGGTATAGAGGTGACAATATACTTCAGATTTTTTTCCCCTTTTCCTTCCTCTTTTTCTGCTTCTGGCTGTATCATCATATTGCCTGCAGCTGCATTAAATCCCGTCGGCTGACTGTAATGACTGGAAAATGAAATGGGGTAGAGGGTTGAGGCCGAGCCTGAGAAAATTAAGCGGCTGATCGATAAGGTGCTTGGATTTGCCTGGTCAAATTAAGTAGCACATCTAACATGCCCTGTGCTCGTCGATGTTCGGCCCGTATCATTTAATTACGCAGTGATGTGTTACAAGCAACTCGGCTTATTCATTAACATTAAGGAGCGCGGGCCTTCTCTGTCTGCTTCTCTTCCATGTTGATTATGCTGATATATAGTCCCCTTGGAAACATGATGTTCAATTAAAAGAAGGTCCACCACGCTATTGATCATCCCAATTGATTAACAGGATGAAACAGACAGAAATAGAAACATGATATGCCACAGTTTGTGTGGTTTAAGAGGCCAGGATGCAATACCTCTGAATTATTTCCTGGCATGGAAGGTGATATTTTTTATAGTTTTTCCTTGATACAATTCCACAAAATCTGGTACCACAGGGTGTTCAGAGAGACACTTCCCGATAGAGTCTGACACAAATTATTTGGTTGATTTAACTAACAGTAAAATATTAAGTATGTTAAACATTGTCAACCAACTATTCATTCAAACTTAACAGTAACATAGAATATTAGTCATTTATCACATCCTCAATATGGCCTTTTTTTTAACCTTTATGGTTAAAGGACAACTTCATGAATTTTCATCCTTAATCTCTGTTTATTTTAATGTGGGGCATACTGAGGGACATACCAACAAGTTTTCTTTATGTTCTCTGTGTCGCTGGGGAGACAGCTTTAAAACCTCCTGTTCTTCCGCAAACCAGTGACGTCACTGGCACTCGGAAGAACTACAGGCTTGATTTCTAGTCTCTACCTCCCGGTTTCCAGGCTGTGTGATCGATCATAATAATATGTTCTTGTGGCATGTTTCGGATGGCACTCAAACACAAAAGCTCTTGATGGCCTGACTTGTATGCAATTGCTGATAACGGCTCACCTAGCACATACTCCAAAAAAGTTTTCTTGCTTCCGCATTTTGCTTCGTGGTTATGTGGCCCATTGAATATATGCAGCAGAGCTTCCACCACTGGTCCTGCCTGCTCTGCCCATAGATTTACATATTATTATCATATATTATTATATCAACACTCCATGGATCAAACATTCATGATAGAAAGAGTCTTAATTGACCTTGATTGCAGTTCCTGGTGTCCTATCAACAGTTTTACAAACATCTCTTTAATAATGGTAGTCTATGGGGAAAAGGTTTTTCACTAGGTTCATCAAGCTCTCTTAGCTTTTTAAGTCTAATAAATACATACATAAACAACTCTGTTAAATGCCACAATCATGTAGATACGTGCACAACAGCTGTCATTATAATACCTCAGTCTGAAAAGGCGGCCCAGTGCAACAGTTACTCCTTACTGCTGTAGGTGTGTGCTTTGTGCAAAAGTCAGCTGCAACAAGAGTGTGTTGCTGCCGCCACAGTTCTGTTCTTTGGCTCAGTGGTTGTTGGTTTGGGCTGATGACAGTCCCTAAAGAGGTGCGTTAGCCGCTAGAGTAGCTTGCTGCTGTGTGCTTAGTTCAACTGAGGGGCTGCTGCACAGCAGGCTCAGAGGCTGTAACTGTGAGCACAGCACATCATTGTCATTGCTAACCGGATCCAACTACCTCACATCTCAGTCACATGTAAGAAAACACCTAACGTTATCATTATGTATGTAATCAGCAAACACAGCTATTGTTAGTACTCACTGTTGTCAACCTAGCATGTTTGTCTTGGGAAACTTCGGCTACACTTTCTCTGCCATTCTCGTTCCACCGCTAACAGCTTTAGCAATGCATCCACCTAGCCTTGTGGAAGACTCATACGTAATAAGTGCAGAGTACAAAGTACAGAGTGTGTGCAGGCAGACAGGTACATCATGTTCTTCTTTAATTTGTAAGAGCATTTGATTTATAGTTTTCAGTAAGAAATTAAGTTATAGTTTGTAACTATTGCTTTAATGGAAAGCACACAGACTTCCCCTTTCCTCCGTTGAAACAATGATTTCGACTCCTTCCATGAGACAGGTTCAATTTCACCAACAAAAGACTTTTAATGAGGCCTAATTAATGACAATAACAGTGGAGACATTTTCTTTAGTTACCTTAATGACTGATGCTGGTGGTCTTGTAGGTACGAAGACCTTGGGGATTTGGGATGGAAGGATGGAGAGAGGGACTTTATTAAACCGATGAAGGAG
Source organism: Diplodus puntazzo (assembly GCA_963678695.2). Taxonomy (NCBI): domain Eukaryota; kingdom Metazoa; phylum Chordata; class Actinopteri; order Spariformes; family Sparidae; genus Diplodus; species Diplodus puntazzo. The sequence goes on along the minus strand of OZ023158.1, from coordinate 9,892,030 downwards.
CTTGACAGTAAATCCAATTGAGCTCCATGGCCCCGCCAGAATTATTGTCTTTCTGCTTCCTTGCTGGCATTATCTGGGTGTGCTCAGCACCCGGGGAGCCATTTGGATGGTTGGAAAAATAAATCCTTGATAGTGTTAGGCATTATGGAGCAATAATGCTTAAACACGTCTATTCCGTCCTTTTTCATTAATAGAATAGTGTCCCAGCTCAGTCATACACATTGACAGACATTTTTTTTGGAACAGACACCCCCACCTCCCTTCCCTTTTCCATTGTCGCAGTAAAGGGCTTTATCCATGATTAATGAATGTATTCTGAAGTGACTGGAACTCCCCTCTAGCTAACTGGAAGTCTCTAGCTAAGCTCTCGCAGATAACGTCCCTTCCATTCCCTCCAAAATATGCCGGGGCAGATCTATCTCCATTCCCACCCTTTGCTCTATTATGGCGTGAGATTGTACTGAGCCTCTTCCAAATAGCCAAGCTGTTATTGTTATGCTTTGAAACAGCAGAAATTGGAGGGTGCAGGTGGGAGCTGGCATTTACCTACATGTGACTGCTCGTTTAAAACTCAATGAAAGAGGAAAAGTGCTGAGTAAAGTGTTAAGTGGAGGAGGGAACATCTGTGATGCTATTTTTCTGCATTTAGCAGTGCAGTGTGCAGTAGAGTCTGACTGAAGACATGGAGGGCCATCCACTTTGTCTTGTGCTTTAGCTTTTTGTCTGGAAACCAGATATTCAGGGCAACCATGAATGCAGCAGATATTCAACCATGAACATTTCAAAACATCATTTTCTACAAAGCCACCATGTAGTTGCTGAGATACTCAAATCTTAACCAGAATGGCAGAGGACAACCTGATCAACCCTTGTTGAGTAAAAGTGGATCTTTGAGGCTCTAGAAGCAAGGTCAGGGAACCGTTAACATCCATAGAAAAAGCCAATTTAATCCAACAGAAAAGTCCGTCCAGGATCAGTTCTGGCCAGCCAGACATACGGCAATAAATCAATAGGAACCTCCCTCTGGAAAGAATGGTGAAGTGTTAGATGGATGGACTGTCCATTTCACCAAACAGCAGACTGGAAAAAACATTGCCATCCTTATGGCCTTTGAGAGACGCAAAAGCCAGCAGGGTGAATGAGGGCTCCAACACAGAGCTGAGTCTCTGTAGCCAACACCCACAGCTACAAAAAGGATTGTAACCATGGTGAAGTCTGTATATAGTATTTGTATTATTGCTGTGCTACTTGAGGCAAATGACATACATAGCACTTTGGCAAATGCTCACAGCAAATGTGACATTTCAGACGAAATGAACACAGTGGAAACATGTATTTTTTTCTATCCAGAAGTAGCTCGATATTAAACAGGCAAAAAATTCCACAGGCAAAATCTACCTTAAAGAACCACATAACAGCACTTTAAGGGACACAAATGAAACACAATACAACCAAAACTTTGTAAAATGAGGGCGCATTATGTGTGTGGCTAAATGCTGGAATGCTCACAGTGGCTTGCAGACTCTTTCAGCTCAAAATGTAGAGGCTGAGAGGACAGGCTGTCATATTACCTTAGAATAGTCAAACAAAGAAGCTGAACCAAGCGCAGATTGTTGAGGACTTTTATGGTGCACAAGGCTCAGAACACTTTTTTTGAAAAGTCAAACATGATTTAACAAAAGGGCCCTGATATAGTTAAAAAGCCAGCCAGCCGAACCCAAACCTCGCTCATCTTTATCATTGTTGTCTTCTGTCTTACTGCTTCAACTGCAAAACCTTGACAGCTGAACTGGTTTCACTGGGCTTAATGGGGTATTAGTTATTGTAAAATATTTTGCTGCAACTGCTCAACGGACTTCAACCTTTTCTTGTAATTTTCTTTTTTTTAATTCAATGTTCTCTCTCCATTTCGGTCCATCTGGGACAGTCAAGTATTTTTTTTTTGTATTTGTTTAGGCGTTTGCTGTTTTTTTTTATTGTGTATTTCGCATCCCATCAACCCAAATGGTTATGCTCCAGGTGGCCAGTTGGTTATTAGCAGCAGGCTTTTATAAAGACAAAGAATATGTGGCATAAAAAGACACCATCTCTCTTTTTCTGCTCATTTGAGTTTGTTTTTTTCTTTTACCCTCATAAGTCTGACAAGTTTTACCAGCACAATTCTAAATTGAGTAGAACTTTATGGTGTGAAATGGTGTGTGCTGACTCATTGTGACAAGAAAAATGTAAAGTTAAAGGATTTCACCCCAAACTGAAGATTTAGTCATTATTCAGCCCCGTGCTGATGGAAAGTCGGGTGACCAAAAGAAGTTTTGCAGACCAAAAGAAACATTTTTGGGCACTTCACAGGAAAACAGTTGTGCAACATTCTTCTGAAAAATGAATCATTGAAGACATTAAGCATTGAAAGTGCAGCATGCATATTTTCTACATTTTTAATGTGTAACAGCATTCATTGCTTTTAACAATAGATTTTCTCCAAATTGCCTTTCTGTAGAAAAACGGCAACTCCTTGGGAAAAAAACTAAAACCTGTAAGAAATACACCCTGATTCAAACGCTACCCTGTAGTTTATTGACAGTGACAACCATAACAAGGACACATTAATTAACATTACATAATGTATTGATAACTAATAGTTTACTGATGTGTCAAGTAATCATTTACTTGTATTCATAATAATAATAATAATAATAATAATACATTTGATTTGTTTGATGGCGCCTTTCAAGTCACCCAAGGTCACCTTACATAGGATAAAAAATGTCAATCACTGTCTTATTTCCTACAGTATTAATAGTTAATTAATACTGCTTTTCAACCAAAACTAGTGTGTCTACAAAGGTTTTTTAAACGTGGGTCAATCCAGTAAAAATCGCCTCTTGACCCGATTCCCAACGTCACTAACGTCACGTATCGTGTCACAAATGGGCCGGAAACAGTTGTAACAGAAGAGAACACAACAATAGAGCCATTGTGTAAAATGGTGGATAATTATAGCAGTAATGTTCTAACAGTCCAACTATGGATGCCAAGGGATGCTAATGATTTACTGGTGCACATCCTCATCTCGACCTGGTTAGGAATCATCAAAAGGAAGAGGCCAACTGTCAAGAGTCCATGGAGCTGTGAAGAGTTTGTGTGTATGATTCTGGGCTTGGATTTAGCAAGGTTTAAATTGATGGATTAAAAACATGCTTTATCTAATGGCAAGTATTGGATATTGGGTTACTGAATCATATAATAAGCATCTGGTTCAAAATAACAAGACAAACAAAAAACAATATGGCTAATGGGAGGACTTGTTGGCCAGTGTGGCTCTGAGTCAGGGACACTGTGCTGGCACTGTTACATCCAGGGCTAATTCTCTCTCTAAACAGCTGAGCCTCTTCAGGCTACACACACAGAGCTCATCAAATTACTGAGCAATGGGGTGTGAAAAACAGCCACGTTTGACTATGCAAAAGAAACTTTCACACCGTCTGCGTCTTTCACAAGCTTAGCCACCCGGCTTTCTCCCTGACAGAACAAAAGCCGCCCAACGCCTTCATCTCCTTCAGTCTGATGGAGCTGCCGAGCAACAGACTGACAGACAGTCTGGTAGCACGTCTCCTCGAGTCGAGGAGATTGGTTCATTACTCCAACTGCAACTCAGCCCTCCGTCAGAAAGGGGACGGTTCGGGGATTAGCTACTTCGCTGAGGCCTCACCTCTCCTGGAAGGAACATTTCCACATTTGGAGCACATCTGTCAATCAGTCAACACACAGAGCACCTTTTGTTTGTCGTACTCCCCCACAGGGGAGCAAGAGGTGACTTTTACCTGACAAAACGGAGTGAGACAGATTATCAGTTTGCTCTGCTTTCAGCCTTTTAGTGCGGAAGTAAAACAGTGTGCCACCATTAATAGAAGTGGAAGAAACAAAGAGAGGGCAGTTCATGGATTGAAAGATACTGTCGTGGTCAAAAGTTTGCATACTCCTCCTGTAAAAGAACATCTACCAGGTGCATCTTATAAATCATGGACAAGTTAGTTTTTCCCTGTAACTTAATTCAAAAAGTTAGACTTTCATATATTTGCGATGATTTTTTGATGATTCCAGCTTACCACTCATGAAAATCAAAAATCCAGCACCTCAAAAGATTAATTAAATATATTATTAGTACTGAAATGTCGACCTCGACATTTCTTTACCCTTCACCTTTCTGCAAGCTCTGTAGATGTAATGTTTTGAGAAAATGATTTGTCTACATATAAATGTTCAACCAATATGACCTTTAAGCGAGACTTCTCAGTTAACTGCGGCAGTATTCTACCTGGGTCTACAGGGTTACATTTTTGTATCCCTGCAACATAGTACATCTCAGTGACAGCACCGTATAATGTTATGACAGTAAAACTGTATGGAAGTGCAAATCAGCAGAGGTAAGGAATGTATTTCAGCCGAGAGTCGTCGCTAATGACAAAAGCACACTTTGTACGTGCTGCTGCTGGTTGAAAGCTGCTTTTGAACTTGATTGTGTTCATGCTGGGTCCAATCTAGTGGACACTGTCTGAGATTGGTTTCTCAAAATAATTACACAAGTATTAGAGCTGATTGTCTTTGGCAACTGTGACAGAGCCACAATGTGATAATCTTGGATATTAGGATCATTGAGATACGTATGAATTATTTACTTAATTATGCCAGAAAACAAGAGAGAAAAATACCAAGCAGCAAAATCTGTTTGAATCTATATCTGATAGCTAACGCAGTGTGTGAGAAAACTGAAAACATTCCTTTTTCCTCACATTACTTTCCAGCTCATCGCTGTTTCCGTGCGCTACTTGCCAAATATAGTGTGATAGTCGCAGCTCGATCCGTAACTGGCACTGCTGTACTTTTGGATGCTAAAAAAGTTGTCACATTAATACACTGATGAAGCCAGTAATGTAACCGTTTCCATGTCATCGAAGGCGCTCTAATCTTCGTATTTATCACACCCCCATACTCATTATAGTGAGAGCCACATTCACCTGAGACAGTTACCCAACGCCTCGACATCAAATTCCTGAGCTGCCGAACAGCATTAGGACAAAGGCAAAGTGCGCACATCTGAGGTCTCCTTGACATGAGACCTTGTGTGTGTTGTTACCGGCAGAGGAGGGAACAAGTTCCTGTGTGTCTTTGTCTCTGTAAGGAGCAGAAACACGAGCCCCGCCATCATTGTTATTCCAGTCACAGCAGCTGACAAACAGCCATCTCCGAAAAGACCCCGCCACATAATGAGATGTGAAGTATAATAAGCAGAGTTGGCACGAGGCAATTTCAAAATCCACCGTCTGATGTGTTTTTTTTCCCCCTCCCTTTCTAGTTTTCATCATGTTTTTGTTTTATCCATTTTCCCCCTTGCACCTCCCTGGCTCTCCCTCTCTATATACCAAACACTGTTTCCTTGACATGGGTGTCCCTCAGCTCTTCAGGGAGCGAGGGATCAATGAGATGCTCTCTCCTCACATTATTTCTCTCTCGCTGAAGAAAAGAATAATAGAATGCATAAGGGGCTTTTTTTTCTGACTTCTTCTATTAAGATATGATATTATTGTTATGCACTCCCAGGATTAAGGTGAACTCTGAGAGGCAGCGGTTCCTCGCATGTTGGAGCTTCCGTACAATACGGCAGAACAAAGGCGTACCTCATCAACCCATTCACACATGTGGATGCACACGCTGTTTATGGCCCAAGAACATGGAAAATAAAAAGCCAACTGTTGTAGCAAGGTTTAAGGTCTGCTCATTTGGCTTCAAGGATGGACCATACCAACTGGTCTTTACTAAGTCCTAATTGCTAAATAAAAATCAGTGTTTAGAATGGACTTCACATCTGTATCACCAACCAAACTGCAGCTTAGTCTTGTTTAGGCCTGGTCTTTGCAAGGTTCGTCCATGTGAATGCCCACAAGACCATAGCTATGTGCATTGCTACGTCACATCGTTAACAAGCTCCTGCCATCTTGCTAATTTGTAGCTAATTATGTCTAATTTGCTGTAACACTTGGAGCAAACAAAGAAAAGGATGAGGATTTCCGGACAATGGCTTAAGAAAATGAATAGAGCTGTAAAGCCAGCACAAGAACACGCTGACTGACAGCAGTCCCACATGAGAACCAGATAGAAAAAGGAATTTACTCGGAGAGATTTAAGGGAGGTCATAAATAATTCAGACTCAGCAGCCTGTTTTCAGAAAAATCTAGACAGAAAAAAGTGGTAAAACCAATTTAGGAAAATCCATTGGGGTCCTACCCCAAAACCATCAGTATACAGTGACATCATTGTTGATGTTTTTGGGGAGGATTGCCCTGCTTTTAGTCTTTTGGTTCAAGGCAGTGGTATCAACTGACTGCTAGAGCTGTGAATCTTCAGTGGCCTCATGATTTGATTTGATACAAAGACTCTCAGTGCATCTTCATACCTCTCCATGTATAGCATCGTCAATTTTCTTTCTTACTGCACAAAGCTACTTTTTCATCATTTAAATTCCCCTTTCAGTGAGAAATACCTTCCAACAACCAGACCACAACAGTCTACAATATAAAAGGCTGCATCTTGTCAGTACTAGTATCTGTGTGACCCACCTTGGTACATAAACAAAAAAAAAACAGAAATATATCTGCAGTACATTACACATGCTGTTATCTGCAATAAGTATATTATTTTCACATTGCAGCTCTAAGACACTTCCTGAATGTGACAAACATCAACAACGTGACTCTGCTGCAGACCTTTCTCAGAGCTGGATGGCAAAGTTGACATCCCCTCCTCAATTCAAGACTGATCGGCTGGACAGGCTGTGTTGTTTGTGGCTGCACGTTAGCTAAGTTGGTTAGAAATTGTTTTTCACAAAAAGCCTTGGTCTCATCACGCTTGTTCTTTCAAGGAACTTAAAATCTGACATGCCGAGACGTCTAATTACTGGGAGTGAAAATCAGCGGCTTTTGACCAATGCCAAGGAGCTTCCAGTACAATTAGTACACCCTGCTTAAAGAATAAACAACTAAGACAAAAATAAAACATTGTTCTAAGTACTGATGTTGTTTTATCAATTTCCTGTTCGTTTCTCTTCTCAAAAGGTTTTCTTCACTCGGCCTGTTTGGTAGTATAAGCCATCAGCAGGATTTCTGGAATTGGTAGCTTTTCCTGATCTGCTATTGCCAACAGGAGGATCCTGCTCTTGTGCATTCACAAGTGGAAAGGACCGCCTCTTTATTTTGGAGACATGGGTTCCTGACCAAACATTCTATAACAGAGATTACTACTAGAATATAGAGCCATTTAACATTTATTTAAATAGGAAATTAACACTTACTGTCGCTTTAATCACAGAACATTAGCAGAGACAATTGCAGGTTAAAGGTGTAGTTTGAAAATACAAGACTCCAAGTTTATAGGGGAGCAGTAAAACTGCTGCTCACTATACTCATTATTGTTGCTGTCTTAGGGTGTAGCAACTACCTCCCATTAACATTAGCCCGTAGAGTTAAGTGGCCCTATTAACTGTTAAATGTCTGCCTGCAGTGAGGTGGAGAATGGGCCTTAGTTCAACTGGGCTAGTGAACATATCTGGACATCAGAATGGGACTGAACACAGCCCCTGAGTTCGACAGATGCCAGTTTGAGGAACTGGGAGGACAGCGGTGATTTACATCATCTCTGACCAGGACAAAGACTCCAAAGGATGAGAAACACTGCAAGCAGGAACAGGAGAGGCATGAAGCCGCAGAAGAGAATGATAACGGCATGTAGGGCCAAAATATTTTCACATCTTACTCTGTGAATTGTGGATTTATTTAGACTAGGGCTGTCAAAGTTAACGCATTAATAACTCGTTAACGCAACATCCTCTTAACGCCGTTAATTTTTTTAACACGCGATTAACGCTCGGTTTAAAAAAAAAAAAGAAACGCGCATTGTTTGATTTGTCGGTGCCATCCATAGTCTTGATCCAGAGGGTGGCAGAAGAATAAGAAAGGGAATTAGAAGAAGAAGAAGCAGGGTTGGCATTCGGGAAAAAACACGGTGGACTGAAAAGCAAAAGTGAATAAAGTAAAGTAAATGGAGAAAGGACTTATGAATGGCAAATTCACTTTCAAAACACTGCCAGATGGTTCGGTCCATAGGACAAAAGTAATCTGCTTGTACTGTCGACATGAAGTTAGTTACCACTGAAGAACATCAAGTCTCAAATATCATTTGCAAGCCAAATACACGGCAGATGCAGAGAGCCCACCCCTCGCCAAAAGCAGACATCACATGATTTGATCCCATTTAGTGTGAGGGGATACTTTTATTTTCCTGCATGATTTGAAGTGTTGAATAAACATTTTCATAAAGCAAGCATATTAAATATAAAAAAATACATTAAGGTACATTTAGAACAGAAAAAAAAAATGTGATTAATTTGCGATTAATCGTGAGTTAACTATGGACAAAATGCAATTAATCGCGATTAACAAAAATAATCGTTTGACAGCCCTAATTTATACCAAACCAGCGGTTATAGTGGAAGTTTGTGTTAAGTTTGAACAAACGGAGTTTTGTAATTATGCCTGGCCTAGTTTGTGGAGGGCGAGAAACCTGAATTGAAAATGTGTAAGGTTAGTCTATCTGGTTAGTTTAGTGAAAAATGTTTCATTTTGTTTAGTGTCAATCTTGCTGCTGCATACTCCTCCCAGCTGAAGCTACACAGGCTATCAGATTACCGCTTTCGTTACAAAGTGGCATTTCGAGACAGGACAGGCTGGTGCTAGTTGGTTATCATGCGAACATATGTCGACATTACTGCAACACACTATGTAATGTCAAGACTGATGTTTCTTCACATTCTGCTGATAAACTGCCATCATGTGGTATGTGGGCTTGATGAGGATATCTGGTACAGTGTTACTATTTGGGATATTAGTTAATTACTGGAATGTTTTAACTCAACTTCTGGTCATATCTTACACATTGGTCCTTTGAGGTCACAGACCCTAAGGTGACCTACCTGTCCCCTCTATTAATTCTGTTCATTGAAGACTGAGTGGTAGGAAACTCTTTCAAGTACTGCATGCATCACCAGCCAGTCAAAGATTGTTTCAATTTCATTTGCTTGATTTCAAGCAAACGATGCAAAAGCAAAAAGATGATCATTATATGAGTATGCAGGGATTCTTTCAGATGTCAACGACAACTCATTATGAAAGCACAAGTACAACTGCTTAACAGATATACTCAAGTGTTTCTTGATGGCATGTTGGCAGAGAAGAGAGTGAGAGAAACAACTCTCCATCACCACCCGGTCTTCAGCAGAATCATCAGCTGCCACCGCCAGAGTCTGGACTCCATGGGGGGGATTTGTCTAGCTGCTGCTCAGGGCCGACGTGCCTCAATCATAAAATCGCACCAAGGACTTTCTGACAAGACTTAATTATCATACATCATCTGTCATAATAAACCATTTTTTTTATTATTTTTTTTATTTACCTTTCTCTCCAGTTTGAAATGATTCCAGTCATTTCACATAACGACAGTAGTGTGTCTTTTTTCTTTTTCATTATTTCTCAAGCCACTCACTATTCAAGATACCTTTTCAGAAAGAACTTTCTTACTCTATGGAGAGTAGTTATTTTGGTTACTTTTACTTCTACATGAGTACTTGTTTTTGAAAAGTTTAAACAGTACTTGAGCACAGTTTATGGCTAATCTGCCATCTCTACGGTTAAGGTTCAGAATTAATATAGTGTTAGACCATATTGACTCTTAGGATACGAGTCCACACATCCCATTAATTGTCTACGGAGAAAGCTGTGCAATGTATTCTGGTGTGATTCGAGAGACAGTGTGTTGATTTGCCCGCTTTTCAGGGGCATCCGAGGTGATGCTCCACCTCTGGAAACTACAGAACAACTATAAAAACGAAACAATTTCGATTTAAAATGAGGACACGTCTTCTGAAATAAGACAAACTTTCCAAACAAGCGGCCATGTCTGGTTTGAAACCCAGGAACACGTGGCCAGCGAGTGTTTGCGTGGTTGATGGAGGGTGTAGTCTGTATGGGTTAAGAAAGCAAAGCTGGGATGTATTGTGTGCCTTCACATGAAATGACGTCCCTGTGTAGAAAAAGATTAAATATGAATGCTGCCAAGAAATCAGATCTTTTAAACCACTTCCAACCCCAGCCACATGTTGAAAAGGTCTAGATGCCTTTTTCTCTTGAAGATGCATACATAACCTTTACTCAGTTTATGGCTACCCTACAACCTCTACAATATCTATGTTTCTTTTTTTTCTTTTGCTTTATTATAATTAAGGAAACAAGATTGAATTATTCCACACCCGGCCATTTCAAAATGACACTCCCGTTCGATTAAGATGGAGATTTTCTTTAATGGATGTCAGTCCTGTGACCTTCCAAGCACAGGATGGCTCCTCCAAATGATATCTCACCCCCAACCTCTAATGATTGCAGGGCTCATCACGATGGCTGGCTCCCAGCTGCAAGGCTATTATCTTTCATAGATACTGATGTCCCTTCAAATAACATCTAGCAGCACACGCATTCCTCTGTGTGTATGTGTGTTTGTGTGTGTGTGTGCGCGTCTTGTTTTTCTATTTTTATTTTTCATTTGTGAGTTCAAAAACTGAGCTCCAACAGCTTAGTGGGGACCACTTTTAGGGTAAAGGTAAGGGTAACTGTTGATGTTAGTCAGTGTGTGTGTGTGTGTGTGTGTGTGTGTGTGTGTGTGTGTGTGTGTGTGTGTGTGTGTGCATGTGAGTAAGTGAGAGTAAGTGTAAGAATGGTTGCAGGGTGACAGCATTACGTTACCACTCTGCTACTGACCGCCACAGGGCTTGTATTCTTGTGATAGACGCAGCATTAATAACGCTTTTCACACGGCATCGTCTCAGAGATTGGAATCTAGAGGGAAACAGAAGAAGAGGGAGCCAGAGTGAGAAGGGGTGGAAGGCTTTCCTGGCTTGTCGTATGGTGGAAGCCCATATCTGTGAATCATCACAAGCCCACCCAGAAAGGCAATCTTTCATAAACAAGGGCTTTCCAGAAGCATCCACAATTTCTTCTTTCTCCGACAATGAATGTCTCCCAGCCTGCTTGATAACGTATTCATTGATGAATTGATCACCACTGGAGTAATTATGTATGAGCTGACCTGAAGTTTAAATTCTGATACACAATTAAATATATTTATTCACTGGTCTATTCATTGAATTTTAGTCGTAGTTGACTAAAAATAAGAAATGAATCCCATTTTGCACTCTGGGCATGAAAAAATGCTAAAAACGAAAGGTCAAAACATACTTAATAGAACATTCTTGGTCACTGACAGCATCAGAGTGGATCTATCGGTGCCTCCTTACCTTGCATTTTACACGCTTTAATTAACACAGCACTTTGTGTATAACAATTTTATTAACCGAAGAGGGTCCCGTTTACTGCTTTAGTGCAAGCGTCAACAAATTTAGCTGTTAAAACAAAGAAACGCTTGTATCGGCTTTATAGAACCTGTATCAGTCCCGGACTGTGCCTCACTCCATTCTTCCAGAGTAAACAGAAGCCTTGTTCCCTCTCTAAACATTTATTACACACCGTCTGCTCGTGACAAACCTCAACATGCAAGGCTGCAGAGGCTAATGGGATTGCACCATATGGGCCTACATATTGCACACATTCATCTTGCATGGAGGTGTTTTTTTTTTTTTTTTGTTTTTTTTTGTTTTTGATGAAATGCTTTGACGTTCACTCTGCAAACATCTCCCCTAAGCTCCCTAACCCTTCCTATCCACCAGACTAACATGGGAAAAAAAGAGAAGAGAAATGAAATGGATTTCTGTTTGTTTGTTTGTTGTCTTTCTCCAGCCCTGGAGGGCCAGCCTGGGTTTGAAGGGAAGCGTCTCGGACCTTTCCGGAGAAAAGCTAATGTCGAAGATAGTGTTATGGGCCCCCCAGGGCTAGAGACAGACAACTGACAACTGAATCCAAGGCTTAAGTAAAACACTGAGGTCTAATAGTAGCTGTTTTACTGGCTGTAAACATCCATCATCCCACTTGTCCGACACTTTCAGAGCAAGAAGAGCACCATGCTACAGGCGATAGCGGTTTGATGTGAGAAAAAGAGCAGTTCAAAGGTAAGAAGATTGCATTGATTCCCCTTGGAGGCCAGAGGGAGGGAGAGATATAGATAGAGATAGACAGAGAGGGGGAGACATAGGCAGTTCTCTTCTTTGTATATCATTTTTCACCTCATAACATGAAGTGGGAGTTTGGGTGGAAATAGAGAAATGGAGAGAAGGCAAAAAGAGGAGCGAAGACCCTCCTCTTTTCTTCAGTGCTCCTTTATTCTTTTTAGTGCAGCAAATGGGGTCCAAATACAGAAACATTTCAATCTCAGATCAACGAGCAGAAATCACTTTTCAGAAGAAACCCTGCACATATAGTTCATACTACCTACATGAAAAGTTGAGATTTGCTTAAATAAATGATCATTTAATCCGTATTTATTTAAGTCACACCTAATTGTCAAGTGACAAGGATTTGCCAACGCATTTTAATAAAACTGTGTTTTTATAGCACTCCAAAAAATCAGCACCCCCAACAACAACCCACCTTGCAATGACAGACCCACTTTAAACCTGTCCTGCTGGCACTTGTTGGGACCTCAGCCTTCGTGGTCCTAACAATAGAGAGGCCTGCATGTAAAACCAATGGCCTAACATGCGAGCCTAACACGCGAGCCTAACACATCAGCAAAGTCTGCAAACAAAGGAAAAGTGCCCCAAACTCCAGCAAATCAGTGAGTTGTTTTCCCAGATTCAAAAATTCTTATCGTCAATAGGCTGAAAGGCTCCTGAGAGTACTGCAGTTCCGGCAGAGCAGCCATGATTTTAGGAGAGGTTAAGTACAGCTGCATGTCTGCGACTAACGCAGTCTCACAGAATGCATTGCTAAAAAGCTTTCTTCTGTCAATAGGTCCTACAAGGGAGCCCCCAACTGTTTGGATTTTACTTTCACCTAGGCAACAGTCTCAAACCTTACTCGACGAGCCACAGACTGCTTCATATTTACTAAATACGATCCGGATCCAGAGGAGACGCTGCGCGACCCAACCTCTCATCCCTGCAGAAGTGAGGAATGTCTCTCAGAAACAAACAGACCTTTACCGAGCCCCACTTTTCGTGTCAACTCTGCTGTTTCCTGCAAGCAACGGTGAGAACAACCTTCGTCGGCCTGCTGATAGGACGCTACAGTGGCCAACAGCATTTATCCAAGCTGAGGAACAAGCTTGATTAAGGATGTGGACAGAAAATGATAGGCGCCACCGGTGCGATCCCAAGTGAAGTTTAATTTATGTGTCTGGGCGGTTACTGGTGCTGTGTGTGGCGTGCTTAAAGATACATTTGCTGTGAGTTTGAGGAACTGCCGTGTCCTATTTATGTGCTGTTTCTAGTAGTGCAGTGACGCATTCAAATCCAAAAGGACGTTAACTCCCTTAAACTCACTATCCATGTGTCCTTGGGACACACAATATTGTATCCCTGATAATGCCAGACTGTGAACAAAAAATCTGTATTTAATTAATCATAAAAGGAAACTTCTCCTGTCAAGACAGGAAGTGTGTGTCTGTCTCTGACGTTGTGACATGATACTTTCTGCTGCAACTATGACCAAATCGTTACACAGAGATTTGAACAGTCAAAGCTTCAAACTTGCTATTGGTGAATAAATTGTTTTACCCTTTCGGGGACATGCAATGAAACCACAGAAATTCCAGTTTCTCTATGGGCGAAGGCCAGGGTACACCCTGGATGAGTCGCCAACTCATCGCAGGACCCTTACTGATGGCAGAGGCCGCCATACAAGGTGCCAACTGCACATCAGGAGCAATTTTGGGGTTCAGTATCTTGTTCAAGGATACTTCGACATGTAACTCCGTTCCACCCCAGGGGAGCCGGGATTCGAACCAGCGACCTTCCGATCACTAGTCCACTAGTCCACTAGATCACTAGCTTTGCCCTGTATGACTTTAAACAGAGTCATATCTGTGTTTGCACTTTTGAATGTATTATTATTAGGGAACAATGGAGGATTTTCCTGAAAAACATTAAATATATCTTTCTAGGATAAAGGCTTGGAAACCACTGCGTACACCACTTTCTAAGCATTAATTGGGATTTATAAAAAAATATACTTGATGTGGAAATATGTGTATACTTACGTTAACGTTCACCTATGTGTATGTACATTTTGTAAGCAAGGGGAATTGACAACACCAATGGTGAGGTGGTAAATATAAGCCAGATTGTACAAATGAAATGGCGTTATCCCCCACAAAATGTTGCATCTCACACTTGATTTCATATCAGGCGGTAATTGCGATATAAACATTCAAACCAGCAGTTTAGTTTGTACTTGTGCTTGTAGCGAAGGACAATTATCACATAATCACATTTCAGTTGTCAAAGATACAAGCCAACCGTTATTGTAAATCAATATTTGATCTGTACTGTCCCACCATCACACTGCCACCCCCAGAGCGCAATGGAGAGGGCCAAATGAAGTTATCCTCAGCATTGTTAAAATCCCCAATTACATCAAATAGCATTAAAGAATGAATACCGTATAAATATAAAGCAGTGAGATTATAGTTTCCAAATAGTTTTTGTGTGTGAAATTGCTGGAGGGAACATGATTATGCTGTAAGGCAGCCTTGTAGCTGCTACACACACTGTCTTCTCTGGAGCACCACAACATAAATGAAAGCATTAACAACATGTGTTTTATAACCTCCAGCTCACCCACAAACACCTAATTTTCTGTGGCAAAAAATACTCCTTCCTTTCTGCTGTGGCCATGATTCACTGTAAAGAACCATCAATCAGCAGCTAATTTCCATGCATTAACATTACATCAACCGTCTATCGTTGAATGTGGGTTTGGAGGGTGGGATCTGGGGCTGATCAACGTGTGCAGATTTCCAAGTTAATTTCATATTTATAAAAGGAAATTGGCAATGGCAGACGTACTCTAGGTTTTATAAATCGGAATATTTTTTGGCATGCGTATAATTCCTCAGTTGTATGTATGCAAACATTTAGTGTGGATTCTGCAGAGTCTTTTATAAATGAGACCCCTGGAACATGACACGGATGGAGATTGTGCAAGAAAAGGAAATAGCTAAAAAAAATTGCCAGGACTATAGAGAATAATATAAACAATGGTTGTATGTGTGTGTGTGCGTGCGTGTGATTTACAAATTGGTCCATCGAGCTAATCATAACATGAGTGCGTCGGTGCAGGCACTTCTATCAAAAATGTGGATGTTTCCACCTTCATTGTCTTGACTACCTGGCTGACAATCTCATCAATTGTTGCTTGTGAGCAATGGCCTCCCTGCTCTGAATTATCTCTGTGTAAGGAGGGAGGCAGGTGTTGCAGATGGACAAGGGGCCCATTCATTACCAGCACCTCCATTACCGTCATTACCAGCCTGCCACAGCAGACAAAGCAGAGGAAGGGATGCAGAGACACAGAAACCTTCACACTCGTCAACAAAAGATTAGAAAAAAGTGTCATATAAATTGTGAGTGTGGCAGACACGTGTGTAGATTCATACTGAAATCGTATTATTTCGGTGTTATTACCAAGTTCGGCATATCATAAATTATAAAAATGAGTTTAGAACCTGTAATAATGAGAAAGAATGAAGTTGGTCAAAAGAAGTCACATCTTCTTGTGATAATGTATGCATAACATTAGCTAAATGAAGAGTTAAAAGATACTTTCTGGGCTAAATAACTTCCATATGTGTCAACACTCCATTTCCAAGGTACAAGGTATATTTTTTTGTATTTTTTTGAGTCATTTGTTCTACATCTATTAAGGAAGATGGAGTGTTGAGGATGAGTTCAGGAATCTCTCAGCTAGAGGAATGAAGCTGCTCTGTAGTCCGGTACCAGTGATGTTCTGGTGGTTTTGATCACCCGCTGTAGAGCCCTCCTGTCCTGGGCCGTGATCTTTGTGATGTTTCATTCTGTAAAAGTTGACCAGAACAAGGCTTCACTGAAGATGCTGATATTTCTTATGTTTATGTAGTTTTAATATAGGTGCTTTCACAGAAACTCTTGTAATCCCTGTAGTTAAACTTCTTGCCAAACTTCTGAACACATGCACATAATTACTTTGTTTTGCTGATCTTGTGGGGACCATGACCTTAAAATTAGTTTTGAGGAACTCCTTTCTGCTGATGCTAGGAGAATACTTCTGTCTCTGTCAAAAACACACATCCTAAAAAAAAATAATAATAAATTAGAAAAAACAATATATATATATATATATATATATATATATATATATATATATATATATATATGTATGTATGTATGTATGTATGTATGTGTATATATATATATATATATATATATACTTACATACATACATACATACACACATTTATATATATATATATATATATATATATATATATATATATATATATATATATATATATATATATTTGGCAGGGGTCAATAGGCATCATGAACCTTCTGCATCACATACAAATTAGTCCTGACTGCACTGGACTTTTGACACATATGTATATTGCTTTAGAGCGGGAGCGGTACAGCGTGTGTCTATCGACGGTAGCATCGCGTTCGTAGGATGTTTGAAAACGAACCCTTTAATATATATATTCATGTC
Source organism: Diplodus puntazzo (assembly GCA_963678695.2). Classification (NCBI taxonomy): domain Eukaryota; kingdom Metazoa; phylum Chordata; class Actinopteri; order Spariformes; family Sparidae; genus Diplodus; species Diplodus puntazzo. Next base: position 9,875,297 of record OZ023158.1, on the reverse strand, counting down.
ATACACCGGAAGAAAGCTTAGATCGCCACGATTCATTCAAGACCACTCACGAATTATATGGTTGCTCACAGCCATAATAGTAAAAGGGGATAGCTCGGCTAGCTACTGAGCTAACCTATGCCTACCGAATAGCGTTTACATACCTTCCACATTGTCCCGTTACAGACAACGACCATCTTATGACACAGGACTTTTTCGTACAAGTATCCATGCTTCTGTAAGGTGAAATCCATTTTCTTCTAAAAAAAAAATACTTTCGTCAATATGTCCATGTATGTAAGTCCACTATGAACCTTGCTGGAAAAGATGTCAACAAACGCATCCGCGCGTTATCGTCTCCTCATCTCTCACTTCCGTATTTACGGACATCTCTCACGTGATTCATGAGCGTAAAGGTCTCCTGAATCGATTGACACCACTCATGAGCCAATCGGTGCCTAGGAGGTGGGACAAAACAGGCTTGTAAGCCAATGAAGCCAAAATATGGAAATCTCACGTTGACTGGGGCGGGATCATTTTGATTGAAAGCAGTACGAGCCAATGGAAATTTCCAGTGAAATGAGGTAGATATCCTTTTAGCCAATAGTCTGAGGTTTCCAACGGTGTGTCACATTACACTCTCAAGTTTATATTTGGTAAACATTATCCATGCGTACCCGGCGCGCGTAAAAGTGTGCGCCCCGGACACTGAATACCATTGCATTGTGTAGCGATTGCAAACTCGGTTCTTTGACGTTGGTTGGTAGATAGGCAGTAAGACAGTGAAATATAGATAGATTAGATAGATTAGATAGGGGGGGTGATAGCCATGGTTGTGTTAGCTAGTTGTTGTAGCGCAAGCTAAGAACGGTCGCTATTTTCAAAATAAAAGCCCCCCACTAAGAGCCCAATTCTAAACTCCAATAGGGTGCAATGTAAAGCTCTTATTTTGAAGACAAATTCGTTGTCACTGTTCAATTCAATTAAATGTGTGTGTGTGTGTGTGTGTGTGTGTGTGTGTATGTGTGTGTGTGTGTGTGAGAGAGAGAGAGAGAGAGAGAGAGAGAGATAGAGAGAGAGGTGGGGGGCATTTCACATGCACAAATTTACAGGTGCATGATTGTTGTGTGGTTATGTGTGGATGATAAGCTAATGATGTCTTGCAATTTGATGTTTTAGACCAAGATCACTTGTCCCTGATGACCCCGATCGGGAGCCAGGAGCCAATTATGCTTATTTTATTATTTTCCAGATTGACTGACATCCAAACCCACATAGTAGCAAGGAGCCCCAAAGTGTCAGCTTTCATTAGATACCAAGATTTTGTTTGTAGGCAAAGGGGTTGTGAAGTTATGGGTGTTTGATTCTGGTTATACAGCTTTGGTAACCAAGTGTCCATTTGGAGTCTCCAAGTAGGACCTAGGAAGAACGCATGGACATATATGTTGAAATATCACTCTAAAAATGTCATTGTTTGGTCTTTTGACTCCAAATTTGGACTGCAGGTAGCCAAGACCTGTGTCTGTCACCTAGTAGTGTTCAAGTCAGGCCTAGGGGTCCCTGGATGTCTGCACCTAAGTCACTAATTAGGCAAGCTTATGAGCGGGGAAACAACCCCATCATTCCAACCTCTGCAGCACAGGGTCAGTAAGTCACAGAATCACACAGACACTTGGACAATATTACTGAGAGTATTACCTTTCCAATGATACCAGATACATGTCTGAGTCTCAAACTATGTGGGATCTATGCTGCTTACAACTTGGGCATGCCGTTTTGGCTAAATCGATACAAATAGGGGGCGTGCGTTAAGAGGTCAATTAGTAATTAATATTAATTAGTAATTAATAATAATTATATTATACAATAATTAGTCATGTCATACTGTTACCACATGCTTACATAGGAAAACATAGGCACTGCTGCTTTAACATCCATACACAGGTGTCATTTGGATAAGTTCAGTCTCTTTTACACTTGGGTATGATATTAGCATGTTTTTCCATTTAGAATCAGACTTGAGAGATTTAGGAGGTCACTTGAATGTATAAATATGCAATATTTGTATAGAATGTTCCGATATTTACATTAACTCAGCACAATCAAAAAGGACATCTGCACTTTTAAATGACTTTCACAGCATACATACATACATATATTGTATGTCAACTCCACTGGAAACTCCTGTTGTTATAACCCTGTTCATATGTGTATATGTGTTGCCCCTAATCTCCCTCTCTTCACCTCAGTGTGTGTGTGCATGTGTTACTATTGGGGTATGTGAACTGAAGTAGAAGCAGGTTGGGTCTCCTGATTGGTCCTCTCGAGATGAATGCTCCCTCTGGATTGGACCAGAGATGACAACAGCTTTCTTAGACTCCAGCTGATGCCTCTCCTCGTCCCGTCGCCTCTTTCACTCCTAGCAAACAAACATCACAGCGTTCTGTGTTTGTTTGTTAAGTGAATCTGTGAGTAATAAGGAACACGCCTGTTGTTAGATTTAGAAATGCAAACTAAGTTTTGGTAAAGTAGCGGTTTGAGCAGTTTGGTAGTGAAGAGCTTGTTAAGTGTATTTTGTATTATGCAAATAGCAACCTGTAAATAGATGGAAGCTGTTTTTGTTTGCCTTCATCTTTTGCTCTTGTTTATTGATTTATCTTTGTTTTCCTTTGCTAGGTAAATCTAGGGCTGATTAGCACATTTATGTTTATTGTTTTGGGGAATTCAGTACTCCGAAACCAATAAACAGCTACGTTTTAACCTTGATTCCAATTTTGCTGCTGGCCTTTCATGGGGAGTGGAAAGAGTAGGGGGACACAGCATGCTATATCCTGGTTCCCCTAGACCAGTAACATTGTAGGTTTAGGTATGTTCATCTCTGTGTTTTAGCACTGTAGTCAAAGAACAGCCTGTCCTTTGTGTACGCTGCCTTTATGCCAAGGGATGCTGGTATATGCCTCAGCCCCCTGTGACACCAGATAGGATAAGAGGTTTAGACAATGAATGGATGGATGAAAGCTGTTATGTCATAGATGACTAAAAAGAGCCACTCAGATGCATGGCCATACACTGGGTTCTGACTGGCACACTCACCGTTGTTTTATATCTGACATTGCCTAATTGCAAAAACAGATTGGACCTGCTCTGCTCATTTGAATAAATAATTCACACAAATTCTAAAATCAAGGAAACAGATTAAGGTATTTGAAAGTACAAATGGCAAGCCTGAGGGTATGAATTGCTAATTTGTATTTAAATTTAAATGATTAAAATGTCCTCATGATACCTACCATTCTCTGTAGGGATGTTGTTACCCATTTTAGCTCCCTATTTATGATTGTTGTTATTTGGATTAAGGCTTGGCTGTATAAGGTACATAACTGGTGTAGTGATATAACATAATCTATGGAAGGAAAAAGGAACAGATAGCTGGTGTAGAAGCATTAGTTTGTCATTATAACCAGTACAGACGGACACAAACAACATTTTGGTGGCTGTTTTTGTCTATGCTGTCCCATTTCTTGGTAAATGTCAGTAACCGAGCTTCAGATCAGGATGAGCTGCCCACGCTGCTTATTCTGTAATTAGAAAGCAAGAACAGAATGAGTGTGTGCAGGAGAGAAGTAACAATCAGTGCCGCATTTAACAGCTGTGCCGTGTTTGTATCCCAACTCATGTATGGGCATTGCATCTGTATGTGTATTGCTTCAATTAAGCGTTGCTAGCAAAGTCCCTGTCCTTTAAAACACACACACACACACACACACACACACACACACACACACACACACACACACACACACACACACACACACACACACACACACACACACACACACAAACTACCTGGATCTGGGGATTTTTTCATCTAGCTTTTTAGGGACAGTGCAAAATTGACTATAAGCACACACACATGGCAGGTGCCTCTTCAGACGGCACTCACACTCCCACACTGGTTTTTGAAAAAAAAAAGCATGCAGCTAGATTCATGTGCACACCTGTACTTACAACCACACAAGGACACTCCATCCTTTCTTGTTTTCTTGCCTTTGCTGTCACTGTCACAGATTCTGGTTTGTCCATGATATAGAAACATAGTACAATGTCATGCAAATCATCAATCATCATCATTATTCAAATTCTAAACAAACTGCCCGCTACAAGAAATATCAGGGGACCACAAAGTCAGTAGGATTAATGTTTTTAATCTTAAAAGGTATTTGCTCAGTATAAAAGGTGATTGATGAATGCATGGCTAAAATAATGCAAGAAAGTGATCAACTGTCATTTTCTCATTTAACATATAACTTGATCAGATTTTGAGGAAAGGAGTTGATTCATCTAGGACTGTGGATCCTGCAGGGACGCATTGCAAGTCGAGTGCTGTGAGTGCTAATGGGCAGTCCAAAAATAAACAACAGGTACCGAGACTTAGCTAGCGCAAACCGGAGCTAGTGTTGTGAATGAACATGCTCATATTCTAGTGAACAGTGAATGGAATGTACCAGTATCAGAAAGTTTACAACGCTCATACAATTTTATACAGCACCCAGCTCTCTCAGTCTCTAATAGGACAGCATGTCATAAACACAGTCTTACTGGTCAAAAGGAATAATGGGATTGCCAGTGGCCAGCTAATAGTCATGGTGACAATAACAGCGTTTCTCACACATATGTTTACTCGAGTGGGCCAATCAGGTATGTATGTTAATGGCTACCAATTTTAGCTTTTTAAAAACTTTAATCTATATTTCTTTTCTGTCCGAGAGAATTATGCCGTCAGCAGTCGATTATCTCGTTTACAGTTTGCACCTGCTCATACCCTCCCTTTTACTGACAATCACACGTGCTCTGCAGACAGAGAGATGCTCTCTGGTATTACCTCCTGTCAACACACTGATTATGATGCATCCTCTCCTACTTAATGTAGACCTACTTCTGCCATTGTTTTGTTAAAAAATGCATCTGGTTGTTTGCAATGTTGTTCCTTGCATGTTGGTTTTGATCGGCTGATAATTAACATTATTCCACTATGCACAGCTCACATGCTGGTATGACAGCAGAATTGCGGTACAAGAGTACTCTTCTTTCAAGAGTCAAATAAAGGATTGCAGAAGAAAAGTTCAGAAGCAAGAGCTATGAGAATTAATTAAGAGATATATTAACTTCTTAATCCTCAAAGTATAAAACATAAACATAAGCTTTTCTCAACTTTGGGTGTTTACTTCTCCAGAAGCTCCAGACTCTGGCCGTAGCTGTCTCCTCCAGAGCTTCCTAACTCCAGAAGCTTTAATTATTAACACAGCAAGCCATTTTGTTTGTCCAATATTTGCATTAATAATGCACAGTTGGGAGGTGAAGATTAATGGCTCAAATTAGCTAAGGTGAAGCCCAGCAGATATCTCATACCTAGCAGTAACTCAAACCCACCATCTTCTTAATTATGCATAAGTTTAAGCCTTAATATAATTTATGTTCCTGATAAGTCGGTTGATGGTGTTGTAGAGGACCTAATCCCAGATCTGGATCAGGCATCAGTGAGATCCTGGACAGTTCGATACATAACATCCAGTAGATGCTCAATAGAATTTCGGTCAGGGGAAGGCGAGGGTCAGTCAATGGCATCAATGCCTAAGTCATCCAGGAACTGCCTACAACCTCTGACCACATGAGGCCAGGCATTGTCCTTCACCAGGAGGAACCCAGGGCACATCGCTGCAGTGTAAGTTCTGACAATCATTCTGAGGACTTCATCACGGTACCTAACAACAGTCAGGGTCCCTTTGGCATAACATTCACCCGGGTATCTCCAGACTCATTCTGTCACATGAGCTCATTGTGAAACTGCTCTCATCTGTAAAGAGAACAAGTTACCAATGGCAATCCTGACAATTCTGCTGTTCTCTGTCACAAATGCAGCATAGTAGGCTGTGAGCACATGTCCCACTAGAGAACGTCGGGCCTCTTGGAGTCTGTTTCTGACAGTTTGGTCACCAGTAGCCTGCTGGAGGTCACTTTGCAGGGTTCTGGCAGTGCTCCTCCTGTTCCTTCCTCGCAGGGAGGAGCAGATACTGGTCCTGCTACGGCGTTGATGCTCTTCTATGACCCTGTCCAGCTCCCCTCGATTAACATCCGCTCTCCTCGTATCCCAACACGCGCTTGAGACTATGCTTGGAGACACAGCAAACCTTCTTGCGACCATATGAGCTGGACTACCAGTGAAACCTGATTGGGCTGTAGGTACCACCTCATGCTACCAGTAGTGACAAGGACACTAGCAGAACACAAAACTAGACAAGCATCTGTCAGGAAGAGAGCAATTGTCTGTAGACACCACATGCATAACCATTCCATGTTTGGAGGTTGTCTTTTTTGCCACTCCATTGCACCTGTTGTCACTGTCATTTGCACCAAAGCAGGTGAAACTGATTCACAATGACTTGTGCTTCCAAAATGGACAGATAGATACGCCTGAAATTTAAATGACTTGGCATTATACTGTGATGATTAGGTGTTCTGAACACATACTATGACACAGAAAAAATATATGAAGTTTATTTCAGTAATTAATTCATTATAAGTCTTCTGAAAATGTGACCAAACTTGCTGGATCAAAAATATAAAGTACCTTGCACAATCAATTTCGCTGATTATTGAAGTTGTGTGAATCACATGTTATTTGTAGCATGGCATCTGAACTTCTTCTGTGTGGTTGTGATTGATAACAGCTGATGACAGAATCACTGGCATGTGATTCATACCACAGTCAATAATACATAATGAGGGAGATTTGGTGTGAGATGACCAGTTGCATCAGGTGAAAGGCTAAGGTTAGAAGGATAGGAAAACAGTCTGTGTAGTAATACTGACCTCAGTTATGCAAAAAAATCAGTTGTTTTTTCTTTACTTTCTTATAAAGCAGAGATATTTGCACTCCAGTGCTCTGAAAAATTCATAATGGAGACTACAATCTGGATCATGTGGAGAAAACAGATGTCCTCATGTGGGAGGTGTAAAAACACCAGCAGCAAAACTACAGCATCTGAAATTAAATAATCCATGGAGGAGAACAAAACAATTGTATCTACTTTGTTGCTCTGAGGAGATCTTTAACCTGGGAACAGTTCATAAACTGCAAGAATCACAACAGTGATGTTGGGTAGAAAATAAAAAAAACAAACAAACATTTGTTTAGTATAGCTGTGTGAAAGGATATCCCTCAGCCGTCTCCAGAGAGTCAGTCAAACCAAAGACAAATGCAAAGCAAGTGCAAATCTAAGTGGTCCTTGACCATAAAACAACAATGAGCTACTTGATGAGTGGCTCACCTCTGCTCCTAGTTAAACACAGTCAACATCTTGGCCAGTCAGTACCAGTGGGCATAGGTGAGGAGAAACAAAGAATTGTGAATACTCATACGGTCTCTGACCTTCTGTTGTTTTTTGTTTTTTTTTCTCTCTCACTGCGGCAAGTTGTTGCACCACACTAATCTCCATTTTGTTTATGTCTGCTTCCCAATGAGATCAAGTAATAGGGATCACGCATGAGTCCAACTTCAGAGTGAGGAGCCATGAGGCCAGAGCCTCAGAGCCAAAACTAGCCAAGGCAAGCCAAGCCACTGGTTTAAAGAATTTAAAGGATGCAATGTAATGTAAATGTAATGACTATTTCTAACTTTGTTTTTTTTAAGAGGTAACCCTAACCCTACACAATTATTGCTGTTTTTAGCATGTAGTGAGGTTCACTTGGTCTTGACTTCAGAGAGAACAGTGAATAAGCAAAATTGAGATTTTTTAAATGTAGTGTAATCTTACTGAACTGCTGTAAGACAGATCGACATTTGATGTGTCGAATTTAAAAATCCTGAGTTTACAAAATGAGACATGCATTTACTCAATATTCTTTGTGGCCAAATAAGACCAAAGATAAATCTTTCTAAGATAATGTGTCCAGTTTAGACTGATTTTAGCCTCTGCAATGTTTGATAAGGAGTGCCCAGGGTCATTTCATGTAAGCCTTTATTCACACAGATAAACCAAGAGATGTAAACATGAATGTAATGGACTGACTGGTAGGCCTAACTCATTTACTGGACAGCAAAGTATGCTGTCAACCACCAACTGCTGTTGCTGTGCACTGTGTACTTTAAAGTGAACACTGATAAGTTATTTCAGAAGCATTTTTTGTTATAACATACTTAACATCCCAACAGCAAAAAAATAAATCAAATGCTCTGACAGATAAAAGCATAAAAGCCAGTGTCTGTGGCGGTTGCAGGCTTCTAATAAACCCATCTAATTGTTTCTTTCACCCGTATGAAATGATGCACTCATTGTGTTTGACAGGCTAGGTGGATATATTGCTAAAGCTATTAGTGAGCTAGTGGCATAAGAATGGCAACAGAAGTGCAGTTAAATTTCCCCAGTGCTAATAACATAGTGACATAACAATGGTAAGTAATAACAACAGCCATTTTGATGTGTACATTCAATATGATAATGTTGGACACGAGGTAATGCTTGTTGGATACAGTAAGTGCTGGCCGCGGCCCCTAAGCCAAAGAACCAAGCCGCTGGCACAGCGACAGGACCATTCAACGGCTAATTGAGTTTGCACGTGTTGGATACTTTAAAAGTTTAACTTGCTATTGCTAGCTCCTACAATCCTACCAACCCTCGCTCTAATGGAACCTGCCACACAGTTTAGCAGGATCAGAGTCGTTTCTTGCTATATGCGGACTATGCCAGTGCATAGGGGCCCCACACCATGAGGGGGCCCCCTCAAGTTGCAAGCCCAGTCTCAATATCTGAGAAGGTGTGAAAAGTACCAGGCACCTGGCCTGCTGACTGGTCAGATCTGGCCTCTACCGATTGGTCAGATCTGGTGTCTACCGTGCCGCGTTGCTATGATGACCAGTACTACCAACCAAGGAGAGGCGGGGCGAGTTGTGCTGAGCCGCCGGTAACGGTCATTCACGGCATGGCATCAAAACGAACCTATTCATCTGGTTCCGAACAAAGAAAAAAAACCAACTAGTTGAAGAAAAACGCTCACAGGATAAAGGTAAGGTTGTTTTCGTGATGTGGGATTGGAAGGGGAGCTAATGTCGAAACGTTAACTAGCTTATGTGTTGTGTGATTGTGTGACTGACTGAAGTGACACCCCTTTTAGTGAATTATAGCAGGTCCAGCACGTTGGCATGACATTTGTGAGGGAGGGTGTGTTGTTAGGCAGATGTTGTCATATCTGCTGTATCCTTGTCCAGTGGGAGCTGCTGTTCCGTCATAGACCTCCTCTGTTGTTCAATATTTGCCACGTAACATTACTTTACGATTATTTTAGTGTGTCCTCAGTTTACAGGTCTCTAATGTGAAGTGTGCTAAACAACACTAATACATATTGGGCCTATTGTTGATTATTATGGACTATTGTGGCAGTAAATTATTGTTAACTCTACTGAGCTAGTTCTGTCTTTCTTTACCACATTTATTGTGACAATATCATTTGAACAAATGTGCCTACATTCCTACAGTTTAGTTATGTTTTTGATGTATTACTTTGTTTTATTCAAAAGAATCATAATAACACAAATTAAAGTAAATTTAAAGTAAACTATACTATATATGACCGTTAGTTCTGCCCACAGAATATAGGTTAAGACCATATCATCAGTTAGGCACAAGTAGTTCACTTTGTAATACCCTGTGAAATATACACAAAAACATTTCTTCTATATCACACAGTGCTCATCAGTCATTTATCTTCGTTTTCTAACTCTAACAAGTACAATGTGTCGAAAACTGCCTAGTTTTTAAGTAATTGGGTGCATGCTTTAAAGGTACACTGCACTGTATATTGCAAAGTTTAATATAAAAACATATTATGAATTTCTGCATTAGTGTAACATAACTCAATTGTATGATATGAATATTTGCTTAGGATCTATTTTGCTTGGTAACCTGGGGAGTTTTGTCTTTGCAGGAGCAATTCTGAAATATTTTGGACCCGCAGACCAGGAAGCAGCACGGCCACCTTCAGCACCACCGGACCAGGATGTTTAAGTTTAAAAATGTTTTACAATATAAAATAAACGTTTTTGAGGAACACTGCCTCAGTTTCATTTATTAACCTATAGATGATCCCCATTGTTTACCTTGCATTATCATTTTCTATCTGTTCAACTTGCATAGGTGGGTCAACTTAAGATGTCTAGCCTGTTTTCCTCTTAAAATGTAATAGATTGTTGCATCTTTGTGGATCACCTCAAGGGTTTAGGAATCTAAAATAGGGGCCCCCATCATGCCTTTTTTTTTTTATTTCTGATGCATCAGAAAAAAATCATTGCATTAGACACATGGTGAGGTTTACACGTTGCCATGGCAATCGCTTCCCTGGCAGTTATAATGATAACCAGATGGATCGTACACATTTAACATTTCACTTGGCCATTACTTGATTATTTCTGCTTATTACAGTTTAATTTCTGGACCTGTAACTGAAAAGGTTAGTTGCCTCTTCGTACTTGTTCTTGGCTTAATGGGCAGCTGTCAGTAGGCATCCCGCATGTCTTTCAGACGGTGGTGAAGGGTTAACTGCTGCTTGATTCCACAACCGTGCTGCTCTCTGACCTCGGCGTCTCACTGTGGGTCTCTCTTAATGAAGCCGAAGGCAATAAGCACTAAACACACTGTCAATGAGAATACTAATCCTCCCCCATGCCAATCTTGCCTCTGTTATTCATTCTGTATAGCTCCTGCTCTCCTCTCCTTTAGATTTTCACTCCTCCTGTCTATATGATTGAAGTAGCAGCATTCACATCTTTATTATGCAGCATCCCACCAGATGTATCTGATTTTACTACTTTGCTCCACTGTATGTACTCTGTGTGTGTGTCTGTGGTGTGTGTGTAGAATAAAGAAAAAACCTATAAACACACATCATACATGTAATAGCTTTGTTTTCAGCGGCGTTCTCAAGGAACTCTAATGTTACTCCACCAACTTTATATAGAAAAATTTCGCTCCATTTTTGTTTTGTGATTGTAACCCTTGGGGAACTTGGGGATTAAGAGCAGCAGACTTTGAAACAACTACTGCCATGGGTGTTATTTTTTCTTTTTTTACTTTCCAACCTGACCATCCTGACTGCCTCAGGGAGGAGAGGGGAGAGATCCAGGCCAAGAGTCATGCAAATCCTGCTTGGACAGGCTGCTCCTGATGTCCGGTTATAGGAAGATGAAATGGACAAATGGGACTTAGGCTGTCTAAGCAGCCCAGAGACTATTGTGTCCACATCTGTACAAAAACCTTTCCCACCACATTATTACAGAGACCCGCCTCCACCTCAACATCCTGGATCAAGCTGTTGGACTCAACAAGCACACCATGTTCTGAGCGCAGGACTACAGCGGGACGAGGCAAGGTGGACTGTGTTTACCTAATGGATGTCTGGTGCTTACATAAAGTCAAAAGTTGATGGACAGTGTTTACCTAAGGTTTAAGGCTTAATGTGAAGATGATGACCGCATTATCATCATGGTCTTGTTGCTCCTGTTTACGTTTACCCATACACCACATGTTTACGTATATATGTATATAAATTACTGTATATTTATTTTCTTTTTGTGTTGCTTAAGAAAGTGTACAAAATATCATTTCGTACAGGTATTTACCTTGTGTAGTGAAAAGGGAATCAAGTAAGGATAATGTTCAATTTGACAGATGTTTATAATTGAGTCTCTGCTTTTTTGGGGCCGAAATACACTGACGGATGCTCTCAGTGGCGCTGGGCTGATGTGCTTATGCGCTGCGAGACTAAAACACAGCATGTTGGTTTTGATTGACAGTTGCTAATGCTATGGCAACAGAGGGCTGACCACATAGCTAATAACGAACACTCACCATCAACATTCAGTGTGCAGACAATCTGCTCCCACATATGGTCTTTTCTGTCTCTGTTATGAGAGTTTCCATCTGATAAAGCTCAGGATGGACAGACACAAGCTTGTCCTCCATTTTCTTGGTTGCCAGGGAGATGAGTGACAAGTCTCGACTGATCTAATATATGATTGGTTCCCTGAAAAAAAAGCTGTGTTATGCGACTTTTTGTTACTCGCTAACTTTTGTTAGTACCTTATTATATAGCGTATATAGAAAGAAGGGAATCCATTATCAGCTTTCAGGGAACCAGTTGCTGTAAAATCTTATTTTTTCCCCCAAAATGCTATACTTATGTAGCTTTGTCATCTCTTTCAATAGCAAAAATGCATGTCTAAGATATTCAATAAAAAATGAAATAAAAAAAGCTTAATATCATCCAACCTATGGCCTTTGTGACAACAAAAGTGGATCTAATGTACCGGATGTGCAGTACTGTTTCTGACAAGCTTCAGCTTCATTACTCAAGTCCTTCATTTTCTGCAAAGCCAATTTGAGGTCAATCATACTGTCATTGGAACTCTTCTTTTGTTTGAAGATGAAACTCCTGGTTGAATCATTGAAAGTACAAAACACTAACAGCTGTGAAAAGAAAATGTCAGCAACTCATAAGAAAAGCAAAGCAATTGACTTTCATCAAAGCCTTTTTTTAGTCAGACATTTTGGTTTAGACACTTAAATTGGTTTCGGTCCTCACACGGTCTTAAACAGGGCAGAAAGTGTGAAAAAAGATGGATTATACAGGTTATTTTGTATAGACAATACGCACAGAACAACAATTATGCTTCACATGAATAAATAACCAACAAACACAAAAATCATAAGTGACTAAAGGGCTGCTGATTCTCAAGACTAAGACGCTTAATATAGAGCTGTATTACCACCACATCAAGAAAACGCTGACTGTCAGGCAGCTAAACATACCAAGAGACTCATTTGAACCTTTACAGCACAGTCACAAGGTGCTCCACAAGTAAGATAACAACCAAACTATAAAAACACGGAAAAGAGAGGAAAAAATAAGACTTTAAAATAAATAAATAAATAAAAGCATACAAATGGTGGTCTAGGGATGACTTGTTGAGGCAAGTGAAAGGAGAATCACAATAGTACTATCGGGATTAGATCAAAGCATGGGTTATCATTTCTAACTTGGAGTGTGTTTAGAATGTTTCTCTGATGGAAAACAAATGTGCCGATTAATGATTTTATTTTATTATTATCAGGTCTAAAAGCATCATATAGGTTGATGTCATCAGCATAGCAAAGGACTACCTTTAAAATTGCTTATAACATCACTTGAGGGGAGAATATATTACCCAAATAGTATAGGACCCAAGAAGGAATCCTGAGGCACACCACAGGAAAAAACAGCAGTATCAGACATGTATGGACCAAGTGAAACTGAAAAACATCGATCTGATTGATTGGAGGAGAACCAGTCCAGGGACTTGCCAAAGTGTCTCAATCAAAATTCTGTTCCACAGTGTTAAAAGCTGCACTAAGATCTTACAAAACCAAAGCAGTGAATTCACCATGATCAGAGGACATTATTACATCATTGGTTACTCAAAGTAGAGTTGTTTCTGTTGATTGCTTTTTTGGAATTTATCTAAAAATATCATGTTTTGTCAAAACTTCTGTGAGCTGCTTGGCAAATACTTTTCCAGAATCTTTGCAGCAAAAGGCAGCTTTGATATTGGTCTGTAGATTTAGGGAAGTGATGGATTGAGATTTGGGTTAGGGGTAGGGCTAGGGGTTAGGGTTTTGGTTAGGGTTAGGGTTACAGTTACAATTACGAACAATTACGTGTTTAAAATAAGCTCGGACACAACTGGATTCAAGGAAAGTATTAGGGATAGTATGATATGGACCAGACTTGGACTGATGGCACCCAGTACATTTTAAGAAAAAGATTTTGGCAAAACATCAAAAGGACTTTAGGAGGGCTTCATGTTGCCCACACTATCAATGAGTTCTTGCATAGTAATTAGTGAAGTGCAGTTCAAAACTGATGGCCACCTTGGACTGGCAGAAATGGGAGTGAAAAAAAAGACATGAAGCTGGTACTGATGTCAAATCTTCATGAAAATTCTTAGGAAATGATCACAGTCCATGTTTGAAAAGATGGGAACATCAGGAGGGGCATGAGGGACAATGTTTGTAATTGTGTCGAACAGGACTCTTGGGCTGTGTTTACTGGAAGAGATAAGAGCCCTTGCATCCTTAACCATGTTACTGGATTGAAATATGATGTCTTTAGAATGCATACGATGTAACTGGAGTGTAGTTGACTTCCACTGTCGCTCTGCCTTCCGACATTTATGCCTGAAACAACAAATGGTGTCATTTAACCAGGGGAATGAATTGACGGGGAGAACAAGTCATAATAACTTATTTTCGTAGGAGCTAATTTTGTGTATTATGTCAGAGCAGCATGGGATAAAGTAGTGGATCAGACTATCAACATCACTGTGAGATGGAAACACTGTTCTTGGAACAAATTTTCAGAAAACTTATCAGCTAAGTGATTGTATAGATGGGAAAGGAACACATGCGTTTGCTAGGTAGAGATACCAAATGAAAAGACATTCATGGTCCGTAACATGGAGGTCCTCAGAGGTAATACAGTGGAAGTTTCAAAGTGTAAAATCAAGGTCTAAAGTATGACCCCGAATATGACTATGGCCAGACACATGTTGAATAAAATCAAAATAAATGATAAAATCAGCAGCAAAGGTGCAGGAGACATCATTAACATGAATATTAAACTCCCCAGCCATAATAACTCTGTCCAACAATGGATAAAGATTCACTAAAATCAGCCATAAAAGTACATTGATTGATACATAAGTCGACAGATTAAAATGCAATTAAACAGATTTAAGAGACCAACTTTAATTATCTGCATTTTGAAGGAGGAGAAAGTGATAACAGTTCTTAAAACCACTGCAAGTCCACCATCCCAGCCTGTGGTCCTGGGATTGCTGAAAAAGTATAGCCCAGCGGACAGTGTTCTATTAAGGGGCCATATTCTTTGTTCCTCTGTCAGAAAACAGCATTTAGAGACGAATAAATCAGATCAAGCATTTAACAGCACCATCCTTACTGCATGAAAAGTGGGATTTTCGTCCCCTGTAAACGCCCAGATATCTCCCTAAATTTCGACAGTTAACGACAATTTACAGCCTGTGAAAGTTGCGTTTGTCTATGCCACATATTGACGGAAACGAACCATGACTCGCGGTGTGTGTGTATATGTGTGTGTTTATGATATCATCAAGGACATGAATGAATTTATTGAAAAATGGAAAATTTGCCAGGAAGGTGCTGTTTATTCAAAGAAAGAACTTTATTAGCAAAAACACAAACACACAACTATGTACAAAGCGAAGGAGATCTGCCCACACAACAAATGGGAAGCTCATGAGAAGCCCGAAATCATACAGCACCGTGAAGTGTCTGTTTGCCGCCTCAGAGCTGTAGGTAACTGGCAGAATTCTGTCTGAATTCGTTCCATTTTGCAGACGTCTGCGTTGCCCTGTACTTCGGAATCGCCTCTAATCTCTACTGCAGTATGGCACAGAGCTTGGTGAGCTCCGGGCTGTGAAAGGACGAAAGGAAGGAAAAGACACCCGCCGTCTTCCTTGTCAGACATCAGGTCTATGGCGGCGCACTTCCAAAGGTCCATCTCATCCTCAGCTAGCACACTCTGTCTCGCTTTCAACAGCTGTAAAAACAATCAATAAGGATGATCAGTACTGCGCGATGCACTGCGTATGGACACAACACATCTATTAATGCACCCAAATAATAGTCACATTGACCAAAAATGGATCTAATCTAACAAGTCTTACCCTCTTTGTTCTCGATCGACTCCTCACAGCTTTCGCCTACGATGCAAGATCCGGTTGTTTGAACCTGAAGCTCCTGCGTACTGTCTTACAGGCAGCTGGAAAACAATTAAATGAGAGTGGTATGAATAAAAAACCTTAAGTCACAGTAAAATTAAACAAGGAAGGAGAAAACAGTAAAAGTTACTTACACATAATGGCATCATTATCAGTATCATGTAAATCTGGACTTGCAGACATAGCTCCGAGCAAATAGGAGGTCACAGCCTCGTTATGAGGCGAGGTTAGTCTGTGAAAACAAAATGCTCGCAGCGATAAACCTCCGGGTCCCTCTGCAGCAGCGAAGCTCCCTCCGTCAGCGACACTCTCCGTGGCGACCCGGCAAAGCTCCTCCCGTCAGCGCAGGCCTCCTCTCGACAATGACCGTGCTACTAGCCTAGCTCCTGCTAGCCTAGCCCCTGCTAGCCTAGCTCCTGCTACAGAATTTATAATATCATAACATTACATTTGTGATTTTGTTCTTTAGCTTTGACCAGCATACTTATATAATAGGGCCTGTTAAAAAGTATTTTTACATAAGGCTCTCATCATATATCTGAAGTAAATTAAATTATCCAGAATTATGGAGCCTAATGTATGGAGACTAATAAAGAAATTGTTTAAATGTCCCATTGGTTAATATATTGTTTCCCAATTCGTTGTCAAAAAACCCCAAGGGCAGATAACAGCAAAAACTGTAAATATTAATCAATATATCTTTATCTTTTAAAGATAAACAGATAAAGAGAAAGTCATAGATGGATAATTACCATTGTCAGTAGTTATGGTTTCCTGGGTTGCTCGCCTCTGTGTGAGTGTGTGTAGAACCCATGAAATTAAATAATAATAATAATAATAATAATAATAATAATAATAATAATAATAATAATAACAATAAACTTTATTTGTATAGCACTTTTCTTAATAAAGTTACAAAGTGCTTTACGGACAAGAGATAAAAACACAGTGCACAACAGAGAAAAGCAACAAAGAGATTAAGAAGTTAAAAAACTTTACGATAAAATAGAAAAAAGTTGGGATTTAAAAGAGGCTAGCGATGTTGCCTGTCTAATCTCAAGGGGTAGAGAGTTCCAGAGACTTGGGGCCCTAACAGCAAAGGCCCAGTCACCCTTGGTCACCAGCTGGGACCTAGAGACCACCAGTAGAGCCCCACCACAGATCTCAGTGTACGCATTGGGACATAGGGGACCAGAAGATCAGAGATGTAAATAGGGGCAAGGCAATCTAAAGCTTTAACGGTGAGTAAAATATTTTTTTTTTTTGTTCCTGTTAAAATTCGGGCAGCAGAGTTCTGCACCAGTTGGAGTTTGTGGAGGGATCTCTGACTGATTCAAGTATACAGTCCATTGCAGTAGTCCAGGCGAGAGAAGATAAAAGCATGTAAAACCTTGTGCAAGTCAGAATGGGATAAAAAAGATCTCATTTTGGAAATTGTTTTCAGCTGGAAGAAACAAGACTTGACAGTGCTCTTTACCTGCGCATCAAAACAAAGTTCAGCATCAAACACAACACCCAGATTTTTAGCAGCCTGCTTCAGGTTCAGGGAGAGGGGATCAAGTTGACTTTGAAGCAGGTAGGATGAATGTTTTGGACCAAAGGCTATGATCTCAGTTTTATTTTCATTGAGTTTTAAAAAGTTTTGTGACATCCAGCTCTTCACATCCTTGAGGCAACTCAGAAGATTGTGTAGGGTGGCAGAGTTACAATGTTGGAGGGGGACATATAATTGAGTGTCGTCAGCATAGCAATGATGGGAGACGCCGTGATGTTGAACTAACTGGCTGAGAGGAAGTATGTATATGGAGAATAATAGCGGCCCAAGAATGGACCCTTTAGGAACGCCACAGTTAAAAAGAGCAGTGGTAGAGCAGTGATTACCTACAATGACTGCAAAGGTTCTGTTCTTGAGGTACAAATCAAGCAGGTTTAGTGCAGTGCCCTTTATACCTACCAATGTTTTAAGACGATGTAGGAGAATACGGTGGTCAACTGTGTCAAAGGCTGAGCTTAAATCTAAAAGCACAAAGACTGAGCAGTCACCTCTATCAGCTGTTAAAAGCAGGTCATTGGTCACTTTAATTAGGGCCGTCTCTGTGCTGTGGCGAGCTTCAAAACCAGACTGAAAATATATGCAAAAAATATTATTATTATTCATAAAAGCAATCAATTGTGTAGGCATGGTCTCCTCCAACATCTTTGATAAAAATGATAATTTGGAAGTGGGTCTGTAATTATCGAGCAGTGGAGGGTCTAGGTATTCAAGGGATGAATGATTGCGTGCTTAAGACCATGAGAAAAAATGCCAGAAGTCAGAGAACTGATCATAATCAATAAGAATATTTATTTTAAAGTCACACATTTTGAGCAGAAATTATTTCTACATTTTAATATGTTATTTGTCTCAAAATATTTCATATGCAAATTTTAACTTCTTACCAGCTGGCGTTTTATCTTTAACTTGTTCCCAGGAGAGAAAAAAAAAATAATAATAATTTTGTGTATCTTTTTTAAATAAAATTGGCCATTGCTAATGACATACACAGTAATTAATCTAGCATACTTTCATTAAATAAATCAATTCAAGCTAAAATTTCAGAGTTTATAATTAGGCTATACTGAGCCTGATCTATTTACACCAGAGATTTTCTTAAAATGAAGTTAATACCTTTTAGAAAAATGTCACCTGGGGCTAAAACTCACCCTGCTACCCTGATTTGCATTTATATAGCTCACAGAATTTTCAATTACAAGCCTCCACTAGAATTAGGGGAAGGGGGGTCATGGGGGGACAGCTACCAAGCAAGGCCCACGCCAATTTCTGACAATTCACGGCAGTTTTCGGTGTTGCCTGCAAATTGCTGTGTGCAGTCGTAAACCTGAACTTTCACGACAATCTACAGTGCCGCTTACTGGCGAAAATCCCACTTTTCATGCAGTGACAGGCTGGGCCACTTAAGGCTAGGCATAAACCCTGTTGGTACAGTGGGCCCCTGGGGTCTTACAACTTGAGGAATTAAGCTGCTCTGTAATCTGGTGGTATGCTGCCTTTAAGTATCCTTTGGGCTATGTAGAGAAATCTTACTTTACCAATATCACTGATGCTCTGTGGATGGGTACCTGTGACGTTCTGGGTGGTTTTAATCACCCGTTGCAGAGCCTTCTTGCCCACTTTTGGCTTGTTTGCGACATTTTCCGTGAGGACACTTTTTTATTGCCTCTCTGTAAAAATTAACATGAAAGTGTCCCGAACATTTGATCTCAGGCTCCTCCCACTTTGGGACTTTAGAGATGAATATTAGTGTATGTCACTGTATGAATGATATACATAGTTTTATGTATGGTAATGTATGGCTTTATTTATATATCACATACAGTAATCAACTCTGTGTATCATTATGCTTTAAAATAATCTGAGGTCTGAGTTGAATAGCATGGGCTCTGGCAGTCAGCTTAGCAAGAAAAATCACAGGGAAGCCTTTAAAGAGAAATTCTACAGAAAAGCCAACGGTCACCTACCTTTTATCAACAGATTGCCTTTGCGTGTGTGTCTGCGTGGGAGGTGGGCTGCTGAGTGGTTGAGTGATTGTGCCATTAGCAGGTCCATCGTCTCTATAGTGTACAGTGTCAACAAACAATTTATATATGAGCTGCATAATGGCACAAAATCAACCAGATCACAACAAGAGAGCACTGTTTTTGCTGCTTAAACATTATCATATAATTTCATCAACCAGCCTGTAGTTGGTGTACGTGGATTCTGTATGATTGTGGAGCCCTTGAAGGTATTCCATTCTTGCTGTACTTCAGGCTTCCAACCATCCAGGCAGCCATTCATAGTTTCTTCAACTTTACTTTTGAACCACAGTCCCCGGTGTGGTTTATCACCCTCGGATTCCACTGGGGCCATACAGTCGCTAGAGCTGATTGCAGCTGTTCTAGACAATGTTCGTGTTTCCACGGCACGTCTCAGCAGCCTCCCAGAAGTGGCTCTCCACTCTACACAGTGGTGAATACAAATGTATTTGAAAGAAGCAGACGGCAGCTGTGTCAATCTGCACAGAGCAGATCGAGCAAAACTGATAGACAGCGGAACCCAATGTGCATTCTGTCAATTTTCAAAATAAAACACTGGGTGCCAACTTGGGAGCTATAGCACAAAGTCATCCATCCATCCATTGTCTGTAACCGCTTTATCCCCATAAAAAGGATAAAGCAGGGTTTTTGCTGGAGCCAATCCCAGCTGTTTCTGGGCGAGGGCAGGGTACTCCCTGGACAAGTCACCAGCTCATCGCAGGGCCCTCATCGATAGCAGAGGCCGCCAAGCAAGGAGAAATTTGAGGGTTCAGTATCTTGCTCAAGGACACTTTGATCGAGCTGGGATTTGAACCAGCAACCTTCCCATCACTAGCCGACCTGCTCTACCCACTGAGCTACAGCCGCCCCACAACCAAGTAATAAACAGTGATGCCAATAATGCGTTACTTAGTAACGTGTTACTTAACGCGTTACTCTAACTCTAATCTGACCACTTTTTTCAGTAACAATCTAACGTTAATCTAACGCGATAATATTTTCAAACCAGTAATCAGATTAAAGTTACATATTCAAGTCACTGTGCAATACTATTATTTTTGTTATTTTCCTTAATTAAAAATATATATTTTTGCTTTCTTCTTGCGTCTCAGGGAGTGACGCCACGTGCGCAAGAAGTCACGTTTTCAGAACGAGGACAACTCACGTGTAACACCACGCAGTGAAACAAAAACAACAATGGAGGGAGGAGAGAGATGCGCGTTTTCAAGCTGGAAATACAGTCATTATTTTGAGTTCATGTCAGCTAAATATGAGAATACTAAGGTTCGTTGTACACTCTGGCGACAAAGTACTATCAAGCTTCAGAAACACGATGTCAAAATTGAAGTCGCAGCACAGTCAAGTTTACAGAGCAAATCCCACCAGGTGGTGTTAAGCAGAGAACTGCTATGCAAAGCCACGGCCTCGGCTTCTGCAGGAGCTCTCCCACCATCCAAACAATAAAAGCTGGACTTCAGTGCAAAACCAGTAAGTGGGGAGAGTTGAAGAAGTTGGTTGGGAAGTATGCTGTAGAGGAAATTCTGTACTTAAACACGGTTGACTCACCCTTGTTTGGTGCCATAATAAACACGATTCCTACTACTATCAATGCTGTGCTGCCTCACAGAACATCTTATTTGTCCAAACCGAAGAAGGAGTATGCAGAGATGGAGAGAAATCTGAAGGCCACGCTTAATGTTTATGTTGGGGGGGGGGGGGTTACTGAGTTACTTTGAAAAACAAGTAATCAGTAAAGTTACTAAGTTACTTTTTAAAGGAATAATCAGTAATCACTAATCAGATTACTTTTTCAAGGTAACTGTGGCAACACTGGTCATGAATACCAAAACTAAACACACTTGAAACAGACTAATAAAGAACCAGTTTAGCTATGTAGCCTCCTCAACCACAGAAGCAGAAAAATCACGGAGAAAAATACTAAATAAACACAATGTGCCTAAGTCAACAACATCAGGCAATTTTTGAATACTACAATCTCCTGCCTTTAGTTAATTCCTGCTGCTGTTTTGTGCATATCCACACAACATTTTTGCTATGATTTCAGCTCGAATGGTCACAAATATTAAACATTCACATATCTTTTAACTTGTCATCACAATGGCAAGCCGATGTCTGATTATCCAGCTTAAAGGCGAAACATCCGTTCTACACCTGTTCTGGCTCGGACACAGCTTCAGCAGGTTTTCCAGGACACTCTCTATATGGCAAGTATTTCCTCACTCCAATCAATGATCTAAAGACAGAAGATGTCACTCATGGTACAGATTGTAAAGCCCACTGAGACAATGGTGATTGTGGGTTATATAAATACAATTGATTTGATTTGATTTGATTCACTCCATCACAAACTTCTAAACAACCATTAACCAACCATTCACCAGCACCACCCAACTCCCGACACAGTTCAAATCTAATGTAACATCTTTGCATTGTGTTTATTGTTTGTGAAGTTCACCTGTCGGGTTAGGAAACCTTTACCGTAAATGCTGCAATAGCAGCCCAGCACTTCCTTTACCTCATCTCAAAGGATAAGGAATACCCGTGTGTGTGTGTGTTTGTGTGTGTGTGTGTGTGTGTGTGTGTAAATATGAAGATATGTATGGTGAGGGCTAAGTGGATGCTGATGAATACATATTTAAACCATTATAACATAAATTAATTTTCAAACATGTCATTAGAATTGCCTGTTTTCATATGCACTACTCTTTGGTTATTTTGTTTGCTTATAACAAAAAATGTACATGTTCCAAATAAAGATAATCAATCACTTTCCTTGATTTCATAATGGTCAGGATCTCTCTCACAACACAATATAACAGCATCAATAAGATTATCGAGTATAGGTAAGATTAACAGTTAGCTGAGACAATTATAGATTTACAAGCGGAAACCGGGTGGAAAAAACCCACGATCTCAGAGGACTTTATTTTCTGTGTTTTAATACATTGGGAATTAATTTAAACAGGGTCTCCAAGGTTAAGTTACCCACCCTTCTTTGCATAGACTCAGAGATGTCTTTGCATAAGTCTAATTCCTACATTACACTGTGCTGAGTAAAGGCATCATTTAAAATACCCCCATTTTCTCATCTTCCTGTCTTTCTATGGATTTTTGATTTCTATGCGCACACATCTATAGAGATCTCTCTCCTCCCTCTATAAAGACAGATGATATCATCGCAAATATGAATATAATCAAAAATAATATGCTGTCTCTGGGTTAGAATCAAATTTCCTGAGGCACACAGAGAGGTTCATTTCCCCAGTGCTGCCACTTCACTGTGGTCCAGCCAGTCACAGCTCTGGCTGACAGACTGGGAGACATGACAGCGAGACTTTATCATGGCCAAATGCACACAATCTTATTAGAGCTCAAACAGGATGGCCTTATAGCACCACTGTGGTTATTGATGGGAATCACTGACAACTATATGTACCGATTCCATGCACTTTATTTAATTCACTCTCTCTATAACCCTTCCCCTTACTAATAAACCTCCTGAGGACAAGAGAGATCTCATCGCCATAGACTAATAGTGTAATCCTCCATTACTGGATCTAATATCAATGAGAGCACAGTTGTAGTCATATAAAATCCATTACTGGTTGCCTCATTCTTCACTGACCAACAAAATTGGACAAATCAGTGTAGTGGTGCAAATTGTATTAACTCACCATGGATTAAAAAGTTATGGGCTGAATACAGTTGGAGGCAACCCATTATGTACCAGACATGAGTGGAGGTTTGGCATAGGATGGCAGTGCAGCTCCTGCAGATGTTTTCCATTTCTAAAGTATGATGCTAGTGTCCTGTTGACACTAGCATCATACAGAGTAAAGGAAACACCCAGAAATAAAAGGGTTATTTGCTCAGTGTAGTGTAGCTTCTTGTTGAAAGGAAACAACATGTACTGTTATATACAATTTTGATTTGCAGGTATGCAGTGGTATGTTGGGATCGCAGATGTCTTGCATGTCATAACTGGATTGTAATATCAGATTTTGTAGGGTTAGGCTTGGGGTCAGGATGAGGCTTATATTGGGTCAGTGGTTAAATATATTGCAACTATATCATTGTATTGTTCTCAGCTTAATCTTTAACCTAGCTAAATATACACTTACTTATTTTGTTAAGGTGGTTAGTAGTTTTGCCTGATCAACAACGTTTAATATGTTGACGTTTTGAAACTGATCACAGTTCATATTTTGAGTCAAATTTCAGGATTTTGGGGAAATGTTGGGGAAAAGCTTGCTGACGATTCACATATTGTGACTTTTGGACTGAATGTCAGACCAAATGGTCATGGTTTGGTTATCTTTGGGAAAGAAAGGCAGACTGGGCAGTGTTCCCTTACCTCCACTGACCAAAATTGTTCCCCCATACTTCCGTTAGCGGCGATACAAGCAGCCAGTCTGATGTGGACACAGGGATAAGGACAGCAACACATAAAGGGGAACATGTGTTCACAGGATGAAGACAGACATTGTCAGGAACATCAACAATAGATAAGGCCTGAGGAAAGAATGGCAGCTGGAGATAGAAAAGAGGAAGGGAAGGAGCAAACTGGAGGAGGAAGGAGTTGAACTGAGTGTCCCTAGCAGAGGAGAGTGAGTTGGTAAACAAAGCATGTAGTGAGGTATTTTCTTCGCTAGCAGATGGGTGAAGCATCAATGGGTAATTAAGTGACACATGTTACTCTACTCAGATATCTTATCATCTATGCAGAGGTCTGCGGGTGTTATACAATTCACCCACTCAGCATATTGTTTCTCCACCTGATCGGTGAGTCCAAAAAAGAGAACGGGCTGACCCAGCTGAGAGAACCTCACCCTTACTGGTGGTAGGGTGACTGCCTTCCATTCTGTGCCTTGGACTGTTCTCCACAGCGTGAAGGATGTCTTCTATGATGCCAGATCTTGCCAGAGAAACAAGTAACCAGTTTGATGGATACAAGCTCTAAACATGCTGTTTTTGTTCATGAAGGTGTGCCCCAATGAGCCCCCCACACCACAAGAGAACACCCTATTCATTATTCTAAACTCCCTCAGCATTTTCTTACAGTTCATAAAGAACTGTCCCTCTCCTCTCCTGTAAAAGGTACAGATCAATCTGACTTCAGAGCCCTACAAAAATATTCTCTCGGATTGGAGTTTTCAAGCAACAGATATTTTGAGGCCTTGTGGCCTGTTCCAAATACTTTAGCTGCTGTTGCTTTTATTGGCGTGGTGCCTTCAACGGTCAAAAGAATGATGTCCCAGAATGGACACAGAACAGGCATGTGGATAGATGCCAAATATATTTGGAATATTTCCCTCTCTTTCATTCAGACTTTCAGAATTTCTCCTCCGTTATAGAATTTTGATGATCAGTATTTTAGATGTTTTTCTTTGTTGGTGCACCTTCTTCTTATGTATTGATCTTCTTTAACTAAGTGGATACCCGTTTTAATCTATTTTATTGTCTATTTAATCTTGATTAATTGTGCTACAGCTTTAACCTAATCGACTAATCCCTAATCGGGAAATCTGATCAACTTTGCAATTAAAAGCAATTAAAAGTTTGAGTTATCAATGATTGGCATGGCTGTGGCGAATATCAGTGATTCACCGTGAAACAGGAAGTTGTTGTAACGACACTGCACATGGTCAGTTATGCTCCAAACTTCACACATTTGGTGAGTGTCCTGGCCTGAACACACCGAGTCAGTTACAGATGCACGTCAAACAATCACAGTACGTCAAACAATCTACAAGCAATTTAAAGCTTTATTATATATTTTTTAATTCACTATTGATCTATTTTGCAAATAAATTCCACCTTTTTTCATTATTGCAACACAGGGCTCATGTAGCTATGATGGAAGACAATGCTGCTAATACATATTGCTAATAGGAAGGTACAAATTATAAAACAAATTTTCAACCTGGCAGCACAGATGATTAATATAATCAAAATTCAAAACCCTAACAGCTGCCAAATAAGCTCACACCTATCCCCTGTTCCTTGTGTTCAAATACTTGACAAAGAATGTTTATGTAGTTAGATGTTTATCAGTAGCCCAAATTAAGACGTACTCTCTAAAATCGGCAACTATAACGCAACGATGAGTGAGAAAAGAAGGCAGAACCTGTAAAGCATTGTGATAAAAACCGAAACAGGCATATTAGTTTTTGGCATGCCCTTTGTGGAAGGGTTCGGCTGCTGTCTAGGAGCTACACTGTGACCCTGTGACCAGCATGGTGCTGTGCAGAGGCTGAAGCCAAGAGGTTGTGGACTGGGCCAAATTAAGCTCAGAATGGCCTTAGTGCTGGACAAAGTCTTGCTGCTACAAAGGAAAGATAAATTATAGGATGGTAGAGAGGTTCATGGGTCATTGAATTGTCTATAACACAAGGGTTATACACAGTACAGATCCTGACCAATGTGGTGCCCTAGGCAAGATTTTAGCTGGCCCATTCTTGTATCGCAGTCAATTTCACAATCAATTTTCATGCACTCACACAGAAACTGAATGTATGTATTCAAGATTTAATTTATTTCAAGTCAAAAATATCACACCAAATAAGAACTGAAGAAAGAAACAAGTGATAAATTGGTCCTTTGTGAACTAACCCTCTTCTCACTTTGTCAGTTAGAAGAGATGTTCAGTCAGCAGGTCTGTTGGTGCCTTTAGTCCTGATGCTGTGTCACTATGCTGTTCTGAGGTAGAGTGACAGGAGCACCTGATGCGATGTCACTGGGCTGGTGGTGAAATATTTTAAGAGTGCATCTGAAGAGAGAAGAGTGTGACCACTGCATGTTACATTCTAATAAAATATATAAATGACAAATGCTTGGTATGTGCTACAGGTTAAAATAACACCTGAACTTTTCAAGCGTCCCTGATGAGTTTAAGGTGCAGTAACATTCACTTATGTCGACTCGAGCTATTTACTGATTATCGAACAATGCTGCTATCATCTGAAGTAAGCTACCAAGCTAACACTCTGCTCCAAGAACGGTTCTATGATGCATTAAACCAATAATTTAGTTCACTTCAACACATTGACGTGACTGTACCTCTATGTTTTTCACGTTTCCTTCCTCTTCTTTCCTTACTTTCCTTCCCTGGGCGCCAGATGGTTTCAGTCCTTTAAACCTTGTGATTCTGCTACAGTATCAATAAATCTGTCTCTTGGTCTTGGGGTCAAATCGCCTCTCGACCCCGTTTTTTTCTCCCCCCGTTTGCGCCGCCTCTCATGGATGACGGCGCCCTTAGCATTTGCCTATACAGCCTATGCCTAAGGTTATACAATTACATGTAAATTGTTGTCCCTTTATGCCACATAGGATAAGAAATTATGGTCGAGTGTTGAGGATAAGTTCAGAGTCTCCCAGCTTGAGGAATGAAGCTGCAGTCTGGTGGTAAGCAGCAGATACTTCTGTATCTGATGGCAGAAAGGGGAACAGACTGTGGACGGGTGGCTGTGGTCTTTTGATATCCTTGTGGCTCTGTGCAGACGTCTCACTTCACTAATAGATGGGTACCACTGATGTTCTGCCAAAAAAGACAGTATGTTTGAAGTGGCGATCTTGAAGATTTCTGGAAGCAGCAATTGCAGGTGATTTTTTGGACCACACTGCTTCCCAGAGATCCAGTGTCACCTGTGCAATGTCAGTCAGTTGTTTTGTACTTTGGATTGTTCTTAGTATTTGCACCTTTTTGAAAGTTTCATCGTCCGCGGGCCAGCCATGACCACTAACGTTAACCGTTTACCCCCGGCGCTAGCCAGGAGTAAACAGAGACCAGGACAAACCAGGACAAACAAAACTGTTATGTCGCGTGCAAACCACCTACTTTCTCTGACCGACCAACCACTGCTGGGTGAATGCGCTACTGACTGTGCACTGATTGTGATATTTTCCGGGAGAGTTGCCACTGACACCCAGTGTAAACCTATGGCAATACAGCAAATGCAACGGCTTTCATCAGTGGGCCATATGCTCAATCATCATTGTGTTACCTCATTCAGCGGTAGACAGTGACTTAACACGTATTTATTTACATGGAAATCTTTGAGATTTTTACTTTAAGAAATCATGTATCAGAGAGCTTAATATTAAACATTGTATAAACAAGGGCCTTAATCTCATGTGATGCTCAAATGGCTGTCAATAAAACAAAACCAGGGCAATGCAACTGAAATGGAAAATATAACAAATGAGATATTAAAATTGTCCAAATTATTGTGTACTTTATTTGAATTATTCAAAACATGATTATACTCTGGTGAATACCACCTACAGTAAGTCTATTTTTAACACAATACCAAAAACCCACCATGAAGACCCAAGCACACCATTAAATTATAGAGGCATCGACCTAAAAAGCGTGTGTAGTGTACAAACTGTTTTCTAATTTACTTAATGAGCGGCTCTTGTTGTATGCTCAGGTCTGGACAAGGATGGCCCACAGGTGAAAGAGCAGAATGTGTCTCCTCATCACAGTGTTATCAGGGAGAGCCTGATGAGAAAACAGAATGCTGTTAAAACAGAATGTTTATGACCAGACGACTGCTTTGGCTGCTTTGAAGCTTTGTTGTGTGCGTTGTTAAGGGGCAGATTATTGAAGTTTGGCCCTAGGCAAATGTCTGTTCAGGTTGGTGCTTTAAATCTTATGCAATGCTGAATAGTTTGATGAATAATCATGTATCATGTTATATTTTTAAACAGCATGTTTTGAATCGTCACTGAACTAGTTATACAAATTGGTTCTTAACTTAATCAGGGGTGAATCAGGGTGATGCTTTTTTATAGAAGTCTATTGATCTGATGGAAAACTACAACAAATGCTTTCCTTCCCTAATGAGCTGTATAAAACATAGCTCACATAATTAACTACTAAGTACAGTGTAGATCAATATACATATCTAGGTTTTATTTGACAAGCATATATGAATCTAATGAAAAGTGTTAAGGTTCTTGCAAAATTAGCAGATAGAGCTTTGGGAGGAATAATTGGTAAAAGTAAGAATGTGAAGGTTATGAGTTTTCAAACATCCTCCAAGCTTGTGTGTGGCAGCCTGCTGGGGTTTTCAGGCTTTTGAAACATTCCTCTCTGGGGATCAGTCCAAAACAGTGCCATAAGATACTTTCTGTGTCTGCGCACATAGGCAAAAAGTTAACTTTAGTCAGGTTCATGGTTTGGGAACCACATCAGGCCCACTGGAAGATATTGACAGCCCCGCTATTGCATACTTGAAATGAAGAAAGAAAGCTAACAACAAAGGTATTAAGATGGGATAAACAAATGGCCGGACTTTCATCAAGAGATGTATGTACATTGTGCAGTATCAGGAGCAGCCTGTGTGTGAAAAAAGGCTGCAGTGAAGTTGACCTTTGACCTTTTCAATCTAGGAGATATTAATGTTTCAGCTTTGTTGTTGAAGCACGTTTTGCCTGTGTCAGAAATAAATTAATCAGCAATGGAGTATAAAGCACATGTTTTGTATTAAAAGCAGCTGACTTTGAGACGACCATCCACCACCAACCCAGGGAGGAGAAGGAGGGAACTCCCGCGGAACTCTTGCTGGCCAAGCAACAGAAAATCAGAGACTGCATGCCCACATCTTTACAGAGACAAGTCTCTACCACAACATCCTGCATCTAAGGCATCCTGGATAAAACTGTCGCACTCAACAGGTCGACCGTGTTCTGAGTTTACAGAACACAGGACTACAGCAGGGCGAGGAGAGGTCCCGTTCTGTTCCGTTTTCTTCCACTTTTTCCGTGAGGGTCGCAGGGATGTTTTATCCCCCCTTTTTCAGGGAGGATTACTAGGGCCAATTCCAGCTTCTCTATGGGCGAAGGCCAGGGTACACCCTGGATGAGTGAGGTGTTCACGTCATTCATGCTTGGTCCTCAAACGCAGTCAAAGTGCATGGACAATGTTTACCTAACGTCGAAGTTTCAATGTGAAGCTGTTCAACATAGTATCATCACCATCTTGACACTTGTGTTTAAATTCACCCCAATGCAAATTAAGAAAATGCACTGCAGAATTATTTTCTGGGTGTATACATGTTTATGAATACTTGCATGTATGTTTATAACTTAAATTAAGTTACAAACTTTTCATTATGCAATCCTGTTTTGTGTGATGAATACATTGCCATGATCCTATTTTTCATATTTATTGTATGAATTTGTGAATAATGACCAACAATGTCTTTTGTGAGGTCACAGTGACCATTGACTTGTGTCAACCAAAATCGAATTCCTCAAGGCGCTCCGGAGATATTGCATACTCAATTAACGCTTTCGGACATGACTGTCGCCGGCATGGAGGCAAATAAATGTTTTTTTTAAATGCTATGAATAATTGTAACAGTGCACATTAGTGCACCTCGATCACTGTCTTCTATATTAATGTAGTTGCAACTGAATAACTTTAGCAACACCAAGGTAACAGTGAACATGTGACATATACAGATATTTTGTCCATTTTCTTGAAGCTAGTCAGATAGCCAGTGGAGATGGGACTCACTGTTTCTGTATGTTGGGCTGGTAAAGGCTGTCCAGAGAGCATTGGCTGTATTAATCTGTATGGCTCACACAATACAACCACTGTTGCAGTACACCAAATGTGGCTCTGAGTGTAGAATATTATCACTCTAACAAAATATAGAGGCATTTCTCTGACGGTGCGGCATTAAGCATGAATCTGATTATTTTGCTATTGAAAAATGTTCAGCAGCACAGTGACCTAAAAGAGACATAGATACATACAGTGAGTGAACATAGTTTTTGCCCTGACACACTCTTTTATCACACTGAACCTTGCGTAAAACCTGGCATGGGACATTTTGGGAGTAGGTGATAACAGACAGCATTATTGCAGTAAGGGGCAGCTGTAGCTCAGGAGGCATAGCGGGCTGTCTGTACCTCGGCCGACGGTTGGAAGGCTGCTGGTTCGAATCCCGGCTCCCCTTAGCTGCATACTGAAGTGTCTTTGAGCAAGATACTGAACCCCAAATGCTCCTGATGAGCAGCTGGAACCTTGCTTGGCAGCCTCTGCCATCAATGTATAAATCTGTGTATGTGAATTTGCTTTAAGCGGTCTGTAGAAAGGAAAAGGGCTATAGTAATGCAAGTCCATTTACTATATTTATCCCATGCATTGTAACTAAATTATTATGTAAAAGCCTAATTCCTACCCTGAATATTATTTCACTGAAAATGTCAGACAGTGTGAACAAGTGCACAAAAGTATGGACACGTCATATCACCCATGGAGTGAATGACTGCACTGTACGTGCTCAACTCCATACATATGTCAAATATTATAACAATTTGCTCATGCAGCTGTCCAGCTGTGCTGAAGAGATGTGCCAACCTCTGTTCAAAACATGCCATACAACTAAGCCGATTTACCAACTTGTGACTTTAACATTTTAGGACATTTTCACAGGCCTCTAAAGATTAAAAAAAAATGCTTCTAGCATATTTTCTTTTTACCGTTCCCTCTCTTTATATTCATGAAGTAAGGCAGATTTCTCCTCCATTGAGCAGTCAATTACGAGAGAATTTCAGTACATTACAGCGGATTTTACTGTTCCTCCATGGCTCATTACAGCAGACAGGTTGAGAAGCAAGAGTTAAGATACATCCACCTATTTCATTCCAAAGGTTTAATGTTACAGTATCGCTTATTAATCCAAAAACACCGGCGTCTGTCCGTCCACTCAGGTCTGCTCGTCCAGTTAAACGCACAGCAAGCCGTATTATTTATCCAACATTTGTATGCAAAATTCTCCAAAAGACATCAACACTACAAACATGGCTGAGAGGTGAAGATCAGTACTGGAATTAGCTGAGGTGAAGCCCAGTGGACAGCTCGCGGCTAGCTGCCAGTCAATGTGGCCACATCCCTAAATGTGCAAAGTTTAAGCCTTAATATAAATTGAACGATGGAGGTATATAAAAACCACCACTCCGCTTGGCCAAACATGAACATTTTTAGTTAGAAAGTAGCTTCTAATCACATTATTAGTTAGGGTTCATATGAAGGTGATATGAGGTGGATCTTGCAAAGCTGAGTCTTCTTAATTGCTTCTGGTTTAAATATAAAACTGCAGGCTTTGAACGGTCATGTCTGAACGATAGAAACAGCTTTAGGTTGTTTTTTTTTTTTGAGAATTCCTGAAAATATACCAGTCAACAAGAAGCTTGTGGTCTTTGCTGAATTGAACCCTTTTTTTAAAGGCTTTTGTCAATGTAATGCTCTGTCTGCTTCCATGTCTGTCCACTGACCCTTCTTTCTGTCTCTGATGCCTGCTCTGCCTTCCTTATCTTCCTCCCTCTCACTCCCTACCACTGTCACTCTTTCTCACACTTCACTCTCACTCCATCCCTCTCTCTCCCCTTCCTCCCTTCATCCCTCTTGCTGGGATATGGTTGCCACAGCAACATAGGCCTACTCTGCTGGAGTGATGCTCAAGCTAAATGGCTGGAACTCGTTCGAAGTGTCCATGTGGTATATTAACATTAGCACTGCAGTGTGCTGGCATGTCCTTACACCATGCTGAGAGGTCTGCTATAGTAACTATAGCAATGCCTTGTTTTTCTCATGAAGTAACATGATCTTGACAAGCAATTATACTCTGTAAAACATCACAGCCCCACTTCGTTACATTCTGATTGCCGCAAGCTTGTTTTAAGACTCTTGGTGGACAGATTTCATCAACCCCTATCCCTTTTAATAAAAAGCATGAAATGCAAAGGTTAATTAGTTGTTAGTTTTAAACAGGGCTGTAATAGTTGTTTTTAATTTCATGCACCACTCTGCAAACTATACGAGTCCCCCCAGCCACTATAATGGCTGGGGGGACTCGCGTTTGCCCACTCATATTTTAGATTGAACAGTATGTAGGAAAATGTATCTATTTATGTTGTTATAATTATGGAATTAATTATTAAATAATTATCTATGGTAATTCGGAGCAAGCTGCAGATTAAGGACGTAACTTTAAACTCATTTGTGAGCAGTCATATCCTCATTGCCTTCCTGCCCACTCTACCGGCTCACTCTACCTGAGTGTGGGGCATTGCGAACGTTATGTTTGCATGAGAGCACTCTGGACCAGGTTCGTCACTGTAGATGTGTTCAGATGTGATGTGGATACCAAAGGAGGATAATGCAAGTGGCATCATGCGGATCCACACCATGTCCCTGCTCAGTGTGGAAGGTAAAGTCTTTGTCAAGATCCTTGCTAGCCACCCAGGGAGACAGGGGGCCTCCTGATGATTGCATATGTGGCGAGGGATAGGCGAGAGGAAATTAAACTAAATGATCTAACTAAAAAACAAGAAAAAGAAACCGACAACGCCACCCTGGGAATTAATTTAAAGTGCAAAGCACACAAGCAAGGCCACTCATTAAAAGGCATGAGACGTGGTTTAAATGTTACGGAAAAATACAGTTTATTAAATTACAATCTTTTTTTTTTTAAAAAACAAAGTCTTTTTGTCATTCACCCAAATGCAAAAAAGGGCTTGAAGCCAAGTAAGTGGACAATGACTAGTGTGTGTGTGTGTGGGGGGGGGGGGGGGGGGGGGGGGGGGGTTCCACCAAAATAAAGAAGTCAACCAAAATCACCCAACATACGTGGCACACACACTGAAGTAAACCCGCTCCCAGGACACAGCAAACGAGACAAGGGGGACACCACCACCAAGACACCAGCTCGCCACTACCGGTCTCCAGCCACTAAAAAGAGAAATAAACAAGTCAGTGGGCAATTGACAAAACAACATTAAACAAAATGATTTCAGAAATTAACAAAATTATAACTATTGGGCAAATAAACTTAACCAATATCAACAACTGCCCACTATTAACTTATATAGTAATAAACAAAAGCATATGGAAACAAAAACCCAAAAGAAAACAAACACAATACTAAGTAGGACTACGTAAATAGTCAAACCAAAATTACCGAATTACTCAAATGATCAGAACCCACTTTAACACACTCATTCACTCATCGGGGGGGCAAGCCCCAGTTAAAACACACACTGGATGAGCGCCCCTGGTAGAGCTAATCGGGAGGTGTGCGCCACGAGACACAGGAGACACAATATGCCAGCAGGAGCAAAGCGCGTGGGGCAAACAACAGCAACGTGAAGCAGCAGCGAGGCAAAGCAGCGTGGAGACAGTATCAGAAGTATCAGCAAACATAGCAGCAGCGACCCCAATAAGCAGATTGCAGTTGGTCCTGTTTATGACCAAACACAGACACACACACACACCCGTTCACACAGGATTGAGGAGGGAGAGAGGACTCCGGCCGCCAGCGTTTACCAAGCAAGAAAAACACCACAGCACACACGGGAAACCCGGAGCAGCGACAAGTAGTCACCCTGTCGGACCAGACAACCTTTGGCCCGGAAGTGACGCACCAGTGACAGGAGCGCAAAAAGAAGCGGCGGTGGACGATGGCTGCTTTTATACCAGCCCATATCATGACGGCCACTAGTGGTACTAAACAAACAGTGACACTAAATAACATGGATGGCACATCTATGCTGCTACACATATATTGACACTGCAGTGCAGAAGGGGCGGGTCCCAGGCATTCTGGGATGCAAAGAGCATTTAGGCGGGTTGATCAGCTGATCCAAGAGGGGCAAACAAAGGAGATCTGGCAGATGTTTGGTTAGACCTTGCCAAAGCCTATGCATCCATTGAGTAGTACTTGATCATGTAATGTGATTACTTTTAAAAGATTTCCCAGGAAAGAGCCTCTCTGTTGTGAAATGAGAAAAAAATGCTGCAGGTTTCTGCTTTAAAAACAAGAAAGAAAACACTTTTATAACATTTGTATTCAATGTTTATTAGTATTTGGAACATTTGTGAAAAAACTTGAGTGTTTGTTGAGCCCCACTATTGCCCTACCACATAGCAACATTGACTTGCATATCATCTCCTGTTATGGCAGGTAGAAGAGCTACTTCATCACAGATACAGAATTTCCTAAATAAACAACACAAGACTCCAATCACCAGTTGTCCTGTCAAAGGTATGCTGTCTCGTAGTGTCTCAGAGGACAACGAGTAGTTTCTAAACCAGATCTAAAGAGCGGAAACAAGCCCATCTGGTTTGCGTCTTTGTGGAAAAAGGATTCATACTGAAGAACGTCCACAGTCACCTGATCTCAACCCTTCAATACTTGCGGGGTTTGAGAAAGCCAAGCACTCTGTGACATGAGTGAGCAGGTTACACCCACCAACAGTGCACACTGTCATTACAGCAAACGGAGGACAAACCAAACACTAAGACATTCTGAAAATGCGTGGACATTTTTCAAAGATTCAACTTTTCATCAAACTGTTACACAGATATTATCATTTGGATTGTAAAAAAACAAAACAGTATTTAAAACAAATGTAAAATTGACAAGTGGTCTCAGACTTTTGGACACCACTGTAGGCTATATCTCTATATATAATTTGACTGTTACAGTCAATGAGTACAGCTGACATGATAACACATACACACACACAGCCACATACTTACACAGTCGAACATTACTAGCAGCACTGTGTCTTCTGCCAACATCACCCTGATGATCTTTCAAGAAGTGATGGTATCTCTGTCGCCTTTCCCTCCACTACCATCATTACTGCAGCAGCTCATGTCAAATATTTCTTCAGCAAAATGATTAGTCGAGTCTTATACTGTAGAGAAAAACTAACACTAATCTGTCCATGTGTTTGGTCCATGATGTGACATGACAAAATAATGTGGAGCGCTCAGCCCGGTTTTTCCCATGCACTTAATCCTGAGATCCCTCCGGTGCCTTTGAAGTTGAAAATGCTCTTTAGGCACTCTGAAGCCCCCAAAGAGGAAGCCAAAGTGAAGAGAATAGCATTTTAAAAGTATATTTAAAGCAACGTCAACGGTGTCTCTGTCACTTGTTTGTAACTTCAGTGAGAGGGTAGGTTCACAGCGTTACATGCGTGTTTACTTCAACATACACGTTTTCAACACATCACATTGTTGTGGTGTCATGAGTTCTGTTGGTAGTTGGCACCTACATTACATCACATTACAGCACGCAACGTTGCATTAGATCTGACAAGCTGTTACAGAAAGCTTGGATTGGTATTTACCACAGTGGTGTTGTACTCAGAAACAAACAAAAGTGCAAACTTCTACATAATGCTGCTTTTCTCAGGTATATTCAAACATAGACCAGTTTTGACGTCACACGCCAGGGCAGAGATAATAACAGGCGATTGATTACATCTGGTATGCTACATAGACAGCACAACATATACTGCAGATTATTCCCTCACAAAAACAAATGGCCAGTAAAATACCACAGTTTCACAAGGGGCTGCCCACGGATGGACCGGTGTTTACAGACTCCATGCTGTGTAACCAAACATCAATTAACCGCTCAAACTCTATTTTGAACACTAATTGAAATCCCGAAATGACCAGAGACACCTGACAAATACGTCAGGCTGAATTTGGGGAAACTGTTTCAGAAAAATGCCCAGTACATGCAGAATATTTGATTCTGAGGGAATGATGAAATCCATGGAGTATTGAGTTTTGGGTTTTTGAATGTGTCACTCTGTGTTAACGTCAAATTGATTCAATAAACAGCTTAAATAAAATACTATTACTGCTTGTTTGATGCTTTCGAGCAGTGTTGAATAAGAATATGAGGGGATCTACCAACATCTGAAACAGCCTTTTCCAAGAGTCAGAGTCCTTACAGTTAATGTGTTGTAAAGCAATAAGCACACAGCCATCAGCCGGGTTTTAAACTTCTCTCCTATGTAAGCTCTCATTTATCACTCTTCACACAACTACTCACTGTACAACTGAGTGCAACACACACATGAATGCATGCACTGTTACACTCGGTTGTAGAATTCCCTGCATTGAGACTACAAAGACAGAGTTCTTGGAAAGAGATCAGGGCAGCAGGATTCAGCCGGGAGGCCATGGTGGCTGGCTTTTAAAAAGCTCCAGCTTTAAGTGTGGCCAATCAGAGCAGGTAGAAACACCTCAGACGACACTGTGTAAACCAGTCTGTTTCAGGCATACTGAGGCTTTATAGCAACGTTATGTTACATGTTAAAAACTACAGCTTCACCATTCATCATTTTAGTGACTTGTAACAGAGTAAACACTGCCTCTGTCTCAGCCATCACTTGAGTCTGCACTCTGTAACATCAGTGAGGTGGCAGCATCACAGTGTAACACTTTATGACAGTACATCGCGGTGATGTTTCTGTTGTTCCCTCTGATGTCCTCTGGCTGCTCTGCCTCAACTCACTGTGATTTACCAAGTTTCCTGAAAGCAAACTGTAACTGCTGCGTACTGTAGCTTCAAGTTAGCTCTGCTAGCTGACTCTGCATAGAGCTGGGCTGGAACACACGTGTGTTCGGACTGCTATCACAGCAGCTTTGAACTGCCAGGTGGAGGAGGTTTTCAGGTGCGGGGCTGGATTGGGAACCAGAAATAGAGCCGTTCGAGCGGGCCACATGCAGTTTCTACGGACACCGTGACAGAGGTGAAGAGACTGAAGAGGACGCTGATGGAGGAAACAGATATAAAGAGACAGCGACCGCGTAAGAGGTGAGACACCAGTGTCCCAGACTGCCTTCTTTTTAGTTGTTGTTGGTGACAGCTTTGCTATAAAAAAAGATTGCATGAGAAAAGGAGAGCTGAAGTTGTTGCTGGTTGCCTGTTGGTGAGTAATATCAGTTATAGGTCTCATGTTGTTGATGCTTTGCTGTTAGCAAAGTTGTCAACTCGCTAGTTTTTTGATCAGAAGCCAAGTCAGTCCTCTTCGACATAGCTTTAGCTTTAGCATGCTACAGCCAGGCGTTACCCTCTCTGGTTCAGCTACATTAGCTTGGCGTGCTGTTATGTTCTTAATTGCGTGCCACGCTTCTCCAAACCTGCACAACCTGAGCACTTTCTGCCACGCGAATGCATGTTTATTTAATTCAAGAAAGAAGTTTTTCAGACGTAATATAAATCCTCTCTGCTCTTCCTACCACACAGCTCTGGTTAACCACACATATTTCATTTTGGGATAGACTCCTGGATTTCTCTTTAAAAGATTTGGTAGAAGGTAGCAATAGCCTCTGTCAAATATAAAAGCCAGTAAAAGTTTTTTTTGCTTTTTTTTTTTCAAATTCTCTTTCATTCTAAGCTTGACACACACCCACACCCACACATGCACACACACACACACACACACACACACACATGCTCAGACACAGACACAGAGAACACACACTCTGTGTGGCTGTGTTTCTGTTCCTTGTTTGTCCAGTAGGTGGGAGTAGCACTCTGTGTGTGAGCCTGGCTGCAGCCTCACTCGTGCAAACACACAGCTCAGTATTCAGGCTGAATGACCCTCCAACGGTCCAGCAGCACAGAGGCACACACACTTCCACCTTATCATCCCCTCATACACCAACATTCGTCTTTTTAAATCTGCTTCACCAAACCGCAACATGCAACATTTTAAGGAGTTGCGTCCCCGTGTCTCTTGTTTATCATCGTTTTCAGTGGCAGTTTCCACCATGCGCTGTTGTACTAGTTGGTCCATAGCATAGGTCTCCATGGTAATAATCACAGTATGTGTGCTTGTTGCTGTTGACGCTAAACATAACTCTCCACGGGAGCCTGACTGTTTCAGCCTAATGAACAGGACGTACAGGCTGTCAGGCTCAATCCAGTCTACATTCACTAACAGTAGCATTTAGGAAGGGTTGCTGTCCGCTGGGGGGGAAATAATGTACATTTCACGTATAATATACACACATCTACCAAAGGAAACCAGTGGATGTATCGCACATTAGCTCTACCTCGTCAAAAACACTATAATCTACTGGATATGCTGGCTGCAGACCTCCACTGTGCGCTGCATTTGTGCCACAGACTGTGTGTGTGAATGGCTGTCTCCTGGAGTCGAGCCTGCACGGCTATTAAACGCAAAAACTGTTGGTTTTTTGTGTTTGAACAAAACCAGGATTTCTCTCTCTTTCTCCTCCTGTACCTAAATCGCACTCCTCCCAGTCTCTTTCCCCCCCTTTATTTTTTTCTCTCTGCAGAATAATCCCAGGTCCTTTGAGTGGCAGTCGCAGTTTCGTATTAAATCTCCGAAATCCTCTCAGCTGTCATTAAAATTCTTACCATCCTTTGGAGAGGCAGAGGGAAGAGAGAGGGGGGTGAACCGGTGGTTGGAGGAAAAGGGAGAAGTGGGACGAAGGGGACAAACATGAAAGAGAAAGCAGTGGTACAGATTTGCCTTTGATTCTCATCAATAAGGAGCTGATGTAATAAGATATAAAACAGTGCTGCTAATGGGGCTGGGAGACAAAGGCTCAGAGATAGACAGGACTGTGCAAAATGAGCGCCGCCGCTAATATTATTTCAGATTCCTAATCTCATCTGGAAGATTATACGTCTGTACCTGTGTTTCAAGCGGATTCTTATCCTTGCTTCAGCTCTCACCGCATTTTTTCCATATATTTTCACTTCTGGTTTTGTCTCTTCCCACTACCAGTCTGAATGTCTATGTCTTATTAGTTGACAAAGGCTGCAAAGATATTACTAATCCAGTATGGAATCTAAGCCGGGATGCTGCCTAAAGCCGACCAGCCTCGGCAAATTCTGCTGCGGGCTTCACTGAAGAGGGGTACGAGAACTAAAACACAAGCCAGCGATTACAACACTTATTATAAAAGGCAAATACTAAACTAATGAAGCCTTCATTCTTTTCATTTATACTTGGTTTGTTTTGCACATTTCAGTGTATGATCTCTAAAACAACCGTACAAGACCAATGATACACTTTTACCCACTATACAGGAAAAATAATTACGTATAATACCTGCCCCTTTATGAATAAAATCACAACACACTGTAGACACGGATGGCTTTCCCTTTTTTGTTCTCACAAAACATGTACAAATCCAGCAAAACACACTCAGATGCATCAATAACAATCATCTTAACATTGTTATCATTGTTCTTTTGAATAAACTCTCTTCAGTTGAAGTCATAGTCCTGAGAATTCCACAGTTTTACTCCAGTTACTGATAAAACACGTCTGCTTTAATGTTCTCCTTGCATACGGTTCACTAAAATTAAATCTCCTCCCGTGATCCTCGCCATTTGACCTCAATATAAACGACCTCTGCAGATTTTTCAAGTCTACTTTTAGCTTCAAAAATGATTAATAACTTTTTTTTAATCAACTAAATCTTTTTTTAAAAAAATGTTCCTATACAGACGCATGCGTATATAATTATATTCATCAATATCAAAATGCCTCAGAGAGCAGATAAAGGCGTGTACATTCAGTGAATAAAACATGAGACAAAACACACTTCAACACGTACAAATATATATATATTTAATAGAAAAGAAGATACAAGCAGGCTGAAGGTTGCGAAAAAGAAACACGCATCTCAGGAAGGGACAAACCTCACTCACAGTAACTCTTCAGCCGTCTGTTCATTATTGCAGTTGGGGCGTGTAGTGTTCCCTTATCAGAACCATAAGAGGAAAACATGAATCATAATGTATCAACGTGCATGTTATATGAGTTTTTATCATGCAGGTTTTACTTAGAAAACTGTAACATATCATGTAAAGAACAGGACAGTGCAGCACAAATTGCATTGGGAACACTGTGCGTCTAAATTAGAAGATGCAGAATGCCAAGGTCGCATATGGAAAAAGTCCATATAGTCAACAATAATGACACAGTATAATGACCTCAGACTGTCTGCAGATGCAGTACCCTCACAGGAATGAGTGGCATCTTAAAACTCTAAAGCAACCTGGCAGCCAGTGTAAAGATACTTACAGGGGAGCGTAACACTTCACAGGTCTGCACATTTCATGGTAAGTAGATGGTAATCACTAAGTAACTTATGTGAAATGTCTTTCTTTTAACCCCCTAATTACCATAATAATTACATTCCAAATGTTTTAAAAAGTCCCCCCCAGCTTATTTAATAATAACATTTATGCTATTTTGCAGTGTATTTAATGAATAGCTCGTCATTTCTTAGCATTTCCAGGAACTTCCAGCTGTATTCTGCCTTTCTTCTGCTCATTTTTTCTTAAACTCCAAGTTTAATCATCAAGGTAATATTCTGATGGTAGAAACAAAATTGACTTTGCTAAAAATGATCAAACATCGCACCTCAGTTTTACCAGGATGGATGAAATGACAGCTGAAAAGTGGACTTAAGGCCCATGAAAAGATTTGACATTATATCAGAATATACGAGACGACAAATTCCAGATGCTGAACTAAACTCTGGATGATTAGACAAAGATGCAAAACTCAGATAACTCAATAAACGACCATACAAACAGACGGCAAACAAAGCCATCATTTCTCTTTATGGACCTCGCAATCAGCGTGAACTGTATTCAATTAGCGTCTCTGCAAGCATCCCTCCTCTTGTGAATTAAATGACACAAATCCATATTCAATGTTTTGTAATGATTTAATGACGAGGGCCGCATGCCGTCTTGTGTT
Source organism: Diplodus puntazzo (assembly GCA_963678695.2). Classification (NCBI taxonomy): domain Eukaryota; kingdom Metazoa; phylum Chordata; class Actinopteri; order Spariformes; family Sparidae; genus Diplodus; species Diplodus puntazzo. The sequence continues at coordinate 9,834,301 of OZ023158.1, read as the reverse complement.
ACAATTGACCCACTCAATTAGTCCCACATCCAGCCCCCCGAATCTCCACATCAAAAGACGTAGACGGGGGCGTTGGCAGTAAAAAAAAAAAAAAAAAAAAGCAAGCGTCGCATCCCCATTCTGATAAGTCTCTCTCATATTAACTGCATCTAAATGAAAAATCAGACGAGTGATTTGTCTGTAATTTCGTAGCAGACTCAGCTGTCAGTTAGGATAGGCAGCGCGCAGTGGAACAGCTGAATGATTAAATGGAGTTGGGCTGCCTAGGCAGCTTGCCTCACACTCCTGCACCCAGCTCCGATCCAAAACCCTCCTTTTCTTTTACCCTTGCTTCTCCATACTTTACCATGGTGTACTTTTTGTCCTCATTTATCTCCCTCTTCCAGCTCATTACCCTGTCGGTTTTTGTTCCCCTCACCTGTTCCTGCCATTTGCCAGCATCATGAGGCAGCGCCCCGGCCGCTTGGTGTCGTGAGGGGGAGCTAATAATCCATAATTTACAATAACACTCGTTAATAATTAAGGGAATTGGAGCGTTCTGAGAACTCCAATGCAATTACCCCCAAAGCCAACGCTGCGGCTGCGAGGGCTCACACTGCGGTGTAGCTGCTTTATTACAAAGCGGCATCATCCAGCGGCAGAGGAAAAGCAAAGGAGAAGCCAGCGCAAAGCAGCCTGAGATTGACCTGCGGGGTGCACGGCAGACGGAACACTGGGGCAAGATGAGCTGTGGGATTACCGTTGGAGCGCTGTGACTGCGTGGTTTATCTATGCACAACCCCTGCTATCTGCCTCCATGGCTCGCAGAGGAGGTGATAAAGACGAACCACATGCGAGTTGCGGCTTCATGTGACAAGCAGATTGTTGGGATCCTGGATCCGTTGAAGCATTTAACCCAGGGCGCCGCTCTGACATTCAAAATAAAATCTGACAGGCACAGCTGAAGGGGTCCTTGAGCAAAATTTGATAGGCAGACAGAGGAGGGCGGTCCTTTAACGCAAGCTTGACAGAAAAAAAACATAAAGGGCACCTAAAAGGGGAAAAGCAGACCTATCAGGGGCCTTGTGCTGGCTTTAAAACACATAGGGGAAGTAGAACTGGATCACAACCCTGTGTGGAGCAATCAGTGGAGCCATATTGGACTAATTAAGTCTCTGCTAACAGGGGTCCAGTGACAGAGCTCTCCACCACACAAGAGCGACAGGAATCCGAGCTCTCTCAGCGGAACGTCACCTCCACTTTCCTCTCTTCCCCGGTTTGCAAGAATGACACTTTGGAAGCAGCTCAAGGCTGTTGAGTGGCCCGTCGTTCTATGAATCACCGGGTCAGGGGTCAAGCATTCCCCCTCGTGGTCCAACTCCTTATACCTCACCATAACCCCCTGGTCACCTCCTCAGCCAGCTCGACTGAATTGAGTGAACTGAGGCTGATTTGGCAGTCCTCCAGGTCAAAAGGTTTGACTTGGATTTCGAGCCAAATTCGCTACGCTTAATTACCTTGTTTTTTTCCCTGTAATCACATTTCACACACACACACACACACCCCTCCCCCCTCCTCCCCCGTCTCCAGCTCCGCAGCTTGCTGTCTACCCTCTCACATATCTGTCGGCTTTCTTCTCACCCGCAGGCTTCTGAGAATACAACGCAGGATGGACCGTAACTAAAAGAAGGCTATTAACGTCCGCATAATGAGGACAGGATGTACCATTCATACGTGGCCAATGACATTTAATACATATAAATCAGGTGAGCCCAAGTTTTAAAAGCCTTGTAATTTCTTTGTACGAGCTGCATCGCATCGCTCAGCTGTATCAGCACTGCGGAATAAATTGCTTACTTAAGGCCGAAGTGCCTCACTCGTACTTAGAAAGGAAGGTTCAAAATTAACATTGTTTCCGTGCCTCGGTCCCATCCGGATGGCTCAGGATGCAACGTCATTTGAATGCAAACCCTGGAGATGGAAAGACGGGGAAAGGGGGTTGGGGGGGTGCGGGGGCGGCGGAAAGGGAACATTAGAGGAAGGAGAAAAGAGGCGAACAGGAAAGGGAGGGAAACAAATGTGAGAGCTGTCGTGCATGAAATTAAAAGATACCTCCAAAATACTCCCGCCTGTGATGCTTCATGGCAGGCCCTCCTGGAAGTCTCTCTGTCTCTCTTTCTGTTTGTCTGCAGGGAAGGCAGATGTGAGACGGTGTAACCTTTAAGGAACGTCCAAATCGATAAAGCTCTCCAGTTCCCCAGCACTCAGCACTGCTGTTGCCTCAAGCTAAAGGCTCAGGCTGGGAAACCAGGGATACGGGATATTTGCTCTGCCACTCGTTTTGCTTTGAACTCCCTGGTATTGTTGGGAAAAGAACCTTTGCAGGAACTTCTGTCGCAATCCCATTGTCCATGTTTTTGGTTTGTAGTGAAGGTAGACTGCCTGTAGCCAGAGTAGATATACAATCCAGTCCAATGCTGAACCACTGGGCCACATACACACCTCCTGAGGAGGTGGCTTTGCCTCGTAGAGTGGGACCCATACTAGACTCTTTCGCAGTGGATGTCATATAATGTAGTATAATGATGTTTGCAGCATGAGACAAGATATTCAGCAAAACATGCATGTTTGAGGGCAGAATAAAGTTGGGGTATTTTTGCCTTTACTAGCTAACACAAAGGAGAGGCATGCAGCAAATGAGGGACAAGAAAGGAGGTTGACGTACAGCAAAGGTTCCCTGCCTGACTCAAACCACAGTCTACGCAATTACATGGTCGGTGTCATACGCCCTTTGTCCATATGTTTTTAACACACAACTATGTGTATATGCATGGAGTGTAAGTGTTCCAACGATGTACAAGTCATGTTGAATGCGATTGCTGAATCAGAAAATGTCAAATAATATATGTAATTATTAATTTGTTACCCTGGAACATTGACACTCTCCTTGGTCCATTCACATACACATAGTGGCGTCATTAAAAACACGTGGACATACAGACAATACCCCAAAATAATTTTGAGTAGCACAACATTTTGAACATGTAATATATTATTGTGTAAAATAAACAATCAAATTGGATTTTGTCATTCCTATTGTTGTTCGTTGTCATACATTTGAAGATTTTTCTTTTCACTGTTTAAAGCTTACTAAAAATAGGTGGTTTTGGTTTAAAATCACCAAGCTGGCTCTGAATATTCAGTTGCAAACGTACCTATGTTGTCGAATTGACGTTTGTACATGATGAAACTTAAAATAACTCAGTGTTGTCTTCTGGTTTCACACTAGACATGAACAGCGTCTCCTGAATGAAAATCCTGTGCTTGTTTAACCCAACCGTTCATCTCTGACCTCCTCCTTTGCACTCTTTATACTACTTCTGCTCACTTCCTCCTTTGCAGCTGGAATAATTACTACAGCCACTAGAGATCACTGCCTGATAACAAATGGATATATGTGGTTATAATAAGCTACACACTGCTGGGTTTTATTATTTCCTGTTACTCATCATGGATGTAAAGAAAATGGGCACTGGCTTACTTTTTGTCTCCAAAAAATGTCAAAACAGATAATGGGAATAACATGATGAGAAAGAACTCATTACAGGTAATGAAATTAACTTAATTGATTTGGATATATGGCCTACCTGGGAACGCAAGTCCTCAATTCAGTCTTCACTGGGTAAGGATGTGAACAAGGTCTGCTTTTCAGCATTTGTGCTTTATTACCCCCCTGCAGAGGATTGAAACAGACATAAAACAAGCATGTTGTCTCAGCCTCTCTGAGGAGGGAATTGGTATTCATCGACACAGACCTTTGATTACTGTCAGGGGAGGGCACTATTCGGGAAGGCTGGGAGGATAAGAGGGACAGATGCCCTAAAGGGACAGAAAGTGAGGGCTTAGGAAACATGAAAATTGCAAACACCTTTCAAAAGCCGCTTGTAGCTCCGTGACACCAACTTATTCAAGCTAAAATCCAAATATCCCTTGTCGATGAGCAAAGAAGAGAGGGAAAATCAATGTTTCATGAGTAATTCACGTCTGACTGATAGTGGGTTTGCCACATCACAGTGCTCAGGGCTTAACTAGTTCAAACAGCTTCTACTGGTTCCATCTATCTGAAAAGGCACATTCATGTTCAGCTTGTCAGCTCTGATATCGTGTAGCCTTCAGGTGAAAGTCTGTCTGGAACAAAATAAATAAATGATTCGTCAGAGTCAAATCCCCTTTTTTGACAATAAGGCCGAGCTTCAGTGACATAACAAATGTTACATTTGTCTTGCAGTATCACATCTTTTTAGGGATCGGATCAGGAGGATTGCAGGAGGTTACATGGGTCTTACATGCACTGACTCTGCACATTTGGGATGTTGTTTTTCAAGTATGGTCTGTTTAGTGTGCATAACAATCTCTGTTGGGTTCCAGTAAGCACAGAGAAAATAACATCTCTTTGACATCGCATTTATTGATTGATGCTGAGTAATTATTTAAATTCTGTCATCTCGACAGATCAGTCCCGCATTCTTCCGAAGTTAGACATTAGTGAGAATGTAAATGGATGAAATAAAATATACTTAAATTCATCGACCTGCAGAAGAAGAAGACACATGTAGAAATGGGTGCTTTGGTACCCACACCACTGTGGTAAATACAAATCCCAGGTGTGTAACAATTAGTCAGATGAAATGCAGGTGCTAACTACCAACAGAACTCATGACACCATAATGTGATGTGTTCAAAACTTATATGTTAAAGTAAACATGCATGTAATGCTGTGATCCTTCCCTCTCACTGAATTTACAGACAACAGAAACAAGAGACAACATTCACTCCATTAAAAGACACTGTACCATCAACATGACTCTGAAGCTGTTAGTTTAAAGTCAGAACATTGCATCATACTGCGATATGTCCTACATAAGCAAACAAGACCACCAATGAGAAGTTAGGCTTTTTCTGTATAGTTATTATAGTTAGTCTTAATGCATGTTGCTGGGTCCAATTCTGAACATTAAAACTACTTTTTGTGGCAGTGTTGAGAATGAATTAAGGAGTACCCAGTCTAAAGATCGAAGCTACTCTCAAGTATGGTGATACAACAGTAGATACTTCAGATGGCAGCTTAACAATGGAACATTTTATGTTGGCCTTGCAACAAAACTTAATCCTGTTGTTGGCTTGTTATTATGAAGAAATAACAGCTTTACAACTTAAACTTTAGTTCATCATAGCCACTATTACGAACAAAACCGCTAGCTGTAGGAGTACATGTATCCTAGGTGTGTAAATGTTAACATGACTAAAAAAAGTTTCATTTCACTATTATCATATCACAGTCATTATTTTTACGTAGCCACAAGTAGATACGCTATCTCAAACAAAACAAAAAAGAAAAACAGGATTAAAACATTTTCTAGGTTTCTTTCACTTGCTTCCAAAACAAATGTACACTCTAGCCAGATCAAGAGCTTTATGACAGGAGGCAGGGCACTCACACTAATTTTAATAAGCTAAGTCAGGCTTTCACAAAGGTAGAAGGTTCTTGGCATTGATATACAGCGTCACCTTGGCACCGGCTCCTTATCAGGAAAAAAAGAGTTTCATGTATTACATCCTTAGATTCTGAAGCTTCAGTTTGATGTATTTCCACCTTTGTCGCTGATATCCGACAAACTGTGGTCATTTTGACCATAATGAGACATTATCATATAAATTATAGTTGTTTTTTGTTTTACTTTGGCCCTTTATTAACATGTTTAGTGTGTAAATCATCCGCAGTTGTGCCACGGCTGCCAGTTGGACCAATTCCAAAAATGTTGGTATGAATCATTTACATACCAAAACATGTAAATGATCCCTTTAGGAGCATCTGGAGGTACAGGAGAACAAAGCTTATAAATTCACTCTGCATGCTGCCAGCATGAAGTAGACATGCAATGTGTCACCTTCACAAACATGACGGGATGTTGACCACATTAACACATACCAGGGATTACATGGATCCATGGCATGCTTACGCATAATAGGCTTGCTTCTACCTGATATGTTTACACTAGGTCACTATTAGTTTGGAGTAACTAAAAAAGCAATCAACAATGGATATTTCTCACAGTAGCTATCTGAAGATAAATAACAGCAAACCAACCACTTTTAGACCATTCGGCAAACCCACCATCCCTAACCCACTCCCATCCCCCAGACTCCTGGGTTTTGGTTCGTCAGATGCTCAATCTGCCCACGCCTATGAAAAATCTCTGGGGGCATCACTGTTAGGGTACTAGTGTGCTAACCGAGTTTTAAAGCATAAGTCCTTGCCAAAGTAATATTTCTTTACCGTGGACAGCGAGCGGTCTTAATCTCACATCATTTCATGATTTGTGATTGATATTATTTATATTATGTATATTTATATGCTTCATTTTATTTTCTTAAATTCTGATCTATTAAACAAACTGAAGGTCTTGCAGTTTTTAAAAGCCATTAAAATTGTAATGGACTTTCATAAAACCAAACAGTTAGCCTTTGCTGCCAGTTAAAAGTTAATATTTTTAAATAGCAGCTGGCAGCTACAAAGCCCTCATCTGTTCTCACTTTGGGCTACCAGACCATATTTTCTTATTTCTCCTGCCTACTTAGTGCAAGCTGATAGAAAGGGTCAAACCATCAGTACAAAAACGTTTAAAGTTTGGACAGATAAGGCTACAGCTACAGCAGCCCAGTGAGACTGTTTTGAGGGCACAGTCTAGCATATGTTACAACGATGCTGCCACTCAGGATAACAACATCACTCTTGAGGAATATACATCTTGAGTGTGACATCGCCTGATGAAGAGCTTTGAGCAGCTCATTAAAGACAACATCCTCGGCTGCCTGGACCCTCCCCAGTGTGCTTTTAGAACCAACAGATCTACAGAGGATGCCATATCTATTGCCCTTCACTCAGTCGTCAATCACCTTGAGAACAATAACATCTATGTTTGTTTTAAGCTCAGCATTCAACACAATCCAGCCCATGAAACTGATTGATCATGCTCTCTGCAACTCGATATTGGACTTTTGCTAACATTTACCTGAATTTAACACAAAGCACAGATGAGGCTATTGTTAGTTCTACAGGTGTTTGATCATGAATCCAAGTACTGGACAAATTCAAGTTTTGAAGTGATGACTTGTGAAAAGGTTAAGGGATCACCAATGCAAGGACAATTAATATTGTTGCCAGACGATGTAACAATTGCTAGTATTGCAAGTAGCTATAATCTATCTATCTATCTATCTATCTATCTATCTATCTATCTATCTATCTATATCTGTATCATAACCGTATATTAATGCAACTGTTCTGCTTATTCCCCCCCCCCCCCCCATATAACAAGATATTAACCCATGCTGGTGGAGAACAAAAACAGAAAAAAAGAGAGGGAATATTGGACAAGTCATTTACAAGATGGCCATAAACGTGACTCCAAAGCATTATGAATATCATGTTGTCCCATAACTTGTCTGACAATTTGACCATATGAACTTAAAAGATGATGATACTTCCAACACATTCTCACTCATGACTCATCAAGTACGGTTGCTTGGTCAGTTAGCCCCACGCTTCAAACCGTGACTCAGTGTTGATTAGCATCAACTGTGATCAGCATCGCATGTGAAGGGCTCCTCTGCCAAGTAAGCAATAATACATTCACAACATACGGTTAGCTTTTCAGAACAGACAGTTCATACATTAGGACATAGCCTATTGCTTTTTGATTGTTATTTCAAAGGTTGGTTAGGTTCAGGAAAAGGTCATACTTTTACATACATTTCCTGACATTACATAATTTAAAATCCCTAAAACCCTAAAAATCCCTTTTGGCCCATGGTCACAAATGCAACATGAACTTGGGCTGTAGTAGTAAGTAAATAACATATCCAACCCCAACCCCAGCTTCAGACTTTTCTCGCTCTATATACTACTGCACTAGAAGGGCGCTATGAAAACATAATAGAAGAGTTACTACATTGTCAAACTCAGAAGCATAGGGCAAATGACCAAGCTACTTTGTCCGACAGACTGGAAGTGAACAGGCTGGATATGTAATTTTTGTGATTACAATTTGTCTGCACTGCACCCACTAAGGAAAAGCAGTTATGGTAGTTTTAAGATATTTAAGTGTTGGCAGTGGACTGACTGACCAACATTGTGATCCACAGAGCGTACTATATTGTTTATTATTCAACTATTCAATTGTAAGACAAGGAATATGCAATGTCTTTTTTAAACAGTTTCATAGCATTCATTTAATTCATAGCACATTTTTGATCAAAAGAACAATGATTCTGCAAAATAACATAAACGAACAAACAGGGACAGACACCTGAAAAAAACACATGTCTGGGTCTGAGAAACAATCAAATCCAGCTAATACATCACAGCAAATAGTGAGAGGGGGATGTTTGTGAGTGGCTGTAGAAAATGGCTTTACTGGTGCAGGCTGATCTCTCTCAGAGCCAATGTGTCAGGGTGACAAGCTCCTGACTTCCATCTTTAGATGGAGTGGTTCCCAGTGGAAGTTCAGGGCAACAGGCGTTTGGCCGATCGATGGCGTGAGAGGGGTATGAAGCACGGGCTCACCTCCGATGATGAATCTATCGTGGTGGGCGATATGAAGTATGCACACGCCACACCTGATGTATATGAGTGTGCAGGCTTGACGCCCAGGCAGAGAGATTGATTAAATGGCTCTTTTTCCTGTGTGTGTATGTGTGTACGTGTGTGTGTGTGTGTGTGTGTGTGTGTGTGTGTGTGTTTGTCTGTGATGCGTGCTGATACACGCACACTAACATAGCCTTGTCATTTTGACTGAAAGCTTCAGGCAGTTGGGCTGAAATCATGTCTCTCTAAAATGGAAAACATCCTTAACTCAGGGGACCTCTCCTTCCTCCTCCTCCTCCTCCTCTCTCTCTCTTTGTTGCAGGAGAGCAGCAGTATCTCCAGACGCCATGACGCCCACTGGGAGCTATTGTCTGGACAGGGATTTCATTTTCTACTGTGGACATACTATGAGCCTCCCGTTGACTCTGCCCACAGAAAACACACACACCGACACTCTCACTTATGAGGGCTTTATTTCTAAATCCTCCTCACACCGCAGGGCCTCTAATGTGAGTGTGCATTATCAAATGGACAAAAGGTCAAAACCTTATTTATGGGACATCATCATGTTGTCACCTATGAAAAGCTGCTGTTAGGCTTGACGTTCTATCACTGTCAAAATCATCTTGCGCCAGCATTAGCTGTTGAGCACCATTCACAAATGTTGTCTTGTTTTTATTTTCTCTTCAATATTGTTAAAGAAAAAAGGAAAGATAACAACATGGTTAAAATATGACAAAAGCATTAAAGCATTTGGAAAATAAAACTTAGATGTTCTGTTTTATTTAACAACCTGGGACTTGTGAACATGTTAAGGATCATTGTGCATCAGTTGCATATCAGTGCTTTTTGTTCTCACCTAGAAAGAGAACAACAACTGTAGCACAATGCTGTCACCAGATAAGAATGTCAATATTGGATGTTTCTAAAAAAGCCCAGAATAGGTTAGATAGCAAACATATTCTTTTTTTATGTCTACAACTTATTTATAATTTGTCTTCCTGATTATCTACACTCATACTAATATTGCTATGTTTGTCTGTTCTGTGCACATAACATCACATGTCTGTCCTTTTCCTCCTCTGTTGCTTCTCCTGAAGTGTCTTTCATTTTATTTTTTGGATAGTTTAACATCAAGGGGAAAAAGCTGCCAAGCTAGTGACTGCTGAGTCACTTCGAGTCGGCGAGTCGACATTAGTAAGCGTGAAACCACTGGATATTTTTGAAAAAGTTGTGACTCCAGCCATGTTTGTTGTGACCAAAACAGGTATTTTAAGACAAAATGTGATGTTCTCCTGACTTGACCCAAGTATTTTCTTGTGCCTAAACCTAACCAGTGCGTAAGCACAGTGTTGTCACCATAAACATTGAAACCTAACCAAACAAATGCACATTTTCAACATAAAGAAACATTCCTTGCTAAGATTTATTCTGGTCATTGGGTTGCCTCTGCTAACTCCAACAGGGATTAATTGATGTAATCGTGCAGCTCTTCTAGACTTTCCTAGGGAATATTTTCCGACCAAATAAATGAAATGTTAATGTGCAAAAGTGTTTTTAGGCCCCTACGCATTACATGAAGTTGTAATTACATGGTCTGGCCACTATTTCACATTGGCCTCAAAGTTTGGCCCTGTTCCTGAAGGATTTGTCTAGCTACATAAAGGAGACATGACCTCCTGCATTGGCAGTAAGTGTTGGCAGTCAGCATGAAACACCGGTGCAGAAACATCCCATGTGAATGGAATCCATATAGATACTGGTCTGGATGAGCAAAGCTCGTACACCATCTGTATATTGTTCTACTGTTACAAAACTTCAGCTCAGTGAAACACACTCCAACTCCTGAACCAACTGTCACACCCCTAAAAAAGCACTGTCAAATTTCTAATTATGTTGTCAGTGCTGTCAGCTCAGTATTGAGGAAATAAATATTAGAAGCTTTGTTACAGCTCAATTACACTATCGCCCTGACAACAAGGAACAATAGTACATTTGGTCTAATTAAAACAGAACAGAAACAAAAAATTAAACATAAAAGAGGGTCATGGCTTAAACATTAAAGTTCTGCTTCAATCAAAACATTTGCCTATCAAAAATCCCACGTCCAATATTTCACATCTCCTGACTGATAAAAGTTACTTCCACGGGGCCATGCCCACAGCAATATTAGAAGTGTTTTTTTTAATTTGATCAATGATATGATCTATTGATGAGCTCTCAGAATGTCTGTTATCATTACTAAAGGTATGACCCAGCTGTTCGATTATTTAATTATGATGATTAAATCTCCATTAATCCACATACACTGATAAGTGCCATAATTAAATCCACTGTCAGGTGAAGTAAATATCATTTATCATAACCCAAACACTGCTGCAGACCGAGTTCACACCCCTCATGGCAACTCGATCTAGCGAACCCCCAAACAGCCGCTTAGTTTGCTTATGCCTCGGGCCGGCCCTGCTCAAACCAGCTCGTCATTATAAAGGGTTAGGTCCCCAAATCTAAAAGGTGTTATATTAAAATGGATTTAGATAGGGACTGCTTAAGCTAGTAGCGAGGAGACTCACCTAGCTTCTCACTGCCTACGTCCTCTACCCTGCTTCTGCTTGCTTTGCACCTGACTTAAATAGCCCTTGAATCAGATATGGCAACCAGTCACACCCCTTAACAACAGCTCTTGGTATGATGCCAGGATGCATTTTAAGGGATTTTTGTGAATCCTAAGGGACTGCATTTAATTTGTTAGGCTATGAGGGTCAGGCCATGGCTCCAGTACGCCTAATTAGTCCATTAATGCCAGGACCCAAAGTTTCCCAGCAGCAAATACCTAAAAATGAATCCTACTGATGAAGGCCATCCATGAAAGCTCTATTAATAATATTATATTTAATAGTGATGTAACTAAAAATAGAGTGTAAGTTCACATTACAAGTTAACTCAGTATGCTTTGCATTAAAGGCCCTAGAAACATATTTTCTTAATCCAGTTCTAACTAATGGCAATGGGGTACTACATGAACACAAATGTTACTGTTGACCTGTTGTTTTTTTCACAAGTGATTTCTATATTTGTGTTTGATGAATACAAGACTGGTTCTGTCTGATACACATTCAATAAACATTGAATCATCTTTTTCAAAGAAAATATCTCAATATAAATCTGATGACCAATTTGTGTGTTACATCATCAAGCATAGCCACCATTACTGTGGTGGCAACAGAGTCTGCTGCTGCCTGCTGACAATGATAGCAGCATGGGTAGTTGGGTAAAATGTTTTAGATAGTGGCCCACCTACTGATGATGGTAACTTTAAATGGCTAATAATCTTAACATTATTCAATTTTTAAGTATATCATATGGGTTCCAACAATAGATAATGGATAAAAAAAGAGACAGAAAAGACAGAACTTGAGCATTCAGCACATTTCAAGTGATGAAGCACTGTGTGATGTACTATCATTACTGTTCTAGCTAGCTAGTAATTTCAACATATTCTCACTCACACCTTGTGAAATGCAGCACCTTGGTCAGCACCCAGGCCTGAAGTGTCAGTCTATGGCAGTCTATGTACCCCTCCAGTGCCTGTTTTGCATGTGAAGGGCTCCATGGTCAAGTTTGCGACATGTCTGTTGAGACTTTCAAAATAAAGCTAGTTGACAAACAGCTCACACCATATAACATATTGTGACTTTTGGAATGTTATTTATGTTGTGAAACAGTTGTGGTTTGGTTAGGTTTAGGAAAAGATCATACTTTGGGTTAAAATAAGTACACAGCTTACATTACATAAAATTAAAAACAAATTACTCTTGAATCTCAGTTGACAATAGGATGCAATCCTGTTGAAGTTTGTCACTATTTGGAAAAACTGAGAACTGCACAGGTTCTTCCCAAATTCCTAGATACTGCTGTCAAAAATAAGTAACATTTTACAAAAAAAAATAAAGGTGAAAGTCCAAATTTTTCACTTCTTAGAACAGCCCGCATTCAAATACATGGTTTTGTTGCATTGCTGGTATGTATTATTAATAGTCTACAGAATGAACATTTCACTGCAATGGCAATGACATCGTCTCACTTTGTAAGGGTTGTTTAATCTCTGTAATGTCAGTCTGTTCCATTTAGCTTTAGTTCTGTTTAGTTGACCCCTTTTTGAACTATGCAATAGAAATGTTCCACAGTGCTTTGTTTTATCTAAGTGCTACATTCCTGAAAGCTGTAAGCTAAAAGTTTTGGTGAGTCAATGAGCAATAATAAATGACAAAACTATTGCAATTATGTCATACATTGAAAAGCAAAATCAATTTCTCAACACTTCACAACTCATCAACTGAAAAAAGTTCAAATTACGTCAGCTTTTTCCAATTTGATTGAATCACTACCTTATTGTGTGTACATCATTGTGAGGCTAAGATACACATTTCTATTACGAATGAGCAAGATCAGTTGAAAAACATGGCCACTTTCAATCAAAATGTCTTCGCAAAGGCTGGGTCTTAGAATCAATTGGCTATAACTCAATAACCATTGGTCCAATCATTATAAAGATGTAATCTTCAGGCTGCGTATGGGAAATTGTCTACCAAAGCAGAGTATCTTTAATGCTCAGTATAAAAAAAAAAAAACTATACTAAGATCAAAACTTTTAACTGACCATTTTTCTTTCAATCTCCATCTGCCAGCTATCAGCCTTCACCTCCGCTCCCCTTCCATCACTCTCTGGCACCACCACACATTGTGATGTAATGACGTCACCACACACGTTTAACATGAATAAACAAAACGGAAAGCCATAGCTTACAGAAGAATTAATGCTCCAGCTCTTCCGGTTGTTATTTTCAAACAATCAGTTCAACAACGGGCTGTGCATGGGATGTTTGTTTTTATAGGGTTAATGAGTCCAACACACAGTTATATATTTTATAAATTGTCACATATTTGTGTGAAATTGAAACTTACTTTTCTAAAAAAACTGTGACTCCTGATTTGTGCAAGCTCAGTCCCTCACACTATCCTATCCTAAAAAGACCAGCTGTGGTTACTAGTTGTGGAGATTTCCTCCGTCCCTCTCGGTAATTAGGCTGTGTAATGTCAGCCTGCTTGGAGGAGCCATTAGTGTGTGGAGGGGACTGATGCGGCTCTTACTGCCAAGTGATTGTTGGCCTACTATACCAGCGCATGCGGAACCAACAGCCCAACTCCCAGTGTCGTCGCTTCGTCCTGTCAGCTTGTGTGTGAGTCTGTTGCCGTGAGTTTCTTTCGGAAAACTTAATGTGAAAAAAACCCTCCCTTCAAAGAACCGTACGCACTGATCTAAAAGAAAGCCTCTAACATCCTAATCATCCTTCAACCTCTCCGCAAACTCGATGATTACGCTCGGCTCCCCTGCTCCGCATGAGACACAAGATATTGGAAAAGCTCCGCCATGATTTACAGTCTTACCCAAAGCCGAGCGTATCTCCATGATGAATCCACTGAGAGTATGAATGAGGGTGCTGTGCTTTTACTCCGGGCTACAATGAAAACAGACCTCGTGATACATCAATAACTTGCGCTGAGAGAGCTGAATATTTCAGGGAAATTACTGAGACATCTTAATATTCCAGGAGAAAATGTCAGAAATGAGAGGAGCCGCTGAAAGTTGAGTTAGCTTGTGCTGCTTTTTATAACTCCAACTCCCTCCTCGTATTCTTTATCCATTTTTTCCTCTTTATTTTGTTTTTTTTTCCTCAGCGGAACCTTTTCTTTCAACCTTACCTCACGGGTCAAAGTGCTTGTTTACGGCTGTCCGATAGCATCGGATAAAAACAGATCAGGAGTCCAGAAGTTTTGGGAAAAAGGGGAAGCGAGACGTTGACAGTGTCACAATAAAAGCAGATGTATCTTCAAAGAGAAACAGGTGCATGAGTTGTTTCCCTGCGTCACGTTCGTATCAATAGGTCTCATATACATAACAGTAATGGCTTTGAAGGTGTCAGAGTAAAGAATCCCTTGTTCCTCAGTCTGGGAGGCATTGTGCTGCGCTGAGGCTGAAGCAGAAGGTCACTCTTTTCTCTCTGATATTCTTCTAACATAGAAACCCCTGCCAGGTGGTCAGACTGAGGCCCCTGAGGATTGTGGGAGGAGGAGGATGATAATGGGGGGACAGATAGCGTAGCTCCCCTGTTGGGAAAAAACCTTGCTGACATTTGAAGAAGGTCTCTGTGGCTCTATTGAGAGTAAAAGTGTGGTAATATGTGTATAACATGGATTCCCTTGGTTGCTCTGTGTGTCTGCAAGTTTTTTTTTTTTTTTGTATTGCGTGTATGTGTCCATGTAGACATTCCACCAATATGCTTTCATAAAAGCTGATATCAATATTTCCCACCACCAGTACTTCTACTACTACTACTACTACTACTACTACTACTAATAATAATAATAATAATACATACATACGTAATTAATTAATAATTATTAACAGTATTCAAGTGGGGACACCACAGGTGAAGGGGCTCAAATTCTAACTAGTAACTTCAGATGATTACTGACATTAAGACATATTTGTTTGTATTACACGTTTTTCTAATCTTGTGTTAAAAATTTGAATTATGCATCTAGTTAATTATTGATTGGATTTTGTGTGTGTGTGTGTGTGTGTGTCATGCCTTATGGGTTTGCAAATGTCCTCATTGACAGGTCACACGACAAACAAACTCTGTCCTCCGCCAGAGAGGAATTAAACCTTCCACTCTCCAGCTAATGGTAATGTTCTTGAACGTAACCTTTGTGTTTGTCACAAGAGACCAGGGATGGGCCAAAGGAACCTGGATCTTGGTCCAACAGCTCCTTCAGAGTCTACTTGAGTCAGAGAACATGACAAGCTTTGACTGCTGGGAAGCATTTGCTTGGATGGAAGCTTCCTGTAACACAAAATATACTGAAAACACTGTTAAACATTTTATAATTCACAAGGCAAGAAATGAGAGGGAACACTCATCTTTTGACAATAATGAAACAGTATGAAAACAATGTCAGTCAAGATGAAAAGAGTTTCTTCCTTTTCTTTGAAGGAGCAATCATATATCAGAATCTTTCGTTTTTTATGCTTTAACAAGTTGAGACCCCTTTATGCTTAAATTAGGCTATCGCCAGATTACAATATCAATCATAACTTCATATGCAAATACTTTTGATAAATTACGCAAACTGCTACTAGCTAAGAAGGATGCGTTGGTCTACTTTGCTCGTTACATACACAACTAACTTAAAATACGAAAACTGAGCTCAATTGAGAGTTTCAAAATTAGCTTAGTTACCTTCAAAGTTAAATCCTGAAGATTATGCACAATAAACTCAGTAAATGTCGACAGTAAAAGGATAGTTACTGTGGAATTCACCTGCCAATGAATCTTGAGCATGCTGCTTTGCACATCTACAGCATCACACTGTATATGGGTTCTACAGTGAGCATTATTTCATTGTACAGTAATAATGCTGCAAAACTACAGAAACTTACAGTGCAGTCCGCCTGATATTTCTGACTCGGTTTAGTGTGGACACGTGAACATCCAAATGAGAATGCACGTGTTTGTCTCTCTGGAAGTATGTGCGAGCAGGAACACAGTCAATGTAAATAGAAGCGATGCCAATGATAAATTCTTGTCATAATCTGAGCTTACCTCAGGGTCGTCTTTCTTCTTCCTCCAGATAGGGAAACTCTGTGGAATTCCTTATCACACAGCCAGAGATAACAGGGCTCCAGTACAAAGCAATGATGCCGTCTGTTTGCTGACAAGTGAAGTAGCTTCAATCCCTGCTGAGGAATCCCACCTTGTTCTGGGACAGAGAGCAGACAAGAGACAACATAGAGTATAGAGAGCTCATTTACATGAGGAACTTGACAGTTAGAGATGCTGAGGGGAGAACAGCAAATACACCCAAGTTTAAGTCAAAAAGTAGCAGGAATTCTCACTCCTGTACACTTGTACAACTCCACCTCACTCTCCCGTGAGTTCACAGATAATACTGATTATCTAACAACAAGGTAACAGTGTAATAGCTGCAGCAGGCAGGAGGTTTAGTCAAAAGAGCAGTCACATTATAGCAAAGATCGACCAAAAGTACCACTTCAGTCAAGGAAAATTGTGGGAAGCTTCGTAGTGTACAAAACATTTCTGGACCTTCACTGCAACACAACGTATCAGCATTTTCCTAAACAAGTGACGTAGCTGGGGACTAATATGTAAAAAAAGAACTGAAAATAAATTAAAAAAATGGCTCCATATAGCTCATCCAGCGTAATCCAGGTCTTCAGAGGCCCAGAGATCCCAAATTGGATTTCAGTTTGGGATTTTGGGATGAGACTTGGATTACGGTGAATGAGCTCTATGGAGCCATTTCATGTTTTTATTCTTTATTTTGCTGTTTGTTGTTTTGCTGTGAAGCTCCAGAAATGTTTTTTGTACGGTCAAACTTCACCAGACTTTCCTTAACATGGGTATGAGTAGATAATGACTGAATTTAAAATTGCGGCTGAACTTATTCTTTAACCTTTTCACCACATCTGTGTTTGTTTTGTTTTTCTTGCTTCTGGCTTTGATTTGCTCAAAACCTCAGTATGGTAGGTTTAAACAAAGAAAGCTTACAAGACAGCTGTTTGCCATATATCAAATTAAAGATGGAAAACAAACAGATTAAAAGCATGGTAACAAAGTGCTTTGATAAATCTTCATTAGCAATGTGGCATTTGGAGCGATCTGGGGGGCAAAAAGCTGCAGCAGGGGCAGTCCTCTTCTCTGGCCTTTCACCCTGAGGTTCAGTGGACCCTGCCCCTCTGGAGGTACTTCATGGAGTGCACATGAGAGTTTGTGGTTGCTTGCTGCATCTCTTCCCAACACAGGTCATCTCACCTTGCCGGCCTCCCTCTACCTTTGTCAATATCCGCCCTGGTCCTGTATATCCCTGAACTTTTTTTCACCGATCTACCCCACTCTGAAGGAAACAAGGCCATTCTGACAGTTGTTTACTGTTTGTCCAAGTCAGCAGACGTCCTTTCTCTACCTGAGCTCCCCACTGCCACAGAGACGTGTGACCTGTTGTTACACCATGTTTCCTACATGCTCAACCGACACATTGTTTCTGCCAATCTGTCATTGAGGAACAGAAGAACTGGTAGATCATAATGGCACTGTGCTGCATCACACTCATTCTGGGCCAAGAGGCTGCTGTGCACACAGTGCTCATCCCGCCTCCATTGCTGGCCTGTCATCCTTCCACTCCTTCCAAGGGTATCTACTTCCACCTTGTTCCCGCACAGGAAAGAGAAGCCAGTGTCCTTTCCATCTAGGCGTTCATCAGGCACTTCCACTGCACATGGCTCAGGGCCTGCTTCACTTGAACAATCCAAAGCTCTCCGTAGCAACCTGATGTACACCTGGTCAGCAGGTTCGGCTCTCGAGCACCCTTAAGGTAATAGTCTTCGAAATTGGATCCCAGATTCATTGGCCCATTCACCTTCTCCAAAGTCATCAAATCTGCTGCTCCACCTCCCACTCCACCTAAGGATCAATCTTCTTTAAACCAGTCAAGGATAGTCTTCCACAGGCCACCTTCTAATCCCCACTTTGTAGAGCTGTGATGGATAGCTAATCAGTATCCACTGTAGTCTGCTGAAGCCTAGATGCAGAATAAGGGGGCTGCAGTACCTGGGACTGAAAGGACTACAGCCCTGAGGAGCGCTGCTCAGAGGATGTTTATTTATTTTTCAGAAGTCTTTTGGTTTTCTGACAAACAGCCACATTGTGGGATCCAAGAGCACCATCCCTTCAATATCACCCAGTGTTCCTGTGTTTCTGTTGTGTTGAAGATGACAGCGTACATGTACTGTCCAAGACGAATCTCCCACGGGACAAAATAATCTTGAATGAGCATCACTATGTTGATCAACTAAGGATCACACTCGACAACTTGCATGGACTGTATTTAACTTCCCATCCCGTTTCAATGTTGTACCTTCATGCTTTACAGTTGGTTTGACATCCTGCCATTGTTCAGTTTCATGCCAGTTTCATTCATCACCTGCCTTTGATAATCCAATCATTCCTTTCAGTGCTCTAATCCTAATTGCTCACTAAATGTTTACCAGATTGTCTTTGTTCTCATGGCAAACTAGCTTTCCAGCCCTTTGGATTTAGATTTTTGCCTGATCCACTGTACATCTGTGGCTTTGGACTTTTTTTGTATCCTGCCTATGCCTGCCGATCGTCAGCCTTGTTTGTTCTGCTGACTGCTTCTTCAGTGTAAACTTTGAGCTACCAAGTAAACTTTTTGGAACATTTTCAGTATTCTTATGTGATCCTGTCATTTAAGTCAATTTGTACGAGTTCTGACCATCACACACACTTGCACTGTAAACTGAGGTTACTATCTGCAGTAGAAAACAAAATAAAGGAAAGTACAAGGTACCAAAACTCAGGTCAGGATGTAGTATGCAGTGGAAATTAGGCTTATGATGTCACCATATGGTTTTTGCACGTTTATCTCCTGTGAGGTTGATCTCTTGTAAGCCTATAGAGTAAATTAATATCTGTGCAAGTGCGTGCAGTGGGCAGCTTAAGTGAGAGAGGTGTGAAACAGGAACATGTATACTGCCATATGGCGTAAATTCAGGTATGTCACGCACATCTCATGTGTATAAGCAGGCCTGTACGGTGATTTAGTGTACTTACACCTGCAATTTTATGTGTGTGTGAGTGTGTGTGTACCCACAGTGGCCGTGCCATCTGTGCCTCCACCACTTCAAAGGAGCCCCTGCCTCAGAAGTACCTTGCAGACAAATAAATTATTGAGTCGAGTTGAAGACGTTTGCCGTCGAGCGTTTTGTCTGCTGTGGAACACTCTGTCTTTCAGGAAGTAGAGGAAGTGTTCTTCCCTTTAGATCAAGGTTGTTGCCTTCTCTGCTTTGGCACACACACGCACGCACGCACGCACGCACGCACGCACGCACACATGCACACACACAGTATGTCCATTACATCCTGCATTTAACTCATTTGAAGTTGTTTCATTTAAAAAAACTCAAGTCAGCTCTCCCTCTCTCCTCTTTCTCTCTTCCGTGCTGTAGAATCCTTTTTTTTGTTTCTCAAGTCAGCTTCTGCACAAAAGATTTAATGGGTAACAGAAAAGAGAAGGAAAAACACATCTACAACCTTACTTAGTTGTGAGGGTAAAAAAAGATTAGTGTTTTTTATTAATGTGTGTTCAGAATGGAGAGCAAGGAGGTAATGGCTTTTGATTCCACCATTTCTCTTTGTGAAACTCAGCTTCTCTTGTGGATTCTATTGTGGGTTGTTGTATTCCACGGGGGGCACCAGCGACACAAAGGCACAGCCAGCGCAGCCAGTATTTTGGTACTGATCATTAATATCTGTATCCGTACTTACACCAGCGTGATCTATCCAAGAAGTTCTTGGGAATTATCTAAACTGTTACATTTTCTGCGTTTTATTTCTGCCATTTAAACTGTTGATATGCAGTATTCAGAAAATCTAACATTTGCAACATGCTCCTTAAATAATCGATAAATGGGTGCTGTAATGAGAGGAAGCCCCGGTTACAGTGAAGCTGATTTGAAGTGCCTGTGAACTATGAACAAAATCTATTGAAAAAAAGAGAAAATAATAAAGGTTCTGCATGCCATGGAGGCCAATGTTCAATCTTTCCATGTATCATTGTTCTTTAATCATGTGTTACAAGGTGGTGAATCTCACCTCATCCTTGCTTTCAAATGATTGGCCTTTTGAGGATGTCTCTTTCACACCCAATCATTACACTATCACCTTGTGATGGTTGGTGGGTGTTTTGCAGGACCCAAGAGCAGACAATAGACTGGGGAAAGTTTGAAGGAACGTATTGACAAAAAGGGGTCAGGTAATAGTGCAGGTGAGTAGCTGGCAGGAGCAGTGAGCAGAGGGGTTACTTGAGGTCAAGCTCGGGTGAGCACTGGACAGGTGGGTTGCTGGCTTGGTGGCAGAGCTGTGACCTGTGCTGAAGTGCAGAGTGGAGCTCGGGTGGAGGCTGGAGCTCCAGGAAGATGTCCACACTGGAGGAAATGAGGAGAGAGGAGAGACTCGAAGGTCTGATCTACCATGTAGTAGAGACGAAAAAATCTGGCAACGAATGCAGAGTAGCCCAGAGCATTTAAGCTGGAGTTGATGACATTCCCTGCAGGTTTGTGAGACAGAAAACTCCAACCCTCCAGGAAAGACAAGCCCAGCCTCCACTGTTTTTGGACCCTTCCAAAACTTTCCCCGTCTTTTGTTGCTCCCAACTGTCCCAACTTGCAAGAAACACGTTGCTGTAATTAAATTCACAAAAGAAAACGTATATTTACAAAAGCTATAATGTAAAATATTTTGTCCTTGTACTATTTCCAGTTGGGTATTTGTCATAAAGGATTAGCAAATGATCGCGTTCAGTTGCATTTATGTTTTACACAGCACCCCCACCTTTAATGTTTTCTGTACTTTCACATACTATTTGCATGATACAGTCAACAATCAGTTGGATCTCTTTTCACATAGAATATTCTGAGGAATTTAATGATTATGGGGCAGTAAAAAGCACCTTCTTGATTTAAAAGTGGTTTTATGAATTTTTTTTCCAGATGGAATCCAGCCATCGCAGGAAAATAGTCCACTAAGTTCAGCAGTGTGTTGATGGTGGAAAATAGTCCACTAAGTTCAGCAGTGCGTATGACATGTTCCATTTAAACATGATGACATTTGGATCTGTCCAGAGTGGATCTGTTTGTAGCCTATAGAGTATTTGTATTTGCATCCGCATTATGTAAATGATCATCACTTGATCTGAAATTGAGGTGAGTAGCCAAATAATGATCAAATCCAAGAATTAGCTCTTGAATAACACTATATAACTAGAAACATTTGCATTTCCTGCAAAAATGCAGCGTGAATGCTGACAGCTGATTTCCAAAAAAACTGTTGAATAGACTGGAAAATACTTGCCTGAAATCCAAAAAAAACTATAATGCATTGCACTACACTGCTGAAGCAGTAGCAGAACCAAAGTTGTAAACTTCCCCTTGAGAATGAATGATCAAGACTTTGCTGAAGAAGCTAAAAAGCTTAAAATTTTGATAGCTGAACATATTCTGTAGCTGAAAGTTGGCTGAAGTAGTAGCAGAACCAAAGTTAAAAATTTCCCACAAGAATGAATGGGAAAACACCTCCCAAACTCCTGTGAGTAATGAAAAAAGCGTAATGTTTATGGCCAATATTTATATAGTGAGTACCAGGAAACATTGCTGTGATATATGTTTTATTTCTCTAGAGTGAAAAATGAGGGCGCTAGAGCAAGAAACAAAAAACAAATTTAGGCTCAAAATTATCATTGCGGCTTATGGGGGAGTTGCCAGAGTGCTTGTCGCTGTAGGACTTCGACAGGCAAAAGTATAAGTCCTACATCTGAAATAAGACCATCAACTAAAAGCCAACAAGATTTCCTACATTTCTATGTATATACTGTCCATGTGAACTAAAACATGTGGGATCTAAATCAAGCTGAAGAGACGTTTTTCCTGCTGCTCTCCACTGTAGTGATGATGTGACGCACTGTAGCTCATGCAACACACACCCATTATAAAATCAAAAGAAGAGCTAAAAATCCTAAAAACTAAAACTGTGATGATTTCAAAACCGTAAAAGATTCTAAAAAGCTGAATACATGCCTAATACATCAAAATCGTGAAACTTTTTAAAAGTTTGAATGATGTCTGTAGGTCAAAGTATGAGGAAAGAGAAGAGGCTGAAAGTTGGGGATGTTCAAGAGAATTTGAAGATTTTCCCCCCATTCACTTCCATTGTACATATTTTTTTGAAAAAGCGAAATATTTGTAAAAGCTGAAACGTACAAGGCTGAAAGGGCTTAAAAAGCAGATTTTGATAGCTGATGGTTTCTCAAGCTGATTTCAAAATACTGGTCTATAAACTTTCAGACTATTCTCAGCCTCAACTACTGATAGAGGTGAATCATAAAGGTTTTATATAATTACAATGACATTTCCTCACTCACTCTAAACATACTATAACCATAGATTTATTAAAATGATTTTACCCAGTAGCCTTCCATTTCATTACCATTGGCACACAACAGCTGTTGGTCCAGGTACAGGTTCGGTGGGTAAAACTTCACTGCTCTCTGTGGCTGAACGTGCTCCCTGTTCCATACTTTGAGGTAAACTATCTGTCTCTGAGTCTCTTATGCTGTCTTGCTGCCCCTGCCTCATGCAGTGTTGCCAGCTTATATTTATAGTGAGTTTTCAGACCCCTATAGCGACTCTTTTTCAAAAAAGCTATTAGCAACAAATTTAGTGACTTTTTCTGGTGTTATTGGAGACTTTTGGAGACTCTGAAAGCATGTATCTTTCTTGCTCTCATCAACGAGCAGCAGGTGTAAATGCAAAAATGTCTTTGTCTAAAATAAATCACTGCACTAATAACTTTACTTGTAAACATTAAGGGTGTTTTTTACTCACTTTTTGTCTCTACCATGATGTTATTCCTCTGTCCTACAGCGCATTACTCTCAAATGCACATGGCCAGTTATGCAAATTAAGCGAGGACACCATTTACCAACTTCTAGCGACTTTTAGGACAGCCAATAGTGACTTTCCTTACTGAGGAGTTTGCAACATTGGCCTCATAGTCATCCACTTCCTCACGACTGTTAGGAAACTGCGTCTGCAGTTCCTCCACAGTCGACTGAGTCCTCTCTGTGCTAACTTCCTGATTTGGAAAATAAGAGGAGATTGGTGGTGCAGCGGACTTTCTCTTCATTGTCAGCAAATGTATATGGAAGCCATCAGGGGTGGGCTGGGACAAAAAATCGGCCCTGGCATTTTTGGCTTCGACTGGCCCCTCATAATTAGCGGAGCACAAGCGAAAAAAAAAGAAAGGTAACTTTTTGCCTTTAGGCTTATTAGAAGTGTACAGTTTATCATTGCTTTAGAAGTCTATCAAATAATCATTGTGAAAAGCAAATAAGTACATTTACTCAACACCGTTCTACCTCCTTAGCTATATTCTATTTCAAGCATAATGTATCATCAACATCCTAAATATCAGAAGTTTAGCATATGTTAACTCCACCACTTTTATCTGCTCTGTGTAGTTCAACTGATTCTTTTATCCTTTTTATTGAAATCATCTCTAACATGTATTTTCTGAATTTCCCTGATATAGCAGCTCAATTCTAATTCTTCACGTTGAAAGGTGCTCCGTCATTTAAAAAGCTGCAACATTATTACATCAGGCTAAAGACAGGGCTGCTTTATGAACTCATACAAAGCAACTATGTCTTAAAAGCATTTGGCACTACTCTTATTCAATGTGGGCATACCTTTTGCTAATAATACATTTATACTCTTTTTACACTTACTTTAGTAATGCTTAAATTGCAAAGCTTTTACTTATCATTCAGCAGTGTTAAAATCTGTTTTTTAAAACATGTTTAACCACAGCATAGAGGGTTGCTACAAATTCAAACTACTCTGCAGCCTTCAACACACCTTTAACCTAAATATCTAAAATGCTATAATGGAGCCTAAAATGGACACTTGCTGCTCATCCAACACTTCTTGGCCTCAACTGTTTGCTATTTTGTCAGAATAAGGTGCAATGGCTGCCAGATTTTGGGAAGTATACATCACCAATTTATTGATACTTATCAATCGCCATTGCTCATCATTCTCATGTAATTAGAGTTCTCAACGGGCCTGAATTACAACCTGACCCGGCCCGCAGGTTTTAAGGCTGAACCCGACGCAGCGCGACACACTGGCATGAATTGTCGGCCGCCCCCCCACGTTAACCCGTCCGGACCTGAGCCTGCGGGTTCGGTCGGGTTTGTCGGGCCGGCCCGACCCGCTGATAACGTTTCATGTAATAGAGCTACCGTTACCTCCATCACCTCACAGTCCCTGTATTATCCTAACGTTACTACCTACTTACCGGCTGTACTACAGTGTCCCTGTCAGTCAGCAGCATCTCTGCTGCTCCTCTCCTGCCCGCTGCTGCCGTCTCAGAGGACGTGGAGGCGACAGCAGCCCCTCCAGCGAACAAGTCTGTGATTTTAGCACATTTTGCAGCATCTACAGTGAGATTCTTCTCTTAGCACGCAACTTTTCTTTCTCTTTAATTGCTCCATGTTGTCACTCTTGTGCTTAACACTTTGAAACTAGCAGAAGTTACAGGTGACAGCGCAGGGAGGAGAGGGGTGGGGCCTGTCGTACTATATTCTGATTGGTTCAGTCCACTTTCTATATTGAAGATGGACCAATGGGCCGCCTCCTCTAAACTTTGCACTTAGAGAAAAAAAAAAAAGAAGAGGCCTGAGAGATTTCATTGGATTAGCCCAATGTCCTTCTAGAAAATCAACCAATGGGCCATCGCGGTCGATAAAAATGATTTATAATAAACTTTTTTGATTAAATTATGACAGCCTGGCCCAAAAATGTGCGTCGGCCCACCGGGCATTGCTCGGTATGCCAGATGGCCAGTCCATGCCTGGAAGCCATGCACATCACGGTCAGCAACACACACATTAACTTACATTGCTGAGAAGCTAGGCCAACATCCGCTAACGTAACTCTCTCTCAGCTGTATGAAAAAGGCTCAGGCTGACACTGTTTAAAAATGAACCTTACAAAATTAATACTTATCTACCTAGCAGTGGCACGCTACTAGCTGCTAGAGTCAAAATGTGTGAGGCAGGTTAGTTGTGATTAAAGTTTAAAATGTGGCTTGGTTTCAATTTAAATAAACTTATGGTGAGTGATGCTATGGCGCCCGAGCTGCACTGTTTCTTATTCTGCTTCTTGCGCTGACTTTCCGGCAGACTGCACGCCTTTCAGCACATTACTGCCCCCACAGGTGTGTGTTTGATGCCCGTTAAACAAAGTGCTTCTTGATGTGACATCTTCTAGGAATTAATTTCAAGGCTTCTCATTTGTTCTTGTGTGTCACCATCTGACACCTTCCCAATATGATCTCTCTGAATTAGGTGAGCATGTAGCACAAGACAGAATAACCTGCACTCATCTGTCACTGAGGCCTATAATAGTCAACAGTTGGCTCTTGTCAGAGATGAGAATTAAAGTCACCAGGTGGGCAGAAAGAAACCCTATCTGCTGACAAATCCACCTGTTGGCCAATGGAACTTTGACTAGTCAATGAAATCTCTCGATTTGAATAGATTGTATGATAATAATTTAATCCATTCAGAGGTGATCATTTCCTCAGCTTTCTTCCCCTTTTGATGACTCAGTATAATGTTGTTTAATGTACACAGCATAATGTTGTTGAAAGGCTCTGACTCATTCTGTTCATCTCCTCACAAAAAGACAATTCAAGTGGGGAGTCCCATCTCCTCTACTCTAGTTCTCAGCACCAGAGCCCCCAGGGCTGTGTGCTCGGCCCCCTCCTGTTCACAATGTACACTCATGACTGTAATCCCACATATCAACTTAACAGTTGTTAAGTATGTAGACGACACCACCAGCATTGGCCGCATAACAAACAATGATGAGAGTTGTTGTTGCTCCTGGCTAATGTTCAGTCAGGAAAATGAAACAGAAAAATGGGACTCGGGCTAGTCAAACAATGTGAACAACACAGACTGTTGTGCCCACATCTTTACACAGACCTGTCCCCACCACAACATCCCTGGATCAAGCTGTTGCATTTGATTAGCAGGACCGTGTTCTGGGCTGACAGAGTTCAGGACTACAGGACACTCTCTGATACTCTGAACCCAGCCATAATGTCTTCAGCGTTTTGTTGCTGATGTTTGCATTCACCCTGTTGGAAATTCCAAAAGTGCATTATATGTTTTTGTATGCATGCAAATAACTGTTTACATGTTGTATGTGTCTTCTGTTTGGACTATACACATTTTCCATGTCTTTTTGCAACCCTGTGTTACGTGACAAATTAATGACCAAGAATGAACCAAGAATTTCCCGTGGCTTTGTCAGCGGAGCAACAGAAAGCATTTTGTTTTGTGAGTGGCATAAAAAGACTACAGCTAGCATTGAAATGCTTTGGTGTAGAATGACAAACCAATGAACCTTGCACCGCTTATCACCTGTTTATGCGCACCATATAAATGTTAAATTGTGTGCAGAGGAGTTAGAATAAACTGTTACGGATATCTGTACCACTGCTGATGTTTATACTCCATAAGCAATCATAGTAGCTGCGAACAGGTGCTCAGCTGTCACTACAGTAGAGCGTAGGTGACATGTGGTGGTGTGCACTGTGTGGTACAGTACATAAACACAGTGCATTGTAGCAGCACAGATGTTTAATGAGCAATAATAGCCATTTTAATGCCCCTCCATTTCCTTTTCCCCTTCGTGATAATGGTTTGAGTGAACCATCACACACGATACATCCACAGACGTTGAGACGCATCCACACAGGCAATCTATGATACAAACTCATACACACACAAGCTAGGGCGCAAACTCTCTCTCACACACACACATCCGGGCTGAAGCCCATTAGAGAGGCTGACAGGTTGAGCTACGAGGGCTTCACTCACTCATCTGATGTGACAGTGTTGCTGGTTATGAGCGCTTAGGGAGAATTTACTGGCATTCCTTCCATTCCATCATACAGTCACCAGCAGGGCCCAGCATCACAATTTAAAGATGCACTCCCAGAATTTATCTTTTTGTGCATGTATTACTGTGAACTGTGTTTCTATTTGTATGTGTGTGCGTGTGTTTGTGTGTCTCTGTGTGTGTCTCTGTGTGTGTGTGTGTGTGTGTGTGTGTGTGTGAACAATTGCTTAGCACAAAAAAAATATTTAGTAATGTACATGTCTTATATTTTCTTTTCCATTCAAGGATTGAATGAAAGGGAAGGTTTTTCTTACATTTTTTCTGGCCATACGCTGGTCTATGCTACTGTATGTCACTGGTTCCTGACCTTTTAGACCTGAGACTCTTGAAAATTAAGTAGCTAGTGAGTCAACCAACTCAATCGCCAGAATAAATGTTAGCAAAGTACTTTTGTTTTCATGGCAACTTTATCTTTCTTTACGCTTATCCCCAATCACCTCCACCTCCTGACATGAAAGTCAGGCAATAAACATGTTACGTGAACGTGATTGTACAAATTTTGATATGGCACACAGCTTATGACACTTAAAAATGTGAACATGTCTGTGGTTTGGAGAAAGGTTACCTGCTAACATTTCATCCCAGTGACTGATCTGGACACATCAGCTGTGAGCAAGCACAAGATTGTCTCAGTATTTTTGTTTTGTTTTGTTTTTAGTAAGTGGCCCAAATTGAATGTGATGAATATACGTGTATATCACTTTATAATACACACATTAATGCACCGATGAATAAAAAAAAAAGCTATCATGCACGGAGCTGGCATCACCGACAAAAGTCGGTAAACATTTAAAGTAATTGTCTGTATTTACGTTTTGAAAAATTGCCCTGGAGTCTTCTGAATGAAAGCTTTCTTATTTCCACAATTGTAGTGTAATTAGATTTTAATCACATTGCAGGTCTTTAAAGAAAAAGCTGCAGATATGAAGAAATAAAGGGCATAATTATCATCTTTGATCTAGGACAAGCTCTCTCGCAATTATGTTCAAGGTCAGATCAATAATGATCTATTATTACTAACCAGAAGTCACAGGCAGCTACAGTAATGCAGCTGCGGTATACGGTACAGGATATAATTTCATTCAGAAAGAAAATGCATACAAAATATAAGGGAACTAGAATCGTGTTTCGGCATCTTAATTAAATGTTTACATTTTAATTTTTTTTTAAAAGACAAAAAAGCCAATCTACTGTAGTGATTACCAACACACCAACATGACCTTATTTTATTTCCCCATCTGTTTCCAAAAAAGGTTTTTTTTTTCTTTGTTCTAGATGGATTGGATGTTAAAAAGGGTGTCACTTTGTGTGAAATACCGGTGAGGTCCAGGTGACGAAAGAAAAATGTTTATACGGTCTCTGTCTCTGAGATTTTTGGCAATGTAGGCTAACAGGCAGATCATGCAAGGACATAATTACAGTGAGATCCTGCATGATGGTGCATCAAGAGGGCTTACCTAGACTACTACAGAATTGATTACTTAAAAATAATACTCAGTATAAGATTCACAACCCTGACCACACCAGTAAGAGACATCCTGCATACTTGTTTAAAGTTTTGGCAAAACAAAGATTTTGTTATAGTTCATGACTTGAGTTCAACCAATCGCGACTTATTCTAAGAGGTTTACATATCAGTGTGAGTGAATGTGAATTGAAACCGGTGCCGGAATTGTATTGTATCTGCTTATTTACCAATATTAATGTTAAGAAAAATTCACTGTCAAAAAGTGACACACTTTACACCATTAAACTTAAGTACCAATCTCGTCAGTCTTTTCCACTAGGGGCTGCCACAATAAATGTAATCAAAGATATAGCACCTAATTATACTTGCAAGTGCACTTGGGTAATTTACGGCAACCCAACTGCATTGTACTGTGTCATGTCTTGCAAATAATCTGCAATGATTCAAATATGTCTATTCTAGCTTCATGGCTAATCAGTCCATTAAATTTATTCCATTGTGATTTTACAGTATACGCTGAACACACTGATTTTCTAATGAACAATCACATTCTTCCTGCACATAGTTTTGGCAGCTGTCTTGCCTTATTTTGAAGTGTATCATACATATCAGGTCCTGGGCGAAAATATTGCCATAATTTCACACCAGAATCAGCAGCAGGCAGTTTTCTCTGCAGGTGCTGATTGATGAAAAATGGGAAACGACTAATATAAACCAGAACAACGTAGAGCAAGAGGTAGAAGCATGGTATACTGCATGCATGGTTGGTGTGCTATGGTGGCCAAATTGTTACACAGATAGTCAGTGGCAGTGTCTATCAGCGCAGTCGTCAGGACACAATGTTGGCAGTTAACGTTTCTGTATGTCACAGCCTCGTTCAAATTTGTATGTGTCAGAGGCCACGTACCATACTGACATTTCAAAAAAATGTATCACAGCACATTCGTATTACATGTTTATTACCTGACATTCATGTTGCGAAATGGAGGTGATAGTTCAAGTATATAGTTTATCATTTGTAAGCAATCAATTTGTCTGTATTTTGTACCATTTAAATTAGGTGAAAGGTTTAACCATGAAATATATCCAGTCGAATATTTTTTTCTTCTTACCTTCAAGATGGGATACAGAGGGTTAATAATGTTTAGCCTTGACTCCACCCCTTCATGTTATATGCTTCTCAAGGAAAACACAAACACACATGTACAGAGGAAATGTTTCAAGAAGAATCCGCTGAGGAAAGCCACTGAAAGCTGTTTTTTTTTTTTTTTTTTTTACTCTTGAAACAAACTCTTTGGTATTTCCACATCCATCACCACTGCAAACAACCTCAGACAGCCTTGGGTGCATGTACAAGAACAAATTACAAAATTCCTGTTTTTCATAGCTTCTGTGTGCTTGTGTGTGTGTGTGTGTGTGTGTAGGTGTGTGTGTCACAGGGGTGCATTGAGTTTTCACTTCAATTAATTTGTGTTTGTTTTTGACATAGAGAAGGGCATTTGTTGTCATTTCTCGAATCATAGATAAAGAAAATATCATTCAAATATTGAAGAGTGTGTTGGCTGACGATTAAAAATGTCACAAGAAAACTCAAGACGAGCAACATGAAAAAGAAATCTTCAAAAAGCTTCAATTTCCGGAGGATAACAAGTTGAGAATGAATCGCTAATGAAATGTAAAATACGTGTTCTTGTAGGCCTGGATGTGGGACCAGAGTTCACCGTCGGAGACTAAAACAGCCTTTGTTACTCTCTGTGTGACTTCAATTCCCCAAGGGATGCTGTAAAGAAAGCTTGTTGTTTTGCAAGAAGCTGCTGGGAGAGATGAACACACATACACAAACACGTTTGCGTAAAAGGTTAGCTGTGACACGTTTTGTGGCATTTTCGAGGCAATAAAACCCCATCAAGCAAACACAGCCATGTGTGACCAACATAGCTGCTCGTCTGCTGCCCCTACACGCTGCTGCCGAGCGGCAACAGCTGAAGGCTTCCTGAGTTGTTGCAGCTGAAACTCACGCCAGCAAAAGAAACGGGGGGGAAAGAGAGCCAGGACTGACCAAAAGAAGTGAACACCAAGTATTTGAAGTCATTCATCTGATAAAGGCTGGACTTGGCGTCTTAACTGCTGGCAGCTCCAAACGACACCAAGAGATAACCGTTTGAAAAAACTGAGCTTTAATAGCCTGAAAATCTTGTCGACATCAGTCAACTGCAGATGGCACGTGTAGCAAACTAGACAGGCTGCCTTCTTCTAACAGAAGCCAAAGAGTGGAGAGCGGCAGACGATCTGACACTGGTGAAGTCACCTTCTTGTCCACAGAACGCTCACTCACTGCTGATTATGAACACTTCTAAACCAGAATTAAAGGAGCAACCCTTTTTAATGCAACCTGGGTTATGTCTCTGTAGTTTTGGCCATCATTTCTGTTAGTTATTATCACATTGTATCTACCACAGTAAAGAGTCGCAAACAGAGATGATCAAACAGGTTTTAAACAAGCCAAGCATTTATCCAGATTATCTAAATCACTAGATTTGGAAGCAACACTGAAAGTGAGAGCATGTGAAATCAGTCATGTGACTTGGATGCAAGTCAATAGAGGAAAGCCAACTGTAGCTATGGCGATGGATACTGACTTCTGTAGCTATATGGCAATGACAGCCTGTCCTCATCAGAAAAACAACAGTATGTGTCGAAAATGAAAGCAGTTTATAACACCTCACATCTGTGTGTGTTGAAAGCAATTGTAGCATGAGCTCAGCAGGTGTAATGTTTAACATGTTCACGACTTTAGTTTAGTCTGTTAGCATGGTAAAAATATTTAGCACTAAACACAAAGTACAGTTAAGGCTGATGGGAGTGTCATTGGTTTAATTTTCATCAGTCAATCCATAAGCGGTTGAGACATTTCAGTAACAACCAAGAAATGTCAACCCACTGTTTCCACCAAGAACCATGAATATCTGTACACAGGTTTGTGCCGGTCTGATGAGATACTGGACTGAATTGGTGGACCCGCAGCTGGCACCACTTGTAATGTAAGAGGATCACCAAAGTTATTAGAATAATTAAATGTAAATCCATCAAACAAAGCTCAATGTATTTCCTTCAGTGTACATATGTCCACTTCATGTTTGCACTAGCAAGTCGGTTCAGCAACACCGTAAAAGTAAATAGGATTTATCTTGTAGTGAACATGAATGTCTCTACACAAGTTTGATGCAATCCATCTTAAAGGCTAGCCGGCAAAATATATCAATCTTCTACCAAGGTGATGGACCAACTAACATTATGATACAGCATCTAGCTCGACTACAGACAGGCATTAGTGACAACGACTCAATTTGTCCTTCAGTGTTTGTACTAATGTGTACATAATATTTTACAGGTTCACCATCCAATATTTTAATCATAAGCCGTGCAGACCACCACTCAGCAGTTCATCCTGAGGCTGCTTTTGAAGCCGAAACCTTAAGGTTAGACAGTACTGACATGACTTGATAGGATCATCAGTGAACATCTCAGTATAAAGCAATGAATCTCTTACTGTCTGTCTGTCTGTCTGTCTGTCTGTCTGTCTGTCTGTCTCTGTCACTTGTATGGCTACTTAAAACTTGGCAGGTGTGTTGCTGAGGACACAAGCAATTTGGACAGACATCATGTACAATATTAATACAATTTGAATAAACGTTGAACACCTCTCTGGGCAGCAGTTGTGGCGTGGCTTCAGTGCTCTGGCTTCATGGCACTGCACACTGAAGCTGGTCCCACACACGATCCCTCTCATGTGATCTCATGGGGAAGCAGACGTAAACAAAATGAAGATTAGCGAGGTGAAGCAATGTGCAGTTGTAACACGTAGTAAGAAAAAAAATAAAGCAGAAGGTTGAACGAGACTGGATGAGCGGGGAGCCAAAACATCAACACAGTTTTTCTATGCTTCAGCAATTTTTAGTTTTTGTCAAAAGTACAGTAGAAGTACCCTCACAATGCCTGATCATCTGTAACAAACAGCAAGTTTTCAACGGGCACTGCACTGGTTAGTGATAAATAACAAAAGCAGGGGTGACAATTGATACAAAGGTTATAGAAGACACCATTTAAAAGCAAATGATGATGACAGTTCAATTCTACTTTGATCAGCTCTGTTTTTATCATTCAGTTTCTCATAAATTTAGATTTGACTTTAATCTGCAATTTGGTGATTTGGTGTCACTCAGCTTAAAAGGTCATAATTTTATGATATTCATGGATATGCATGTTTTTGATGTTATTGTATCTGGGTGGCGCCAATTAGAACTATCTGCCGGAATAGATACCACTACGGAAAGGGGAGATTTTTTCTTTCACCCTTTGAAATCTCAAAAATCTCAAACCTTGTTTACAAATTTTACACATGAAAAATGACTGTTCAAACAAATAAACTAGACTAAATCACATATTTAACTGAAGCCCAAAGTAGTGAGAAGGGAGCAGTGGTAGACACTGATAAATGTTGTCTCAAACCAGACTATTGTTCAAGGATAAACTCGCAGGTACCCGCAGCCTTGAGTCCCTGCAGCTTCCTTGAGCGGAAGCTATTTAACACTTGAGGCCAAGACCCTTCTAGCAAACAACACATCTTAAATTCCCTGACTTTCCTTGAAGCAGTTTATAGTCAGCCACTCAGACGCAGGCATCTGACTGAAAGCATCTGAACAGTCACAGTTTGGTGGATTTTTTTTCTTCTCTTTCAGTGTTTCCCCCCAGTATTTCCCATACAAAGCGTGAGCACAATGTTTTGACATTTTTAAACGAGTTTTCAATCACAATTGTAAAATAAAACCCTACTACAACAGCTATCAGCAGCAATTTTAAAACCTGATTATCTGTTGGTAATTCCATTATTTTTCATATATCTTTAATTAAACATTTAACTTCCAAAATTAAAGCTTAAAAAAAGTGTTTTGATTACAGAAAGTTACTGTGTTTTTATGAGCTATTTTCTGTTATTTCACATTCTTTTTTGGCACTCTGTTCTCAGAATATCTCATGTTGTGTGCTCCATACAGAAAATATATGACTAAATATGATAATTATGAATAATATGTGATGTAGATTAACAAGGCAGCAATGCATCAGATTTACATCCCCGGTGAGAAAGTTGACTAGCAGCTTCGTATCCATATTCTGATGCAAGTTAACCCATAATGTAGTATGTCATAGCTACACACCAGCAGGACAAGGCAATATAATGGGGAAAAAATGTGATTAACATTTTTTCTGAGCCCCTTTTCAATGTTTTCAGAATTGAGGGAATACATTAAGCAGCCGAGCGTGAAACCCAAATGCAATATCGACTCCTGTCCGCAATTTGTCAAATCTGTAAAATATATTGCAGCGTAGAAATATCCAGCGCCACCATTTACGGGGGCTTTCATAAAACATATTCTTTGGTAATAGTGTTCTGCAGACAGCCTTATGTATTATTGAACAGTTCTCATTTTCATTCAAAGAACCTGTAAGTCCTTCACACAATCACACACACACTCACAAACATAAACACACATGCAGAGACATACAAAAGCCCTTACAACATTTTTGCAGGGGAATTAGTCACCCTGTCCTTTTGCAGCCAATTTTCCGCAGGGAGCTGTGACATTTATCAAAGTAGAGCAGGTAAATGTGCACTTTTATTGAGCCTTATTTAGTTGGCATTCTTACTGAACTAACCTAACCACCATAAACACTCTCATGCACGCGCATGCACGCACGCACGCACACACACACTCACACACACACACACACACACACACACACACACACACACACACACACACACACACATTTATACATGAGCTGAGTTTGTTTGGAGGTCAAGGCTAGTCATAATAACAAGTATGATGCGAGTGTGTTTGATTACATTATTACTACCTTGTGGTTCAAAGACTGCTTCTACTGTCAATGTCCCTTCACTGTTTTCTCTCTCAGCATGTCAACTTTTGTTTTTATTATACAGAGACACATTTGCACCATGGACAAGAACAATGTGTCCTCCCACTTTTCACACTCTGAAACAGTGTCCTGCTGCTGCTGCTGTCACAATCCTGAAGAGGACATAACAGTCTGGATAATCAGTCAGAACTGTAGGAGCCTCTTGGATGAGAGGTGAAACATCTTCAAGGGGCTGAAACAAATCTGGTTTCGCCTGCGCTCCGGATAACATTTTCAAGTTCAACGACTTTTAACAGTGGACTAACACCAAAAGAAGTTGCACAGCTTTGAAACCATTTATCGCCAACTGAAGGCCTGTCAGTGAGCGCTCCATTATAGGATTAGTCTGATGATATTCTATCATGTTGTTATTGTCAACTAATCCCAAAACTAAAAACAAATAAATCCCGCTAACGAGTATTGTGTGTGTGTATCACAGCCTGATATATCTTCTTTCTCTGTGCCGTAGAGCTCCATTGTTGTCCCGGAACAATGAAAAACACATCAATGAGCCACACTGTTGCTCTGGCTGACATGTTCCTTCATTAACATGAACACACACAGACACACACACACGCACTGTAGCTTATTCTGACTCAGTCCCACACACACCGTCCTGCTGATACAAATACTTTCTTCAGTACCAAACATGGATTCATCAGCTACTGAAAGTAGTACTTTGAAAATGCGACCAGCTGTTTGAGGATGTTACTGAGCCTATTTTATTTATTTATTTTTTTCTTTATAAATTAAACTTTATTTCCGCTGTGATTTTATTCTTTCAGCAGGAAACAATACAAACAATAGGGTAGGGGAGTCATAAAGTATTGAGTGACAGACAAACACAGCCACACAGAGATCACACAATGCTGCCGCACGAAGACCACTACGCTTGCTTTGTTTTTTTAAAGTGAAACCAAACAATGGTGGCACAGGCCGCATTACAGTGATATCGCAGCCGTCATTTTCCTGTAGAAAACGGTCGGCTGATTTCCGCTGCAGAGATATGCGAAATTGGTTACAACTTGTATATACCCATCACCGTGTCTGCTTGTTTGTTGGTTGGTTTTGTCGGCACAAAAATTACTGAACGGATTTCTGCAAAACCTGTTGATGTTATTGTAGCAGCTTTTGCTCCATGTTCCTTTTTTACTTCCAGCACCTGCCCCTCTAAAGGTCTATGCCTGGCCCTGTGTCAGGCAGGACTTTCTAAACCATGACCTAACATGGCATTAACAATAACCATTCCTGCCTACCTCTTCTGCTGACTCAGAGGGGGGACAACAGTGACCCCCCATTTCAGTCTCCTGTCCATACCTTTTGTACTGACCAGAGAGGCAGAATAACAGCGCAGCATTTATGCTTTGAACAGACTGTGCAAAATAGATTGTTGCTGTTTTTACTCTCTACATGGGATTTGTCGACACCACAGTAAATATAGAATATAGCCAGCATAAATCACCTTTTCTTAACAGCAAAAGAACCATCTGACTGTTGGAGCTTGTTGGGAATCCTATACATGCAGCAACATCTGGGCTTGAAAAAAGGACTTTAACACCCTGGAAACTATGTGTAGCGCCCTGCTAATTTGATTATTTGTTGTTTAATACATTTATTTCAGTTGGTAAAGGGTTCTGGTGTGGGCCTATACATGCATGCTGTTGCTGCTGTTAATATTTATATGGTTAATGTGGTGAATGGTACCAAAATGTCTTATGTTTTGAAAGGCTTTTGAACGCCTCAGGTTTCTCTTGCGGAGAGCTGTGGAGAGAGGAACTAGAGGAAGTCCGAGGAAACTTTCAAATGATTTTATGAAAAGTATTGTTTACCGTTATCAACCGGGAGTTTAGACGGGTATTTGCTTATTTTGTTAAGAGTGTAACTGAGTGTGTTTTAGAAGTGAGGGCTTGTTTCTGGTGCAAGCTGAGGACACGACAGACTTTTGCTAGCTGTTAGCATCGCCAGCTGCTAATCAAGAGACGCCGCGGACGAGGTTGGACATTGGACATCACCACCCGGTACTGCAAGACAGAGAAGTCGGTGCAGGACCAAGCATCGGGACAGAACCAAACCTAAGGATGGGTCTCTGGTCAAGTCGCTAACTCTGGTTTTGAAGGAAATTGCTGGATTGTTTTTACATGGTTCGGGTGTCAGTATCGTGACCAGCGGTTTCAACATGCATTTCTATCTGAGATCCAGCATGTGCGCCATCACTGTTATCCAACTGAAACCCCACACAAACTACTGTGTTAAAGGTTTCTAATATGTGCATATGTCTTGGTTTTGAGGTGATTCAAAACAAAGGAAAAATGAATGAGCCACAAGGTTTAGACATTCAATCAGTTTATTATTGCTAAATCCTTGCTTGAAGGTGTTTTTCATGCTGATGATGTTTATATTGAATAAGAGATAAAGTTACGGCTAAAGTTAACTGCATGGTCAAATTAATTGTTATAACACTGCTGTTGCAATTATCAGGGCAGACACCCCTTGATTACACAATCTCCCTGTAGAGTCTTAGCGTCAAGGACTTTCTGACAAGACTCAATTATTACACCTCATCTGTCATAATAAACGTTGATCACTACTTCATTCACTTGTCTCCCCTAATTAAAATGATAAAATACTAGGGAAAAACAATAATCCAGAAAAAGCCAAAAATGCAACCTGACAATCTTTTGACAATAAATGGATTATCTTGAAGCCCTGCCCAACTTGCTTTTTCAACTTTCCAAGTGTAAATAAAGGTTGAGACATTTGTTCTCTTCAGATCTGTCAGCCTCTGTCTGACATGCCAGAGTGCTGTTGATTAAATTACGCTGAAATATTAAATAATCTATTAATGTGCAGGTCTAATTATTTGGGATGCGCTATTGACCTAGTTTGTAATTGAATTCAAAAAGCAACATGTTGTTGTGTTTATTAATTCATGAAGAACAGCCTGCTGCTAATGATTTGGAGCCTTGGAAATTAATTCCTCATTTCTCACTCGTCTCTCTCGGCCTCTAACGTAGCCTCTTTTTCATGTAGTACATGTAGAGTGCAGATCAGATCAAATATCTGTGAATTGTGGAGTGCTTGACACTAAATTGATGTTTCCTGTTTCGTTCTTTTTTTGTACCTCATTTCTTTCCAGCAGATACTGCGCTGTTGTTTTGTTTTCTCTGAAAGCACTGGCTAAATTGCTCAGGAAATGTGCTCAGCAAATTTCATGGCATGCCTGTTAGAGTGTAATATTTTCCACATATCGGTGGGAATTTGACCTGAAGGTGCCAAAGGGAAAGGGGTCACGGGGTCACTGAAGGCTCCCTTCCCACAAATAAGTGCAATGTTTGAATCATTAGATTTTCCTTTCCTTTATTATACTGCCTTCGCATGTGAGCCCCCGCATGTCAATAGTCTTTGCATGGAATCAACAAAACCATGACAGTGTATCCTCTGGGGACGTTGTATCCATTATAGCCTAAATAGACAAATTCAGAAAAATCAACACAAGAGTTAAAAATAAAGCTCCGGTACAGTTTTGCTCCGTTGTCCGGCAACCTCGACCGGCTGCATTTTGAGTCCCGCACAGAGCAGCACTGCTAGACAGCTGGAGTTGTGAGACCAAGGAGTTGCCACGATAGCTACATAATCACGCGTGACCGCAGTTATGTGTATGTTTTACAAACACATCAGATATTCCTAAACCAAAGGATTAGAAGAAGTGCTTGTATTTGTCTGTTTTTGAGATTGTTGTGCCGCTGTCAACACGGAGTGTTTAACCAGAAAGCCTTTTTCTCATTCACAATGATTGGTGAAGGACAGACTGTAAAGTGGTGAATGTTTTTTTTTTACGAGAATCACATAAAAACCCAAACTTGATCTCTTACTGAAGAAAAGTCAGAAAGACAGCCTCGCCTGAAGGACCTCACTTGTAATTTACAACGGAGACAAGCTCTCTGACACTTAACACAGGGCATGTAATGTTAGCATTAGAAGCTGTCACTGTTTCCTATTCTTTCAGAGCTGACAGCAGTAAATGGAGCCATAAGCATTTTTATGTACAAGACAGCAGATCGGACACGGGCAGAGTGACACAAAAGCAATACACACACTGTTATTCACTGTATTATCAGCATCAATGTCAGTGAGGTGCTTCATTGGACAATGCCTTCCCTGTCACTCAGCTAATTAATCCACCTTGAGGACTCGCTAAGAAGTCTCACTGTACAGCATGTTAATAAGCATGGTAATTTGATTCTGATTCGGTACTTACCCGAAACACTTCTACATATCTTTTATTTATAACAAGCAAAAATATCAAAATCCTTTTAAATCTGAAATTATAACATTCACTAGACACGAACTGTGGTCTCCTGAATGAAAGTCCTGTGCTTGTTTGACCCAACCATCTATCCTCGAAATCCTCCCTGAACTGACTTTTCATTCTTTATATTCCTATTCGTCACTTCCTTCTTTGCAGCTGTAATAATAACAACAGCCGCTAGACGTCGCCGCCTAACAACAAAAATATGGATCTTAATCACCTGCTTGTTAGGCTGATAATGCCTGCAAACACGAGACTTTATGAAACCTCCTGGTACCTCAAACAGACCCACCTCTCTGGAACGACCCATGGGGTGGAGGCTGAGGCTCAAGTTCTGAACACAGCCGCAAATACCTTTAGAGCTTCAACAAGCTGTGCCAGGTGCCCGTGGCTTCCTTGCCCCTGAGAGCAGAGCCATTGAAAACCGAACACTGTGAAGCCAAACAAGCACGGTGGAAATGTGAAAGTCTAATTTCTTCCGTTTACTGTTATAGATCTGAGATGAAAGCATCACTATAGATCAGGGCTCACGAGTGTGTGCACATACACACACCATCAGCAGCAGCAGAGTTAGTCAACACCATCTGTGGTGCCTGTTTACTTCTCTCTAAGATAGAGTGCTCATCAATAGGAATCAAGTTGAAAAACCAAATTGCTTAATAAAAGCTGTACTGCAGGTAAAATTTTCTTTAAAGCATGTGTGTTTGCCTCTTCCATTTGTATGAAAGTAAGTGTGTGTGTTTATGTGTGTGTGTGTGCGTGTGTGTTAATATAATAATTGCCTCTAACATAAGGCCAATCAAAACATATCAAACATACAAAACATTGTGGTAAGAGGGTTTCTGTCTTAGTACTACCAAACCGCCAGCTTTGCTACTTAGCTACCCCCCCCCCCCCCCCCCCCCCACCCCACCACACACACACACACACACACACACACACACACACACACACTGGACTGGAAGGCAGCTAGGGGGGCACCCAAAACAGGAGACCTTGTAATGATTTCTAGCCGTGTCATCAACAAGGTCATAGGCAATGTTGTCATAGTTTCAACATATCTGTGGTTTGCAGAAGTTCACATATCTGAGCTGTTAAGTAGAGGAGGTGTAACTGCCTGATCTGTCTGGGGTCTGTTTGTGAGGAAGTCCAATAGATACATAGTGTGATACTCAAGCCCAGACTGATATGTTTTCCAATCAGTTTCATGCTTGAGTATTGAATACTGAGCTGAAACCAACAACATTCTGATATAGATGTTCTTATGTTGAGATGTCTAAAGACTTGATGGCAGTGGAGTCTGTATCTATTGTAGATCTGCTGAATCTAACCCAGAAATTCCGTCTATCAACACCCACCGGCTGTGTTTTGAGTGCAGCACAGCTGGAGTGGTGAGACCAAGGAGTTCTTGCAGTGATAACAGAATCACGTGCGATTACAATTATACATGTATGTGTAACGAACGCAACAACAAACAGACAAAAGGTTAGTTTTTGCAACTGACAGATTGCAACAAGGGTGGCTTGGATTTGTCTCTTTTTTTTTAGATGTTTGTGCTGGCATCAATACGGAACGTTTTATTCTGTTCTAATGTTGTTTCAGTGTCTGACTTCCTGTCTTGCTCATCTGCTCTGTTCTGAATTCAGATGAATTGATGCATGCAAGGGTCTGGACTGTCGGAGCTGAAACAGAGTAGATATACAACACAGCAGAGCCAGTGGAAGTACCCACATAGGCTGTGAAGCTCCGCTGCCGTGGCCGCTCGGAGATGGACCGAACACAGTGGATTCTGGTGGAATTTGGGGTTAAGGGCGCACTCACACAAGGCAATTAGTACCGTGCCCCAAGCATGTTTTACCCACATAGTCCAGTTGGTTTGGATATTTTGAGCGTTCCGTACCGTGTTCAAGCACTTTCTTGGCCCTGGCACAGTTGGAAAAGGTGTGCTTGGGTTTGGAACTGGAGTCTCTGAAACTGTGTTTCTGCCAGATATCCCAACAACTCCCTGGGTTGAATACACACAACTCCCTGGTCAGTTTCGCCACAGGTATGTTGCCATTCATGGCAGCTAAGGGTTTCCAGCCTCCCTTGTTTCCTGAGCAGGAAGCTGATGTGGCAGTTTGTCCATCCAGGACCACCTGCGGAGGTGTCGCCAGGTTTGGCAGGCTACCCGCTCTGCTCTCCTCTGTTTGACTGCACAGAACCAACGCCTGGCAGACAGTCACAGCACAACAGCCCCTACCTACACCCCCGGTCAAAAAGTGTAGCTCTCATCTAAGGATCTTCCCCTCCAAACAGACTCCCGTTAGTTGGCACTCAGGTTTATTGGCCAATTTGAGGTCGTCAAAATGATTAATCCTGCGGTGGCCCGACTCAAACTCCCTCCAGCACTCAAGGTGTAAACCCTCCTTTCATGTGACACTGCTTAAGCCCGTTTCTTCCAGCCAGTCATGATTCTTCATGTTACTCAGTCTCTTGCATGTCTTTACTTGGTTGCAGATGGCTGTAACTGGCAGAGGTGAGCTGATGATAATTAACAACATCAGCTAAAATCCCTTGCAGATCTGAATGTATTAGTATATAGTTTAAAGATGATTTTTCTAACTTATTCTGTTGTGTTTTTCTACAGAGATGCAGGAGGCTCTAACAGATAAATGGAATGGAAATACAGTAGTTCATGACAACATAAACATGTGCTTCCTTATAATGAAAAAAAATCACTCTGTGGTGTTTTTATGTTCCCTCAGCTGCTGCCACAGGCTGACCCCAGACACTGTCCAGAGGTGAAAAGGGAACCAAGTGTCAGCTGCCCCATCACCAGGACCCCAGCAGCGCAACACCATGTGTGGGACCGAGACCCAACGTTTGAGCAGGGCTTCGATGAGCAGTGGTTCCATGACGACAAAGAAGCAATGCTGCCTCCCTACAGTTTTATCCAAGAATTAACATTTCTTACATATTATACTTTTAACGGCATTTACTTTAGAAACGTATCTCCTGAAGAGGAATAACGTTGGAAGAAATGTATGATTTTACATATATAATGTTTAAGTCTGTGACAACATGACCTTTTAAAAGACTTTAGCCCCCTACTGATTTTCAGTTTTTAAAATGCCATTTTAAATATTTTGCCAAATAAAGATAACATGGCTATATGATATATGTCATGTTACATAGTGATGTCAATGCTTAAAACTTTGTCCATATTATCGATCTATATATTTATTAATGAATGGTTATTATGATTTATAGGCACAATTCTACCTACAATTGTTTATTTGGTGGCTTTGCAGTTCCTCTCTATATACAGTATTTGTCTTTTTCAAAAAACTTTGAAAACTGAGCTTTAATTCATTAAATGGACTGTATATAATATGACCCAGTATCCTGTAAGGTCCTTTACCCTCAGTGATGTTAACATAAAGCTTCTTAAATGCTGAATTCAGCACAGGTGTCACAATGCAAAACCAAGAGTTGATCCTTTGACTTCATGTCATTGTGAACACTGTAAGCAAAACAAAATGGATTTAATTCATAATGTATATACACAAGGCTTAAACTACCAACACTAACAGAACTTTCTGAATGTTTTTATCCCATCAATGTGCCTGTCAGCCACAGTTGTATGCAGCTGATTAGTAATCTCATGTCTCTTAGGCAGTCAGATAGCTGTCACCATTATTAAAGCCTCACGACTGGGGAAGTATATAAAGTTTACTCCAAAATCATTGAAGTAAATGTTATATAGTAATTTTCATTATTATTGTAGCATTAGTTGTCATTGAAGGCTGGTGCGCACTGAACATTTTATCAGGTCATTGAATATATTTATCTAATTAGAGCTCAGATGAGCTCT
Organism: Diplodus puntazzo; assembly: GCA_963678695.2. Lineage (NCBI taxonomy): Eukaryota > Metazoa > Chordata > Actinopteri > Spariformes > Sparidae > Diplodus > Diplodus puntazzo. The sequence continues at coordinate 9,791,375 of OZ023158.1, read as the reverse complement.
GAATGAATATATTTCAATTCACGGTACAATTATATATATAAAAAAAACACTTTTTAACACCAGAACAGTTAATAAGTTATTAGAATGATTTCTAATAAGCACTTAAATCAAAAGAATTCAATGTCACCAAGAACTGGTATCAAACATGTCTTGTTGTACACCATTGTTCGTACACTTAAATTCAAAGTCAACTACACTTATTAGAAATGAAAAAACAAATCCCTCATTAATTAAAGCTATTTCCATGGTGGACTGATGGTTAACCATGGACCTGTTAAGCATAGAGTCTATGTTTTCATCATTAACTCTTCAGAACAGAGGTCAATAACAGGGGACCACTGTACAGATTCAGACCCAGACACCGCACTGTCCAGACCTGAACCTGTAACAGTTAAACTATTGGGAATTATGACTGTTTGAAAGAGCATTTTGAATTTGAATTGCACAGGTTTTCTAGCCTTTAAGGCATTGGTTTAGCTACCCAGGAAGCTCACAGACCAGTTGCTACTCAGGCACTCAAATCTGTAAATTCAGACACGCATTGGTGAGTGAGATCATATGACAAAACTGTTTCCATAAACATTTCTTTTTGAAGTTCATCATTGTCAGTTTTTATTTTATTTTTTAAAGGCAAATGCTAGAGGGTAGGGCTAGGCGATAAATCGGTAATATCGATGAATTTGAGTTTGTGGTTTAGGAAGTCGATTTTCTCTAAGTTCATAGTGGGCTAACATCATTGTTCAAAGAGAGACCCTCCCTCCATGGAAAGCTCAGAGGTCCAACTGTCTTTTTATTTTTTATTTTTTGTAAAAGAATGCTAATAGTTGAACTGGAGCACCTGGACAAAACCTGTACAAATACCCAGCGAACATGGTCACTCCACTCAAACATCACTCACACAAGCATCATTAGTTCATGTTCACGTGCAGAACAATCTTCTCAAGCATGATGGCTTAGGTGCACGTGCAAGCTTTTCTATTACGCACTCTAAAATCACGGCAGTCTCTAGGTCTTCTAATTGTGCTTTCCTCTTATGCAATGTTTCCTTCTCTTTTATTCTTTCAAGCATGATCCTCTTCTCTGACTCCCAGGCCTGTATTTTCTTGCGATTGTACTCAAACTCATCTAAATGCTGCACTTGTTTTTCAATGTTCACCTGCAGCTTGATAGTTTCACTAATGAGGCCTTTCAATTTGTGGCATTTGTCTTTTAGCTTTTGATTTTCCTTCGTGGCCTTCCTATTTTTTGTCCTCTCAAGCTCTGATCGAAGCTCTTGTATTTCTTGGGACAAAAGCTCTTGTTGTTGGAGACAGAACTCTCTCTCGTCCTCCCAGGCCTCACGTACTCTGTCCTTTAAGGATTCTGCTCGCACCGCTATCGGCTGTGTCGGCGACATTCTCAATAAGTGAGATGACTCTCCGATGTCTGAACCTGCGCTCTGTGTATCACCTTCTTGGCACAAGTCACTATTTTCTAGTAAGAGGTTCTCCTCCTGGCTGGTGCTAGCTTGGCTGTGCACCTGGTTGTTTTCCTGGCTGTTCAGGTCTCCGTCGGTCAGTGAAAACGTTCCCTCCTCACAGGGCTCATTTACACTGTCCTTTTGCTCCTCCGGACCGCCTAAGGATTCCGTTAGCACTTCTATCTGCTCGGTCGATGACATTCTCGTTAAATGAGAAGACTCTCGAATTTCTGAACCTGTGCTCTGTGTTTCACCTTCTTGGCAAAATTCACTCTTTTCCTGTAAAAGGTTCTCCTCCTGGCTGGTTTGGCTCTGGCTGGTTTGGCTCTCACCTGGTTGTTCTCCTGACTGATCATGTTTGTAGATGAAATGTGATTGAAATGTGGCCTTTTTTATAGTGGTTGGTGATGTCATGAAGCCTCAAGAGGCGTTGATCTTTTAGAATGTTGCTGTATGTCCATCAACATTCTAAAAGATCAAAGACATCATGATGACATCTTTTTTTTTAAACTACCAGTTCCCCTGGACAGTGATGTCAGTAACGTGTTACTTAGTAACGTGTTACTTAGTAACACGTTACTTGTTACTTAGTAACACATTACTTAGTAACACGTTACTCTAATCTGACCACTTTTTTCAGTAACGAGCAATCTAATGCGTTAATATTTGTGCGTTACTATAATTTTTGTCATTTTCCTTAGTAAGAATGTATATTTTTGCTTTCTTCTTGCGTCTCGGGGAGTGATGTCACGTATGTGACAAGTTACGTTTTTCTGCATGAGGACAACTCACGTGTAACACCACGCAGCGACACACACACAAACAACATTGGAGGGAGGAGAGAGATGCGCGTTTTCTTAGCTGGAAATACACTCATTATTTTGAGTTCATGTCAACTAAAGATGACGATATCAAGGTTCGTTGTACACTCTGTGCTAAGCTCAATTAAGTTTACAGTGCAAGTCCCACCAGTTGGTGTTAAGCAGAGAGCTGCGAGCAAAGCAATGGTCTGGACTTCTGCAGGAGGTCCCCCACCACCTGAACAATAAAAGCTGGACTTCGGTGCAAAACAAGTAAGTGGAGGAGAGTTGAAGAGGTGGGTCGGGTGGCATGTTGTAGAGGAAATGCTACACTTAAACACGGTTGACTCGCCCTCGTTTGGTGCCATAAGAAACAAGATCCCTACTGCTATCAATGCTGTGATCAGTGTTACTGTTAAAAATGTACCGTATTGACCCGAATATAGGACGAGGTTTTTTCAATTAAAACAATGTGAAAAAAGTGGGGTCGTCTTATAACCGGAGTCCAACCGGGGTCATGCTGATAGTTGTCTGGGGTCGCTACACGACTGCAACAGCAGAGGGCGCCAGCTTATTGGAGAGACGTCACTGACACGGTGGATGGGGTTATCTGTCAATCACAGCGGAGAAGAAGTGACAGAAGACGAAAAATAGAGAGACGCGTGATTGTACGGAGCAAAGTGGATCAAAAGTGGGGCAAGTTAACAGACATCTGAGGGGGAGCTATGATGCTAATTTTAAGATAATGGTGGTCAATACAGCAGAGGCGGGCAGCAAAGAAATATGGAGCTACGGAGTGTAATGTCCGAAGATGGCGGGTCCAAAAAGACCGTCTGAAAAACGCTAACAGCCTCCATAAGATTATAAACCGTCCGCGAGTTTATATTGACAGGGGGGACACCTGGGAAACACCGTCATCCTCTTCATGACGTGTACCGTCACGCCTCTTTAGGAGCCGCAGCGCTGGCTTTCTGTGTGAATTACACAGCGGTACAGCGGAGATACTTCGCTCCATGTGAATCACCATCGGTGGAGAATTTGCGAACCACCGCTCCGGAGATAATGCGGGGACGCTGTGTAAAATGGGCTGGCAAGAGAATAGCTTATTGTGGTCCTCAAAGCGGCCGCTTCCAAGAGATTGACAGGAGGGTATGTGAGTTTGTTTTTGAGAAACGAAAAGAAAGTTTGAAAGCAGTGTGTAATTATTATTTCAATGATTTTCTTTTTCTGAAGATTAATCTTGAAAAGAGGGGTCGTCTTATAATCAGGGTCGTCCTATATTCGGGTCAATACGGTACTTCCAATAAAGTAAATATTGGCAAAACTGGTTGTCATTTTTATGTTGAGGTAGGGGGGGTGTTGTCAGCAGCTGCTGAATGTAACTAATAAGTAACATGTAATCTAACTTGGTTACTTTTAAAAACAAGTAATCAGTAAAGTAACTAAGTTACTTTTAAAGGAGCAATCAGTAATCAGTAATCCAGTTACGTTTTCAAGGTAACTGTGGCAACATTGTCCATCGCTCCCAGCTTGAAAGGCCAAATGGCTCTGTCATGCATCATTCAGGGCCATGCTAGAACAAGGTATTATTGGCTATCAACCTGCCAATCATTTTACCTTTCAAATTGAGGTACACATATCGTTAGGCTGCATTTGAACCAAGCTATTTTAGCAAACTATTTTTAATGCATCACTGTGTGTCGTCCCTCCTTTTACGCAGCTGAACACGTAGCACAACTGTCACCGAGAGTAACATACTTTCTGACAGCATTTTGACAGTAAGGTATTTTGTTTATAGTTGTACAGTGCAAAGTAGTATTTTCTATATAGTTATATAATAGTTTTGTAAGTAGTTGTACAGTGTATTCCATAAAGTTTCAGTGGTATAATACAGTATAGCATCTTGTGTTGTACAGCGTAGGTTTGTAGTTGTATGGTGTCTTTTACATAGTTTTATAGTATATCTTTTGTATGTAGTTGTAAAGCACAGGTAGTGTATACAATTAAAATGCAACAAAGTAGCATACTTGCATTTTGACCTTACAGTTCTTCATTTATAAGCTTTTCCATGTGGGTATGCAAAATGTGTGGAAATTTCTTTAAAAAGGGTTGGAGTCCAAGAGAAAGAGAGCATCAAAACACATCTCACCTGCACAAAAGCTGCCCGGTTTTGCAGCAACGTCGCTCATTTATTTTTTGTATATCATTGATCAAAATCCCCCCTGCTACAACAGGTAACCTGGAAATATGATGACATTTAAGTTTGGTGATAACCCAGAAATTGAGACTCAATGGCAGAGAATATGACACTAGATCACTAGGACACTGGGTCTGCTACTCTAAGTTTGTTATGGCATTGGATTGTATTTTTGTGTACTTTTATGTAAGGAGTATATTGAATAAGTAGACTTTTATTTTTCTTCTGAAGAGATGGTGATATTTAGGCTAAATGTAAACACAGGCTGAGACATGTAGTGAAACATTTTCAATTGGATATACATTTTACTCGCTGATTATTTAGCTTTTACTGTAACTAGCCTACTGATCAAGTAGCCTACATATGATTAACCATTGTAAAGGCATACATTCTATTGATGCACACATAAATTATTTATGGCATTAGCCGTATTGGTTATGCTTGGGCTATATTTTGATACAAAAAGAAAAAAAAAACAAAAACAAACAAAAAAAAAAAAAACTTTTGTTCTGGGGACTTGGACATTCCCTGTCCAGCGAGCCCAGACACCTTGAGATGGAGGAGCAGGCAGATGGTCTACGGAAGCAGACAATCATTTTTAAGGCATCCATATCGCAATGCTAAAAAATATGACTTGGATGTCATTAGTGTATATGTGATGTGAATGAAATTATTAAGATATGTTTTGATAATCTACTGTATCTGGTCTGTTATTCAAAAATAAGTGTGAACTCCCAGAAAAATACTCTAATTATACCTAATTATTATGTTCTTAGAGACAAGCTAGTAACTCGACAGCATTATGTGTCATTTTATATGAAGGTACCCTAAATGTCTTAGTAACTAATGAGTCCATTGGTTAACTAGTCAGTGTGATTTGACACTATCATTGAATGTACACAAAAAGTAACTAATGATTCTGTAATTAGGAAGTAATGAGTAGTCACTAGTTTATTCCACTCAGCAGATAGTTAATCAAGAGCAACTCATGAAGAAAGTGGTTGGTAGGTTCACAGATATTTCTGAACTAATTACCTAATGATTAATTAATATCATATCCCCCAGTCTTGTTTCCAGTAACTCATCATTATCAACTATACAGTCCTGGAATCACAGTTATTCAGGAATTACTCATTAACGATTCATTAGTTCATTCCTAATTCATTCCTCAGTAACTACTCAGACTTTTGTGTACGTTGTTGTGAAGTCTAACCATTTGTTGTTTTGGGAGACACTGACAAACAACCCATTCAGTCGTTAAGGTATGAGGATGTGTTGGTTGTCTCAAATTGTAAAAAAACTATGTTCTGTACTCCTGAGATGTCTGACTTTCCAATTAATTGACCTTGTTTCTTTTTACAAAGAGTAAAACATTATGGTGACCATCACTGCATAAACTCCCGGCTCACTCCTGAAAGTCTGTTCGTTTGTGCACTCATCTGTTTTTGTGCTTTTCATGTTGCACGCTGCAGCAAACAGTATTTTTTGTGCTTTTAACATTTGGACAGCCTACGTTTAAAGTGCTGTTTAACCTTTCAAAACGCTGCAGAGGCTCCAAGCAACATTTGAATAATACTGTCTCTGCCAACATTTTACCTTCTGTACTGGAAGAGGCTTGCAGGCAGTCAACGATATACAGCTTACCACATCAAAAAAACGCTGAGTCTATATTTAGGGTTCAAGGAAAAAGTGTATATTTATTTTTAAAACAAATGTTTATTATTCCTTTTTATCATCTGGGCTCTTGAAAAACATGTCAGTTACAATCCTTTGCTCTCGCCCCTCTGTTTGCCTCCATATTAAAAACTCATAAGAGATATTTAAACAGTAACAGGGGTGTTTAAGGAGCCGGATGGAGATAAACTTTAGGCCCTGTGTATTTTCAATCTCAGCCATTCCCCCGGGCCCTTCCTTTACCGCCTTTAAGAGAATACAAATCACTTCAATTATTCAAACCTCCAGAGAACTCAGGGGGAATAAAAACTAATACACAAGGCAGAAAAACAGATAAATAAACCTATGTATAAACAAACTCTGCACGCATTAATTGAACATTTCAAAAGGCAGTGGGGAGGATGCTGCTAGCTGAGAATAAAGCACAACTTTCCAGTGTGCATTATTGGGGCTGGTGTTGTTTCTGCGTTTCACCTACCATGGAGTAATAAGCCCACACAGGTAAACAAAGCTACTCCCTTGATATGCTGAAGTGAAACATCCTCCTTTTTTCCCTGCCTTTTGTCATCCTTCACTTGATCTGTGATGCTTTAGTCATATCGTATACAGGGACGGCGGTGGCTTTCGTGGGAGGATGATGTTTATGAGTCGGAGCGACGTGCAGAACGGAGCGTCGAGGAAAGAGTGACCTACTTTTTTATAGTCTGTGCTCCGTCAACATAATGATGAAGATGCTGTGCAAGAAAGCCATTGACCTGCTGGTCAGCAGGAGCAAGGGGCTCCTTTGAAAAGAAACGACATCCTGATAGTGACTACTGGCGAGCTTTTCACACCTCACAGTGGAAGACACTGGAGTGAAGCGTCTCTACTCTCTGAAATCCACTTGACTGTGAAAAGCTGAAGTGATATTGGGTTTGGGTCACATTGATCAGTGAACTGTGGTCAAGATAAGATGGGCAGCCAAGAAAGGCCCTTCTTAAATGTGTAAAGGTGTGTGTGTGTGTGTGTGTGTGTGTGTGTGTGTGTGTTTGTGTGTGTGTGTGTGTAACTGACAAATTCAAATGTTCTGTTTTGTTTGACCAAGAGTCAAAAACCTCCAACACATCACTATCATAAGAGACAAAGAACGCCTGCAAAGATTCACATTTTAGAAGGAAATTAATCTCAGTGTTAGTCCTTCAGCTGCAGAGTGTTTCCAGTACAGTGAACCTGAGGATGTTGTTGCTGTGTCGTTCAATTTCCTCTGGCTAACAGCACAGGCATCATATGAATCAGTCATGCATACCAAATACTGCACTGTTGTTCTCAGTGTAATTTAAGATGCTCATTAGCAGCATAGTTTGGCGTGTGGGTAGTACTATGTATGTTCAGTGACATACAGAATTAAAAGAAGGAATAAACTGAATATAATTTGAAAATCTTCATTGTGGGTTGAAAACCTTGTGGATGTCACAAACATCTGTATATGAATGAATAGATTGGGAATGCCAGTGTATTCCACTAAAATAAGAGTCATGGTGATGGAACAATATATAGTTTATTCCTATTTATTGTACTTTTTTGTTATTGTTAAGGGATAGTTACAAACCTTTTCTGTTAATTTAGTTGATTGAGTATTGCTATAACCGCTCATCACTGCCTTGTTTGACGACTGAGCCTCTGTTACTGCTATTGGCAGTTTCTCAAGAACTACTTCACGCTCTACACTGATTTTACACTGGTTATCAAATGAATGAGATAAAAACTGAAATTAGATAATGCCTCGTTAGGTATAACCTAAAAAGGTATGACAGGGCTCTGGGTATGTTTGAAGTAGTCAGGGGCTGCACCTAACAATTATTTTTCAATCAATTAATCAATTAATCTGTGATTAATCTGGAATCTATGATTCTGTTTTCGATTGGTTGATTATACTATCAACTAATTTATTTATAACTGTAAAGACTATTTTTGAATTACATGATTAATATGACAATTACTTTACCTATTTTCATGACTTTTTTTCATGTGTCTAATCATCATCATCATCATCATCTAATTTACATGTCACTGTTGTGTTATGTTATGTCATGTTATGTCATCAATAACAATAGTCACAGATTTAATAATAATATAATATAAAATATAAAACGAGATCATCACTGACACGTGTATTTGTGCATCAGAGTGGTTCAGGGAAAAAAAGACTGTAACAACCGTCTGTGGTTTAGTTTAGGATGCTTTCTTTCCTGACATTTAAAGTGAACCGAAAATACATAACAGTTGAATAACTACATTAGTTTAGCTTCCCACACTTGTACTCCTGCTGCTTCTCCAAACTGGGTGCACACTGAGTGCCGTCTAGGTTGCTGTAATGGGCTGAACACACTGCCTGTGTGAGGAGTGTGTTTGCGCCGTGGGATGTCTCGCTTTTCATTTCGGCGTCCATGTTAACAGGTTAGAGCGGCCACGCAGGCTCTGCGAGTCGCATCAGTCGCTGCATGTAAAGCGAGGCTGTAGCGGCACGTCATGTAGAGTCTTGCCTATTTTACCGTGACACACGTGTGGTTCTCCGTGTAAAAAACAAACAAACCTGAAACCGCCTGTAGACAGTCATATGTACATTATACCAGCGTTTCACTACAGTTGTGTATTTCTGTATGTGTAGAATATGTCACAGACGTGCAGAGAACACACACAACAGGTGAGGCACAGCTTAGTTCCTCAGTACTACTTAGTACTCTCTTTCACTTCCTCTCTCTCGCCCCCTCTCCTTCTCCCTCCTGCTTTCTTGCTCTTTCACCGGGGTAAAGCGAAATCCCGTCATCATATTTATCGATAATTATCAAAGTCAAATCAATGTAGACTGTTAGGGCAACGTTGCCTGTGTGGACACCACAGAGGACGTGTATTCCGACCGAAAGCACAGCGTGTGAAATAACTTTTCTGTGACTCACATATAACTCCGACTGTTGTCTGCTCCCTGTGTGTGTGTGTGTGTGTGTGTGTGTGTGTGTGTGTGTGTGTGTGTGTGTATGTTTGCATCTATCCTGAGCCAATCAAACTCAACACTGCATGTTCTTGGGTCCTAAGCAACAAACCTGCCAGGTTTGAATAAGATTGGATGAACAGTTCTCGAGATATGTGGTTAAAATACAGACAGATTCCTTACTTCAAAGTCAGGTTAGATGTTCTTCTGTGTCAATGAGGGTTTGCTGAAAGCAGATGTGATCCCTTGTAACACCTATTTTGTTCGTTATGTTATTATGATGAAGATAATGATGATGATGATGATTATTATTATTATTATTATTATTATTATTACTGTCTACTAAGAATCTATCAAAGAAACCCATATCAGGATTTCACAGCCATTCAATGTCATGCATTCATGATTATTGTAAAGACCTGCCAGCTGTGTTACTGAAGAAAATAAATCAGAGAAAAGTGATCAGCTGGATGATCTCCAACACACTTCGCCATAATAAATGTTAGCCAAGAACTTTTCTGCTAAACCACAGATAACTTAAAATTGAGTCTCTATGTAGCATCTTTACATTTGATCAGGTTGAATTTTCTATTTTTCTCTCGTCACAACACTGTTTTACTCTCTGCTTAGATCTAGGCACAACAACTACCTGATTAGGGTTAGGGAAACATCATGGTTTAGTTTAAAATACCTGCTTTGGTCACCGTGATGGCGAATGGCGATGCAATTGCAAAAATCCAGGTGTCATGAAAAATATCCACTGGTGTGAGTCGAACTGCAGTCAGCTGTTTGGCGGCCTTGTTGGATATAATAACTCCGTCCTCTCCACTTCCTGATGTAAAAGTCAGCTAATAAGGATTTAATGTGAACACGATATGCCACCTTTGGGAAGAAATCAATCAAATAAACCTGGGACATATCTGTGGTTTGCAGAAACATTAACTGCTAACATTATATCCTTAGGATTGGGCTGTGATTTCAGCAGTATGTCTGTGAAATCTGGGTGTTGCAGTTGAATTTAACACAACTGATAAGTGGAGCATTTATATTCCCTCTACAGTGACTCACTGATTAACTGAACAGTGTACTACAGCACACAACATTGAGTGGGGTGAAAGTTCTTGGCAGGTCAGGGAAAAGGGAGCCCTCTCATATAAAATGTAGTAACTTGATTCACTTCTAACATAAAATTATTGACTAGCGCAGCTATTATATTTCTTTAGTGGACATTTCAGTTAGTAATTACAGGAAATCTCTGCTTTTTGTATTCCGAGCTAAGAAAGGAGGTTTCAAGACCCTTCCCGGGTTCATCGGACATAAAGTAAATGTCGGGCCTAGCATCAGAGATGAGAGGAATGTGGTTCATTGCATCAGTGTCATGGCGGAAGAGAGAGCCCACTCATCAAAGCCTGACAGGGCCAAAGGCAGACAGACAAAAAAGAGCGAGGACGGCTGACATTTGAGTTCGACTGAGGATGGAAGCGTGACCTGAAGGTGGTGGCGGTGCTCAGTGAGGGTGGCAGGGGTTATCTCTCCATTGTTTTCTCTGTGTAGGATAAATGTCATTACAGTGAGCGTGCATGGAGAAAGCAACAGGGGGAAAAGCCCAGTGGCCTCCTGGGCTGGTTATAAACCTGCTGTGACACAACCTCTGCCTATTTATAACTGCATTCTCCCTATATTATGCCTTCAAGAGCAGAGAGAGCGGCCACCATATATCTCATAGACTCATAACTGTCCACCGTTACGAGCCTCTATTGACGTAACATTAACTGCAAGTGCGGAGCATGGGTGTGCCTATGTGCTCTTTGAGTGTTTTTCCTGTGCAAATATGCCTGTGGGTTCAGAAAACGTCAAGGTGCTACAGTACAGCCCACAGCGGACTCCACGTCCAGGCCACTTCCCTGGTGATTTGCAACATCTGAGATGGGGGGCTTGATTTACACAGCTACAATGCAGGGCTCCCTGTACCTGCTGCCCAATCCCATCCAAGCTGAAAGAGAGGCTGATTAGAGATGCATGGGACCTACTGCAAAATGGCCCCGCCATTGTTGATTCTGCTGACGAGACAGGCTTGCCGGCTGGTCGGCAGGCTGTAGAGATGGAGGGAGGCAGGAGGGAAGAAGAATGGTGAGACTGAAGCGAGGGTGAGAGGCGCTGGGGGAGGAGGAGGGTGGTGGGGCTGCAAATGAAAAATGAGCAGCTATAATAAAAAAGAAAGTTAAATGACAAGGAGAAGGGGAGAGGGAGGGGTGGAGAAAAACAGCAGTAGGTGAGTGAAAGAGGACAATATTCACTGCACACCACCTTATGGCCAGAAGTATATGGACGATTCCGTCCATATGCTGTCATAGCAAGGCTTGATACTATCAAGTGGTATCAGTGTTGGACCTCACAGCTGTAAATCTCTGCGGCCAGCTTCCAAAATGTCCATGTTGTGAAAAATGACATACATACCTATCACATATGGCTTTAAATGAGCAGAAAGCTATTGACATGATGTCTTCAAATGCTCACTTTCAGTTGCTTGATGATTTTAGCACGTGATGGTAAAGCCACTGACAAAGGTGACTTCAGCCAGTGTTCTTGGGTATATGGATAGACGACAAGCTTTGTTTTAATGCAGATATCACAAATCTAGTTAAGAAGGTGAAAGTGAAGATTGGCTTTTATTTACGAAATACATCTTGCTTTACTTTCAATGCCAAGAAAGCACTTGGGAAATAGGGGAGTCTGAGAACGATGCCACAGCTCTATTCTTGAGAGGCAAGAGAAAGATCAAAATATGAAATTGATGATAATCTCAGTATTATAAAATCATTTTTCTCTCTTCATTTAAAAAAAAAATCTATCAATGGAATTCTGATCAGAATGCTGCAACAGAGAGACCTGCAGACCAGGGCAGGCAGGGGGGAATAGTGCAGTCTTTGTGAAGTGATGGTGGGGGGGGGCTTATATCAATTTAATATGCTTGAGTTTTTTCAAGATAATCTGTTATTGTACAAAAATGATGCTCTAATGGAGGATGTTGTTGCTGACCATCCAACAACATGAATACAAAATCAACATCAAATTTGTCCAACGATGCTTTCCAAATGTCATCTTCAATTCTCTGTGAAGTGGTAGATTCAGCCAGCAACATATTAGAAAACAAAACGTGTAAATTGTGCCACAACTTTTAAGCACACCACTAAAAAAAAGAATTACACAATCCTATGCAGCATAAGCTTTGTAATACTTCCTCCATGACTGTATTGTATAGGCTATAGTGACGGCTAACTTCCACCAGATACTTGTCTGGTCCAGCTCCATGCGCGATTATGTAATTATCGGCAACAGAAACAGCCTCCAAAATGGCCATAAAGTTCAATGAACCCCTCTTGAAAAAGTCTATACTTCTTGAAAGCAGGTTTCAAAGTAACACTGTGCAGAAATCTGTATTTTGTGTGATTTAGTGTCCCCATGGTTTGAGTGCAACATCACCGTCATACATACAAATCCCTGGTTTTTATAAGGATACTATCAGCGGTAACGTCAGATGAGCTAACTAGCTAATGGCAGCTACTGTCAGCAGCAGTCAGTGGTTATTTTAGCAGCAGCAAAGCTATTCACACACTATGGCCACATGTTTTTGGACAAAGCAATAATTAAGGACGAGAAAACATTTGACATGTGTATTTAAATGCACAGAGTGAATGTGTCCTTCTGTAAGAGGACTCAACACGTAGCTTCTCACCCTGCCCTGCTTCTTGTTGGAATCCTCCAACAATCCATCTGACAGGCCTGCCTTGTTGCAAAGCCCCTCTCCTGTGGTGTAGTCAGACTTAAAGCCACAGCTTTACCGCCATGTTCAGACGCATTACACAGTAAAACTGGATTTGCGGTGTCTCTGAAAAATCAGCGTCTATGTGACAAACTTTTTAGGGAGAGAGGGGGAAGAGAAATCTGATTCTCTCTTTGAAAAAAAAGGCAGGAAAATATAAGGCTATTAGCCAGCACATATTTCTCCCGTAAGCCTCTTAGGGTGCAGAAAGACACACCTAGGATGCCAGGCCGCTCCCTCGGAAGATAATCCCGAGCCATAACGTAATCTCGTGTTAGGTGATCAAACGGACGGGAGAAGAACCTACGAGGAGGAATTGTAAGAGCCACAAATCCGCGGGAACAAATCTTATTATGGCGAGAAACCTCTGACTTTACCCCAGCATCATCCATATTTACTGCTCAGGTTTCCTGTTAAAGGAAGTCTTTAAATTGTCACAGTTTCAGCCGAATGGCAAGATATAACAGCTCGTAAACGAGAGCTGTTACGTGGGTTTGCCGCTGCTGCCTCTCCTGCTGTCACCAACAGACGCCTGTGCATTAGTTCAGTTTTTACAGGCAAAACACATCCCATGGAAGCTGAATTCACACAGCAAATTAGTATTTGATTTGCACCCCGTGAATAAGCCGCGCTGTTGTACTTTTTCTCACTAAGCTCTGAACTTTCAAAGGAAAATAAATTATTACACACGAAAACACGGATCAGCTGGATGGAGTCAAATAGATTTGTTGACACAGCAAGAGGGGGAAGGTAATGATTGATTTAAAAAAACGGAGAAAACAACCGCAGCTTTAAGAAAAAAAACAACCGTATGTAATAAGCCCTGGCTGCGTTTTCGCCAAATGCAATCAGGGTCATTTACAAGTACAGACAGGGTTTGGCTATCAATTCCAGCTCTTTCCCGCGGAGCGTTGGTGCCTCTGACATCACATCCTGTGGGCCCCTGCAGCGACAGACAACATGCACAGCCCCCGGGGAGAACTCTGGGAGAGCGACGGCTTATTAACATGATGGAGAGAGCACAGGCTGTGCCACAAATACCATGTGTCATCTCCAGCAGATCAAATTCAAACTGCGAGAAGCCTGCTGGTCATTACAAAGCCATAGTTTGTCCTAAATCTTTTTGTGTGTGTGTTCTGTGACCCCCCTCCGACCCCCCCATCACATAATTCATTGCCCTTTATCCGAGCAAGATCTGATCTAACACCAATCATGTCAGCATTGCTGAAGACAAACAGGAGAAAGTGATGTGAAGCGCAGAATTCCACAGAGCCTTGCAGTCTAAAGGCCACGATCATGCTTGATGCTCTTTGGAATGCAACACCCACATCTCACGCTCGTGTTTGTTTTCATCTTGAAAATTCCTTCCTTTGTCCTACTGTGTATTACATAACCGTAAAAATAAAGCTTTAACCCTTTGGTAACCTTGCTCATTTTTCATCGTCTTTATTCACAGACTCATGGCATAGTGTCTGGATGACATATTGCACACAATCCAGTGCGGTCCAAAGGTCTGACACTACATTGAAAATATCTAATATTGTCACACAAATCAGGAAATAATCAGAACGTTTGAGGATTTTGAAAGTTAATGAAAGTGTCAGAAGTCAAATTGTTATTTTAAAGACTTTCTCAGCATCACATTATTGCTCTGTGAGTTACTAAGGGGGCAGTACATTAAACCACATGTTGGATTTTCAGAAAGTGGATCTGTTGTATCCAAAGCACAAACAGAAAGCACATCAGAGACATAGAAAAGCATTGATTTGAGTAAATAAACAGCACAAGAGCCCATCAGCAGTCGACCTGTTAATAGGAGGCTGTCTTGTAGTCTCTCGGAGGATGAAGAGCAGTTTCTAAACCACTTTACAGGATGGAAACAGGGACAAACACTTGAAGTGGTCTGAGAAATACTAGAAATTCACAGTATATGATGAAAAAAGTCAATTTACTGATGAATCCCGGTGATAGATTAGTGTAAGCAACAGAAGGGTGTATGTAAGCAGATGAACATGAGAGAAAGTGTGAACCCACAGTGAAACATGGTGCTGGAAGATTCAAGTCTAGGCACAGAACTAACCCCAACCGGACCGAGGAGAAGCACCACCCTCTGGTTGGATCTTTGTGGAGAATGATTCATCCTGCAGTGGGATAGTGAGCCCAAGCACCTCTTAACCTGTTTTGCTTTGCCCCACTGGCAACAATTGTTGCCGAAGTGTATCACTGTCATTTTCTACTCATAATGAAAAATCTCAAAGGTACTTATGCAACTTTTTTCACTTATATGCTAATAGACAACTTAGTCAGACATCATCTGCTTCCTGCTACTTCTGACTGAAGACATGGTTGATGCAAATCCTCCTGGAAAGAGGCAATTTTCATAAATTTCTTATGATTTTCCCCCCAAACATGTTTATAATTATTTAATCATTCAAGTCTCTAGACTAACCCTCCCCCATTTCTGTGAGTGGCAACAAAAGTTGCCAGTGGGCACATAGCTTGTCGCGAACTGAAAGAAAACACTGTCTGCAGGATTGCTCATAATTAACTTATTTCAAATTGTAGAATGATGTACAATGGCTCATTTTAGTCCTCTTAGAATACTCTTCCTAGCTAAATAAATTCACAGGTATTCAAGGCCTGTGTCTATAGGATTTTTAGGCAGTCACCACCCTTTTGGGAGCCAAAACGCACGCTAAAGTGCCCTCTTCAGTGGCAAGAACGCACTGTATTTTCGCCCCTGCATTTCGAAAAGTTTGTGCACGCCACTGCTGAGATGTATATCTGATACAAAGGTTATTTATAAATAAAGAAACCAGTTCAAATTGTTTGTTGTTTTGAATTTTATACAGGGGGGAATCAAGGTTTGAACCATATTCATTAGCTACCTTCCTGGGGTAGTAATATCCATTGGTATCCATGTACAGTTTTACAATTTTTTTTTGTTTTACACCCCCTACCCCCCCTCCATCTTTTTGTTATTATTTATTATGACTATATTATTATTTTGTTATAACTATATTATTATTTCTATATTGTTATTACGTGACATTTGTCCTAGTGACAAGCTGTGTGCCCACTGGCAACAATTGTTGCTTTTCTTCAAAACAAAGTACAAAATGGAACAAATAAATACATAACATGATTCAGAGGGACTCAACTGATAAAATGATATGCGTTACAACTCCGAAAAAAATCTGGGCACCAACGGGTTAAAGCTTTATCACAACTACTTGTGGCATGGGGGCGCTTAGGGGGGAAAATTTAAGGGGGATGCCAAACAACACCACCTGGAGACTTAAAACCCCAAGAAAACTTTGAACTGCACAATAATCAAAATCAATCCAAACAGACCGGCATTGGAGCTGCTGAGGGGACAAAGGGTTAATGAGCAAATGACAACTCTTGAAATCAGCTAAGTGAATGAACTTACTTTCTAACAATTAAAAGTCCTCAATATAAAATTTTAAGATTCAGTGTACTTGTTTTAAAATTCAGCCCAACCACACACACACACATAAAAAAGAAAACTAAGCCGAAGCCATATGTGGAGCAGCAGACTACACAGAGGCAGTGTCCAGGGGTGCTACCACTACTCACCTTCAGTACAGCACAGCAAACCTCACCGCAAATGGTGCAGTCAGTAATGTGTCTCCGTGTGTCTATTTACATACAAAAGTGAAGGGACCTCGCCACGGGTGCCTAGCCTCCCAACAATACGGCACAATAAAAATTGTGATGGTGCTTCTTATTTACCGTTTTTTTTCATTGCCAGTTGCAGCAGGCGGTACCGCTCTGTAACCAGTTGATTAAGGGTGATTGTATGTCCGTGAATGGCCGTATTGTGAAAGTGGCAATCAGGAGATGGATGCTTATCAAATAGAATCACGGTATCTAGGGTAACAAATCGCAGTCCTTTTGGACAAACAGGAACATCTTTGTCCAAAACAAGCAGTGCCAGGATCTTAGCCCTGCATCAAAAAAGGTCATGGAGAATGACCAACTACTAGTTCATCTACACAATGTAACTGTAGTGTGAACAATCACTACATTAGTTTATTAGTAAAGTAAAAAAAAAAACAAGGGCGAGACCCTGGGCCTCTGTGGTGAGGACACAGTGTACCCTGTGTAACGAGCCCAAAACCATCAAAACCAAACATCTTATTATGATACAGAATCAGGCAGGGCACATTGTAGCCCACATTTGCATTAAGGGCATTTATCAGATGCTTTTGTCCAAAGTGACTTACAGTAATTCATACATTCATACACTGATAGCGGTGGCTGCCATGCAAGGTGCTGACCAGCACATCAGGAGCAGTTTGGGGCTCAGTATCTTGGCCAAGGCCACTTCGGCATACAGACCAGGGGAATCGTACCAATGATCTTCCAATAACAAGACACTGGCTCTTCCCCTCAGCCACAGCCACTTCACTCTCCAGAGTGACAGTTTATCGCCACAGATGAGACATAGTCCAAGTAGCAAAACAACCTATTAACATACTTACTGTGTGTATGAGCTTTGAATCAAAAACAGTGCACGCTAGGTCACACACCGGTTATATTTACTCATCACACAGCTTAGCATAATCATTTCTCCTCTTAATTAAAAAGGCAAATGCAGGCGTCACGTATGAAAAAAAAAATCTGCTCCAACGCACACAAGCGTTTTAAAAAAAACAACAAAAATAGGCAGGGCTGCCTACCAGTATTCCAGTCCTCATCAACTCACAGTGTTAACTGGGAATACTGCAGTTCATTCAGGAGAGGCTAGTGAATGAAGTAAAGAAAATGTTTATTACAGCAGATGAAATGCAATGGAGTCTTATCAGAAAGTCTTTGGATTCCATGAGGGGATTCTTCCTGCTGCTGCTCAGGGCAGACTTGAAACACCAGACGATGGTGGTGGTGGTCAATCACTCTTCAGTGACAGATGACGAGACTGATGAAACGATGAAGAGTGCGATAAAGAGGTGGAGGGCGCATGCAA
The DNA here is from genome assembly GCA_963678695.2 of Diplodus puntazzo. Taxonomy (NCBI): domain Eukaryota; kingdom Metazoa; phylum Chordata; class Actinopteri; order Spariformes; family Sparidae; genus Diplodus; species Diplodus puntazzo. The sequence continues at coordinate 9,773,464 of OZ023158.1, read as the reverse complement.
AACAGCACCATGATAAGAGAAAGTCAAATTTAAAACGACAGCAGCTCTGCACATAACCAACACATAACCTCTTTGGACCCACACAAGCGGTTACCGGAACCTAACCCGAACCCCTGGCCAGAGGATTGAACAAGCTAGTACTGGTGTATAGATTTTAGTCAGCGATGGCAAACACATTTAGAACACAATACAATTTGACATAGTAGCCTAACTTTTTAATTGCAACATCACATAGATAATACTTGTTTTAACAATAAGCAGGAAAAAAACAAATGTAGAGAAATTTAAAGGGGCTACAGACGCTGCAGCTGCATTCTGTTGCTACTGCATGGGCATAACCACGCATTCTTTGGGGGAGTCGTGTCCCCCCCATTATTGAGAAAATGGCAATCTGTCCCCCCAAATATACAGTAGAAAATATGTTAAATATGTTTGTTGGAGCTTAAAACCTTCTTTTTAATGAAGAAAATCTCTAACATCAACTCATCCCTGTTACTGCTCTCAATTGTTACACATACAGCTCCTCCAGGTAATGTCCGGATAAGTTCAGAATAGCAGTGCATGTGTGAGAGGGGCTACACTACGGTACATTGTACACTGTTATTTATGCACTTACTATATAGCTAAAGCAAATAAACTAGTAACACAAGCAGAAACATCAATGTATCAAATTAAAATGATCATCAAGGTCAGCCATTGTTCTTCTGGTAAAATAATGGTATCTGGTCACAATGTAGGCAGCACAGAGACACAGGGAGAGGGAGAGGCACGGTGAAAGCAGTGGCCAGGCAGGGACATGCTCTGGGGATACAGATGATCAGGTGAGAAATTTGAATGAGAACTTAAACAGCTTGATAACATTAGTTTTAACCTAGGCCTACATGTCAGCAGTAAATAAAACTAGTAACACTGGGTCTGATACTGGCATATAGGTGAGATAAAACCAGATAAAAACATTGATTTTCACTTAATGGGAATTTAAAGAGAAGCTTTATCTTGATTCTGTAGTCCTTTACATGTGAATTCAAATGGTCAATGTTGTCCTCAAAACTTCTAAATGTGTGTATTTTCATATATAAAATATCATTGAATTGTGGGAAATGTACTTTAAAAAAAAATTCAGGGAAAGGGCTCTCATTTCGACCCCCCCGATATCTATACCATGGTTACGCCCTTGTGCTACTGTGCTGTGTTTGAAACGTTTGTTAGAGTGTGGAAAGTCCCTATAAATGTGATGAATGCTGTTGCTCAAATGTGCGTCTGACTAATTAACAAACGGTGTATTATAGGCATTTATGGGATCTTGAGGGCCTGGGGCCCTGCAGCAGTTGCTAATTAGTTTAGGATGGCTATAGCCCACTACACATTCTTCTCACTCGATCGATGCACGTTTAAGCCAAACAATGATGTTGAATGCTTTGGTAATGGTAAAATGTTCAAATTAAGATGTACTGTGGTTTCTGAACCATGATAATCCTCATGAATATTCTGAATTTCTTTTTACTGCAACTGCTTTTTGTGTCACAAGGGCAACAATATAACAGCAAGGTTAAAGAGCAGGGTTAGGGATTTTTATACTCAAAAATCATTGAGCTGTATTTTTATTCTTTGTGGTCTTCTTTGCCTAAATTAACCGTAAGAGGGAGATTGTGAGTTCAAGGGCAACAAAATTGTGTGATTAAATTCAAATCATCCTGCGGGCAACAAGAATTTGACAGGAAGGTCAGACAATGCAGCTATAAAGGATAGCTTCTCATTTTTGACGATAATGCCAGAATCTCAACAGCTAGGGGAAGTTAACACAGTTTATTATCTTGGCTTAAACAAGTTAATTACATACACAGGTTTTCATTTCAAAGGTTAGTAAGACTAGAATATATTTGGTGTTAATTATAAGTCCAAAATAAGTAAGACAGGTGAATATTAGTGTGGATTTACATAGAAAAAAAAAATGAAAACCATGAATTGAACAATAATAATTCTGAGACAGCCTCTTTGGCCCAGTGCTTGATGTACCGCATTACGGAGTACATGTTGCTATCACATTACATTTGTTTGTAATACAGTAGCGTTGCTGATCCTACATTTAATAATCAACTAGAGTTACTAAAAAATATATATATTGGGAATCACTTCTGTCAGTTGTGTTGTTGCTGATATAATGCATTAGAAAGTAATACATTATTGCTATTATTTTTCCCCTTTTCTTTTTGTTACCAGCCTCAGCATCAGTTGGTAATGTTTCACTTTGTGAGTCTGTGTGTGTCTGTGTGTCATCATGTCAAACTGTGGTCCTGGACACACCTATTGTTGCAGGAATTAAGACAGAAGCAGTTAGGGGTATTTTGCCAGGCATCTATGGATCTGTCTGTCTGTGGACATATTTTTGTCAGCGTAATAGTGTTATATCCATGGAAAATGCAGTCCTGAAACTTTACAGATGTGCAACTGAGCTCAAAATAAAGGCTGAGCTAAAAACATAGCATGTTCTCAAGATGGAGGAGGTTGCAGATCAGTGTAACCCAATTCCAGTCAGTCCATCCACTCTCATGAAGCTTGTTTTGTGTGCACCGTCACATGGACAAATTATGACTGACTTAGAATCTTTTTAATGTTAGGGAAATGTAGTGGTTTGGTTTAGGCACCAAAACTACTTGATCGTACTTTGGGTTAAATGACAACGTTCGGACACGTAACTTACGTAACCTTAGTTGCTTCATTTACAACTTGCTTGCAAATCAGTCTTGACTTCTGTTCACGCTTAAGACAGAAACTCTGGTCTCTTTGGCGATAGTCAAGTATTTGGCCTACCCAACCAGCCCAACAACACCCTGACTCAAACTTGTTACACATCTTTTACTGCTACTCGCCACACACCTCTAAGTTTAGAAGGCCACTGACCAAGCTGCTGTGTTTGATATGTTGGGAGTTAGAACAGGGTGTGATAATGTCACAATGCGCAAGATACAATCAGGAAACTTTACAAGTGTGTAGCTGAAGCAAAAATGGCAGCCAAATTTGAAGATGAGCATGGTCCTACTCAGGAGCACTGGTATAGTTATGTAGTAACGACTACTGAGTAGTCCTAGACCATATTTACATGGCAGGCATTATCCCCTGACATCACGCACAGGGTGGGAAGCTCAAATGTTTTCACTGCTGAACTCCAGGTGCAACAACCTATAAACCTGTGGGACCTATAGTTTCATTCATTTTTTGCTTCCCAATTGATCAGCAACTGAAAAGATGATGGACAATGAAAGTCTGCAGAGACATCAGGCCATATTTCCAGGGAAAACAACATATTTTATAACTATTAGCTCACATTAGAGTTCCTAGTTAACATTACAGTTTCATAACATCCAGTGTCCAAAATGTGCACTTTTAATTTAGAGTTAATTTACGCACATTATAATGACTCTTGATTGAAAAGCAACCTCAAAAATGACACATTAGCTTCCATTAGTCAGCAGCGGATGTCAGCAGTCAACCTACCCTTACTAATTTTCATTTCTTAAAGCCTGGATGTGAAAAGCACTGGATGTAGTCAAGCATTAAGTTTGCTAGTAATAGCTGAATGCTAACGTTAACGAATGTGTTTCTTTTACCTTGAAATATGGCCCAAAAACTCTCCATATTTTCACTCTCTGTTGTCTTTTCAGTTGCTGATCTATCAGGATTTGGCTAAATAATAACATTTAGTCAGATTACCTATACTTACGTGATTGGAACAAAGAGTTTCCCGTCCTGAGGTGATGTCACCTGGTGTGATTCCAGTGCTACAAGTTTTTGTTTTTTTTCACTATATGCCTCTTTTTTTTACAACATTTACTACAATATTAGAGATTAAACTCCGTAAAGTTGGTCCAGTCATCCCAGAAAACACTAGTCCACAAATAGATTTTTGCCCGCAAAAGTAACACTTTTATAACACCATACTAACACACGCACATATTACAGCTGTGGCTGAGATGATGGCACTTGTTGAGCAAAGCATTTGTTACTGACTGTTAAATCATTCAGAGCTTATTTTGAAATAATTGTGAGCTTGTTTAATCCAGTGATTATGGTGAGATTATTTACACAACATCAGAAATATGGTCTGTTCGGCGGCGCTCCTTTGCTACTGTAGATTCATGCTGCATTAATCTCTTTGTCCTATAGCTTATTGAATAGATACACAGTTCTGTTGTTGACCTTGCTTGTCTTCAAACAAATGATGAATGGAGTGTGAAATGCTGTACAATGGTTTGTTCAGTCTTTTGTGCAAGCTGTTTCCTTTTCACTGTATTGTAGTTCTGTGAAATGCTTTTTTGTGTTCTGGAGGCAAAGAGAAGCTTAGCGTGCATGCCAAAAGAGCTTTTCCAGTATGTCATTGCAGAGCATGTGATAAGTATCTGATATCCAGTAATAAATGAAAATAAAGACAACAGTTTAAGCAGCCTCAGTGCCCCTGTAGTGCTACTCCTCAAGTTTTTTTTTTTTTTTTTTCAAGCTTTGCTAGGATACAACCGGCTTGACTACTTAAGGGTAACGTCTTGAGAAATCCCAGTAGTTTTTATGCATGAGTATTCATCTGTGCTTCTGAGAGTTGACTATGGGCCTTTGTGCTTGGTGCACCCTAACAGTTCCTGCTCTCTGTTGGATACACAGTGTTCCAAAAAGCCAGACCCATAATCCAATTAGGGATACTTGACTGGTGAAGCTAATTAGGGATGGGGACATTGTCTTCCATCTATGGATCAAGTCTCACGGACCAGTGAGCTAACAGCCCGAGCACTGGCCCCGACATCTGGACACAACATGGGCTGATCCACAGTCCAGATCCATGGGAATGCTAATTACCATCTTCAATTCATCCAGGCATCGACCCGGACCCGAGTTGTGTCTTTTCTCTCATAATTGTTTCATCTTTTATGAACATGGGGCCCCGGACCTCAAAAGGCGTCTGTCTGTTGCCCCTCCGAAGTGAAAGGCCTGGATTTTTCACATGTTAAAAACCATGAAATGAGCGTGATTGTTCTTTCTGAAGGGACTTACTGAAGAGGTTTTTGTGGAGCCTTGTACCTCTGTGCTTGTGCTTCTCAGGGCTGTAGTATTCAGTGTGAGAACAGTTCATCCTGGAAGCAGGGCTAACCTTTGTGCCTCACACAAAGGTAATTGGAACTGACTAAGATTCATTGTATTTATTTATTTTTTTTATTTTATATACTATTTTAATACCAAATTGGGGAATCACTCACATTACACACAAGTGCGCACCCACACACACACATGCAGTGTAGAGATGAGCGAAGGGGCTGCCACACATGCCACGGCACCCAATGAGCAGTGTTAAGGGTCGGTGCCTTGCTCAAGGGCACCTCGGCAATGCCCAGGATGTGAACCAGCATTCTCCAACTGCCAGTCCACATCATTCTTTTTTGGTCCGAGTGGGACTTCAAGTCCCCAAGCCAAGTCCCTACTGACTGAGCTATTGCCGCCCCCCTTCTTTGGACTTATTTCCACCCTGCCCGTGCTTTGTGTAGCTGTTTTGATCAAGTCATAACAAAAGCAGCAGCGGATGCATAATTCCTTAATGTGTTACAAATACACGCATGCATTTACATGTCAAGGGGCTAAGTTTAACAGTGAGGCAGAGAGTGAAACAAAGATGGACCTTACTCTTACTATTTCTCTTTCCCTCCCAGCTCTCTGCGGAGTTCCAGCTGGCAACTACAATCCACAGCCTAAGAGAAGTGTGGTCCAGTCAAGCAGCATAAGAGGATTGGAGCTCAGATACCACTTGATTAGGCCGCAGTGAATGGAGCTATGTGCTCAGTCCCAACAGGATTTCCATGGCACTTGACTGGAGACATACAGGCTTTAACCCAACGCAGAGAAACATACCCCAGTCTGCTGCTTTTTCTTTTCGCGTGCATGTGTTTAAACGCAGGGAATAAGAACACCCAGACAGCTTTAAACTCATTTAACCCGGACAGAACAGCAGAGTACGTGCCCCTCCTGGTGCTTGAAATTAAAGGGAGCTTACACTAACCTAATTATTATATGATTGAGCTGAGTTAGGAGCCACTCTAGTTAATGTAAGCTTAGAAAAGACAACGCTTGTTGTTTTCTCAAGTGGACAGGGATTTGCTATGAAATTTAGATAACATATAAACATGGAAGCGGTCATTGATTGCACTCACAATGCCTGTCAGCATATATATAGCTATAGACGGGTTTAAATGTGAAAGCTGACCCCCTTTCGCTCGGGCTTCTCTGTGAATATGTGCACTTGATTCTCTGCGTCCCCCAGGCCGCCAGTGTTGTACAGCTGTAGGGTTGTGTTGCACTGTTTTGAAGGGCTGGAAAAAATGTGCCAGCCCTGCTTGCTAAGTAGCAGAGTAAAGCGTTCAGTCACGACTATGTAAAACACTGGTGGGGAGAGACGGAGTGGAAACTCGAGCTGTAGTGGGAACACACTGTGTGGATTGGGTTTCGCAAGTGGATTTTGTTATTCATAAAGCTAAGAGGCTTGAACAAAACAAATACACCTGGGCATAATATTTAACTTTTTCAGTAGAACCATGCACTAGATATACACAACACAGCTGTACAACATATGTTGTATTGCTATTGAGTATGAGTAAATGTGGAACAAACATAGTTATTTACGGTTTGTAAGGCATACAGTAACAAAAGACAATAGTGCCAAGCTCTACATGCACTCAAACAACAGGATATGCAATTAGTTTCTGATCACCTTGTACTATATGAGACATAGGCTTGCGTAGGATAGGTTATCTGTCTCACATACATGAGCGCATTATAAAGTTTGTAAAAAGTGAAATATCACTGTGTTGGGGCCTATTAATACTGTTCAGCCTTCATTTCCATGTGCCATTTTATATAATTTTGTGTAGGAATGAAAATCAACTCATTTGGCATTGATTACATGATGGTATAATACTCCCGATACACTGGAGGGTGAAGAAGAGGACGTAGACTTCTTAATGCAGTTGGCTTGACCATAATTTCCCCTAACAAAGAGCACCAGGCTTTGAAGCCAGTTTTTGTCACGGCCAAGCCGTGTAATTAAATCATCATGTGATGCACTGGGGACTTTTTCACATAAGCTAACATTGCGAAATATGCAACTGTAAAATGGAAATAAAAGCCTAAAACCCCCGACAATATGACCCATTAACTGCCAGAATTTGGGCAATTTAGTCCAATCAAATTTCGAGAGTCTAGGAGTGCCATCTAATTACATTTTATCCACATCCAATAAATGTTCTGCTCAGTTTTTTCATCATTTAGCATCCTTGATCTGAAGTGTAAGTAGTCAATGTATACATGTGTGTGAATTTATTTAGTTCACAGGGTGAGTGATGAATAGTAGTTATTCATTTTTTAAATTAGGGGATTCTTCAGCTGTATGGTGTTTTTTTGCTGTTTTTGATTTCAGGTCCACAAGCTTTTCTTACATTAAACTGGTTTTCCAGCAGCAGCAGACAGATGTTTTCAGTGATAAAAAACTGCTCAGCACCTAAGAGCAGGCAAACACAGACAGAAAATAGGCATTTAGCAGCTGATTAGCCAGATAAGCTAAGAGGAAGGTGGCCACCTGATGAATGTAAACATGAAAGTGGACAGACGCTCATACATGCTCATCACATGGATGTGAAAACCGCAAATAATTTATGCCCCATAGTTGACTGATAAATCAATTATTCAATGGGCAATTGACATGTAAGGGCAATTTGTTTTTCTCAGTTGGGAGCAATTACTGCAGAAATTCACATCTTAGGAAAAGAGTTGAGGTCCGCTCTTACCGATGTGCAGGTCCTGTCAAAGAAGGTGAAAAATATGCTTGAAACATCTCATTGATTATGGAAATCCTTTCCTCTGTTTCATAGATTTTTTAACACCAGATTACTATGTCAATCATTTATTCAACACTTGTTTAATAAAACAAAAGATGCTGTCATTGACTGAACTTCCTTTTTTCCACAGACGCACTCTTCAGTCTGAGAGTCAAACTCTCACCATTCTTTAATTAATTATTCCAGGTCCCTACTGGTGTGGAGAGGCATTTTAAGAAGCGCTTCATTGATTTTTCTTTCTTTCTTTTTTTTGTGGCATGGGAATGGAGATTAAGTTTACTCATTTCACCCACTCTCTATTTCTACTAAAACTAAAATGTCAGTGCAGATTTTGTACATCCCGAAAAAATAATGTTCTATTTATTTTGCACTAGACACCGTTTCTTCCCCTTCTGATTTGCAGCAGCAATGTAGAAAATGTTTCAGAGAGTAAAAACAATGCTTCTTCCAAGAAAACTGCTGATCCTGGTTGTTAATCTGTAGTCTAAATTAAACATTTCAGGCACAGTTCATTGTTCACAGTTTCAATACAGAAACATTTGGGACACATTTTTTTAATTACTTGTTTGACTTCTTGAAGGGTTTTGTGCCCAATGTGAGGGGGAGCTACACTAAATAAGTTGTACCAGGTCAAAGACAGGCTCATTGCTCCAAGAATACCGACAATATAATTTCTTTATTTCGAAAGATTTAAAATACGTCCCACATTTGATGCAAAAGTTGTGATATAATATGTGAGCCTAAATTAGAAAAATACAAAAAACTACACAAAACTTGCAGTGGCACAAATGAATAGAAAGACACTAGCAGTGGACCGCAGAAAAAAAAAACACCTTTCCCACCAGTGTAATCAAGCATTCTGAGTATCTGTATCTGTAACTGAGCTGGTTTAATGGTAATACAATATGCAGAGACATAACGTGCACTGGGCAGTGAGGACTGCTCAGTGTCTCAAAAGTCATGCCAAATGACAACCCTGAGGGAAACTCTAGCACTTTTTGATTTAAATCACAGTGTTACGATGGTCAGCACTCAGTAGTTGATGACTGTCAGCTATTGGTGAAAGCCTAACCCTGGAATGAAAAATTTTAATGGCATTAACATTAACTGCTGATAAATGTTAGTGTATGCACTGAGAAGTACAAGAAACACAGTGGTATGTATTCCCTTCAAATCAGTTCAATAAAGCCTTCTAGCTAACTCCTTCTAGCTAACAGACTGTGAATGCTGATGACTACAGACACTTACAGACAACTTATATCCGTTGTCCACTGATTTCACTGTATCTACGCCTAAAAGAGAATATGTTTGGGTGTTGTAAAATGTCATATCGAGGATCACAGAAGTCTGCTGCGGGGACATTCTCTGTTAATAGCACGAAGATGAAAGTGACAAAAATAGTGTGTGACTGTGCTTTGACCAAAGATCCATTTGTTAGATGAAGACTGTCACTTCACATTTACCCTTTCATACACAGCATGGCAGTCTGTATGGTGTCAACACAGACGTACACTTTAGCGGTGGATGAACACACATATGGCCAGATACACTGGCACAGACACGCACAAACATGCTGACGTATACCTTTGAAGACACTTGCCTACACACACCAGGCCTGAGCTGCCAAGATCTTTTCAGATCACCCATCTACCCCTTTATCCCTCCCTCCACAACACGAGTGAAGGGGTGTGTGTGTGTGTGTGTGTGTGTGTGTGTGTGCGATAGGTACAGTCTGTCTGTCAGGGTAGCCACAAAGTGCTCTGACATCTCCCGGCTGTGTTCACCAGGCTCTGTGATCCCTCCTGTCCCCCTGCCATCCCTCTGCCCCCCCCACTCCTTTACCTGTGGAGAAATGCATCACATCCCATTATGTCTAACCAGCCACACACTACTTCTGTGCTCCTGTTCCCCTCTTCCTCTCTATGCTAGACTGACAGATGTGCTTGGATATTTCAGTCCACCTCGGATATGATTGGTGGTGCATAACATACTGTAGGACTATAATATGTGTGTGCAGAACTAGGGGTGGGAATTGAGAACCGGTTCCGACTCAGAAGCAGTTCCAACTTACCATTTCCATTGGAATTATACGCCTCTTTCGTTATCGATTCTTCTTAACGATTCTCTCATTTCCCTGCCTGCACGAGGAAATTTTGCGTTGCGGCACATTTGCATCACACTCTCTGCGACGACTCAGACCTTCAACCCCGAGGAAGCATCATGGAGAGGAGGAAGCGATCTAAAGCCTGGCTGCATTTCACCAAACAAGATGTGTAATCAGTGCAATGCTACCCGTGCTACAGGTGCAATCAACCAGGATGTGAGAGGATGCTGGCATAAATATCGCCGCTTCTCAATTCGTTTTTCTGTTGAAGAAAGAAAGCCAAGTTGTCCCTACAAGCTCTGGGGCTGTGCTACTAACTCTGAAGGCTGCACACCTGAACAATTGGCTCCATGGACTCACCTTTCTCTGCTGATCAGCTGTGATCCTCACCAATCAGCTGTTAGCCTACCAACACTTACATCAAACCGATGCACTCGATACTCTGTGGGCTGTCCATCATTGCTCCGTTGGTCCTCCCTCCACCACAACCTCATTCACCGCCTGGCTGCTTTGTCGCTCTCCTCTGCTGCTGTGGTCTCCCCCGGCTCACGGTGATGTTGGATGGGGCCTCCAGGCGCAAGTTTGTTCATACGAACGGTGCTATTCCCTCCGTGCAGACTGACAGGCGCTTCATTTGTTCTTTGTTTTGTTTCACTTTGTTAAGTGTCCTTGAGTACCCTGAAATGCGCTATTTTAATTATTATTTTTAATTTTTTTATCATTAATTTAATTAATGCTGTAATATTGTGTAAGGGTGCAAATACCAGCAACATGCTAAAACATTTGTCTACCCAGCATGGAATTAAGTACCAAGAATGCCATGTGTTCGACCGCCTGCTTACGAGTGCTAACATTGCTGCTGGTCAAACAAGCTCCACTGGGACCTCCGTTGACGACGGTAACGTTGACATTAAATATCCTGCGTTAGCATACTGTCGCCTTGCAACTGCAAGCAGCATGCACAGTTTTTTGTAGTATGTTTGAGTTGAATATGTTCACGTTCACAATCTTGTGGCAATGGCATTGATATTGATAAAATCTTCAATTCCCACCCCTATGTAGAACACATTAAGCTTCATTGCAAAGATACATCATTCATGTCATGTACATAAAAAGGTTTGCTACTAAGTAACTTAGTTATTTTAGCCGGAACCACAGTCTTTTCCCAATCAAACCTTGTAGTTTTGTCTCTAAAAACAGAACCAAAATGTGATCATACAACAAAGGTCCCATACGCCTGTCACTGGTGTGCTGCAACTTATTCAGTATTTCAAGTATGACTATGTGTTTAAAATGAACTGAATTACATGTCTGAGAGGAAAGAGTGAGATTTTGTCAAAGTCATGTTACACTAAAAGTGCTTAGAACGAGACAATTATATTTATCATTTTAACAAAAAGGTCAGTCTCCGTAGGATTTTTTTTTCCTGCTATGCTGTCAGACAAGGTGCCTGTCAGTTGCAAACTTCAGAGAGAGCACAACTTTGCACTATTTAAGTTATTATAACTAAGGTACTTGAACAAGACCACGGTACTCTCTATAATTCATTCAATTCAACCACCTTCACCCAACCAGTTCCCCTTCGGCCCAATAATTCAACTACTTTTGCCACCAATCACCTGTCCAGAGCCCCCCATCCCCCCAAAATAAATGAATAAAACACCTGTTCTTCTTCCCTCTATACTCAGAAGCACCGTAGTTTGACCCCCTGCCTCACAGCAAGATAGTCAGTCCATCTCTGTACATTTTCTTCTTCTCTATTACAGGTACCACATTTCCTCATCATCTCTGTGTATAATTATGATGAAGCCGTACATTCATGTAGATGTGCCACCTTTCCTTCACCTTAATCATCAAAGGAACACAAACCTCATTCTGTCAATCAGTCTATCTATCTTGAATCTTCAATCAACTTCAATGAAAACTATTTTGTGCTATACAATAGTGTCTTTCTTACCAAGTAACATTTTGTCAGAAAAATACCAATTATGTCTTTGTGATAGCACTGTGAATCTAATTACTTTGACTTTCAGAATCTTTATCTCACCAACAGGAGGTATTCAGAGCACTCGGTTTGCCCTGTCATATTCTTGCGGTGGTCCAGTTTCTACAAATTGTGTTAGGTGGAAATTTGTCTTTTTTGTGCAAGTCTGAAATTCTCTAGATAAAAATAAAACATTTCCTGTGCCTGCAATTCCAGTGAGGGTTGATTAAATCTCAGCGCACTGTCGTGTGATCTGGACTGAACCTTAATCTGAACTGCAGAGAAACCCATGCCCTGCACTGTCAACTCTCAGATCACACAATGGTAGTCCTCTTTGAGCCGAGACAACGGACTGGACTGATAACCCAGACCTCATGAAGACAAACTCAGTGGCCTTCAGACAGCAACAAAGGAGGCAGGTGCTGGACACAAGGAAACACGGAAGGAAAAGCCGGCTAATCACAGTGCAATAGCCTCCTACATACCAACACACAAGGAGCACAGAGCTGAATGAACACGTCGGACATTATCACAGCCAGCACACACAAAAAGACAGTGACAAAAAGAAGCATTTGCTCTTTGTGGCAGAATAATGGAGAGAAACAGAAAAATGCCAGGAGCTAATGCGACTAGCCCTGCTGGCTATGGTGTTAGTAGTGACCCACCCGAATGAACCTTTAAAGAGTTCATATTCTGCTTTTTGGGTTTTTGCCATCCCTTCATTGTTTTATTTTGCATTGTTGTGCATGCAAAAAAGGTCTGCAAAGTGGAAAAGCCCAAAGTCCACACCAAAGGCAGTTGCTCTCTCCCACAGAAAATACTGCTCCTGCACTGCCTGAAATCTAAATGTCTCTGTTGCATTAAAAGCAAAGGAAGTTATGTTTCGTCTGGAAACTCCGTCTCCTGGGAAAACATTACTGGCGATGCAGTGCCGCTGCTAGCCATTTGAGTGCCCTACGCATAATTCCTTCATGATGCTGTCGTGGAGTCTACAGACCTGCTGGCCGGCTTGGGTTGATGTGTGCCTGAACTGCTTGTAGATGGTTGCTCGTTGTCTGTATCTTCCTATTGGCCACATGCTCCTCCTTGTACGTATCTCAGTATTGACCTTGCATTAATTAAGACATACGAAGAAAAGGGATCAGTATAGAAAGAGACAAAATATTCAAACAAAGAATCTCATACCGAAATAAACTGTAAACATTTAAAACTGTAAGCATGAAGCCAAGGAGCTCTCCCTCTTTATTACTTATTTTTCAACTATTTGATAAATCTAATCTAATCTAATATAAAAGCATACTAGAATGAGTTGCAATATTGCACACAATTCAACAGTAATGTTTGCTTTATATCATTCATAATGATGTTTTATATTGATATCTGACCTACAGGAGTAAGAGCAAAACACCTTACACAAGACTACATTTCTGAATCTTAAACATTATTTCACGTAAACAATAAGAATAATAATAAACAGTAATTGTAAAGTCATTCATGATAAGGATGTTGAAAATCATAGAGGACAACAGGACATTGAGCTTGATTTCAGGTTACCTCAAGATGCTTTGCATATAACACCTTTTTGAATGCGGAGGAATTAAGAATATCACTGCGTCTGTATGTTGATGATTTTGAGACCTGCAATCCTTTAGGCACCTCTCGGAAGAAACATACGCTTTGTGGAGTTTACTTAGTACAAGGCAACTTGCCACCCGGCTCTCACTTATCTTTATCAGTACTTAGCAAAAGTGTTGATGTGAAAATATATGGTTATGACAAAATGTCGGAACCTCTTCTGAAACATCTTAAAACTCTAGAGGACCATGGTCTACATGTTCCTTTATTGGGCAAGTCTCTTAAAGGTAGAGTTCAGACTGTTGTGGCTGATTACTTGGGAGCACACAGCATTGTGCTTCAGGCTTCACTGAAAGTTTTTCAGGTGATTTCTTATGCCGGTTTTGCACTGCAAACAGTTGTGATATTAGGTCTGACTGTGTTGCATCTGGTTCTTTCTGCCTGAGAAAGAAAGAGGTGAATGCAGATCATGTATAAGTGGCTTGTTAGAATAATACCCATTGTTTTGGAGTTAAACAAGAGCATTTTTTAACCAAAAACTTGCCTCATTTTCATGGCTGTGCTCATGATGCATTTGAGGGTATTGTTCCAGTTGTGCTGGCTTACTGCTTGGCATCAATGATTTAAAATAAGTTATTTACATCGGATGACCTAAATACACCTTTATTGGCTTTCCCCTATAAATGGTCAGACAAAGCAAACAAGCCACATGTTGGACCACAGAATTTGTTGGGTTGAAAAACTATTTTAGGCAATGCTAATGAAAAAGAGTATGCTGAGGTTTTTTCCATGTTTGATTCGTGCTTTTGTGCCAGAAATTGAGCATGGTTTGTGTTGATGGATTAAAGAGTTATTGCAGAGTTAATTGTTGCTCCTGTGCACACAGATGAATCCATCCATCAAGACTTGTTCCCTGGTGTCAGACTTCTACCAAATCACCACTATCTTGAGCACTACCCTCAGATGACAAGGTGTTTTTTCGCCCTCTTGTCGTACTCTGACCAATGCGATTTGGGGCCAAACATAGTGTTTTACGAATATACCTTTGACTTTGGCCTCAGCACATCAGCTGAGGATTACTTTCCACATAAACTCACCATCCTATGGTAAATCCAGCCTTGATGTACCAAATGTATGTATGGAATGTACCATTTCATGTTTCAGTTGATGTATTGAAAAAAGAAGAGGCTCAAGCTATAAGTCAAAATACTCCAACACATCCAAGTGCATCTTGCCAAGAAGGCATTAAGTAGTGGTATGGCCTACGGCAAAGGCATGATAGTTGCCCCTGGTTCAACAGGTGGATTACCAGAGTTTGCAGAAGTCATTCAGATGTGTGTTATAACTGAGGAGTTGTTGCTCATTGTGAAAGTGCTGTGTGGGTGGTAAACTGAACGCTACAGAGCCTTTGAACTAAGCTCATCACCATCAAGAAAAAATAAAGCTTGTAGCACTCAGTGAACTCAATGACATCTATCCATTGGCGTATAATATGATTGGATCAAGCCACATGGTGGCCTCAAAAAGGCATACCATCATAAAAGGTTAGTTAACCCTTGAGCAGTAATTAACAGTTAAAAGACAGTCTGCCTTTAATGTCTGTTGTGACCTATGTTCTATATTGTCTTACACGTGTTTGTGGGCTACATTCTACTTAGGATTCTAATTTTCAGCCACCACTATTTAGCTTGCAGTTTGAAAAAGCAATACTGGTGAATTAAATCATTTGGAGATGATGTAATAGTCCTATTACTTGCCAAAATATAAATGGAAACCCTGGGCTAAAATTAATTTCTATTGCTATAGTTCAATTATATCCCAGTAATTTGAAAATCAAGAACCTGACATCCATTTGAATCGGTGTTTGTCATTGCATATGGAAAAGTTTGTCTTAACATAAAATGGTGTAACCTTTTTTAAATGGAATCTTTTTAAATTTTCTTCACAGACTAAACCCTGAATGGATTAATTCCCCAGCTCAAAAAGTGATATTGGGTGATCGGCAGGGGCGATTCTAGGACCTTACCTTTGGGGGGGCTCAGCTCCCAGGAAGCAGCTGACAGATTTTTCATATAAGCATATATAACAAGAATCTTTGATTATCCAACCATGATCTATGTACAAGTTCCACTGACGTACAATCTCCCCACTAAATCAGCCATTTCACCAGATGAGAGTCTAATATCTTCCTAAACCTATCATGTATAACATTAATGATTATGGATGAACAATGATCAACTTTTCTCCAAAAATTAGTTAATGTAAACTGAGGAGAAGGCTCAATTGACCACAGCTGTCTGTCTATAATATAGTGCTCCGATCCGGTTTTGCAGTGCCACAGTTATAGGTGTGTGTTATAAAAACAACAACACGAAGTGTTCCCAACTGAAGGATTACTAGAAGAGCTTGTGTTTGTCTCTTTTTTGAGATTTGTGTGCTGGTGTCAACACAGAGTGTATTATTTTGAAAAGTAACCGGATATTCCTGTGCGTGACTTCCTGTTTGCTTGGTGCTAAATTCAGCTGAATTGCTGCGTCCTGCTCCGGCATCCGCTGAAGTCCTACGTATCTGCTCCGGACTGCTGGAGCCATCCGGAGCAGATACGCAGCGCAGCGGACCTGGTGGAAGTTAAGACATTACCTGAAGTGAAAAACCAGCTGAGCTCCGCCACGTAGCGGACACGTATCTGGTAGAATCACGGAGTTCGTTTCGCCATTGTTCGCTGAAAGTGAAACCTTCTCCTTCTGCGCTTGAAACAACTTTCGGACCCTTCCCCTCCACACATTAGCCACTTACAGTGCCAGTCCCTGCCCATCTAACACACATTGGCCTGCCAGCTGTCATTCTAACTCCCAGATTCACTTGGTCGCAGTCTGAAGCCCAGGATATACGATTTGTGGACTAAACGATAGGATGGGCTAAGGCAAGTTTTGGATGGGCTTGAGCCCACCCAAACAAGGGCTAGCCTCGCCACTGCTCCCCGGAACTGCTGATGGACTTGTTAGTGAGGTGCAAAGACATTGTGGCCCTAAATGTAACTTAAGACTTCAGTTGTTGGACAAACTATTTGGGAATGAGTTCATGAACCTCACCTCAGTGGATGGAATGCACAGAGGGATCATCAGAGTAATATATGTGACAGAACCTGCTAATAACCTTTCCACATCACCTACTGGTCATGTTGTTGAGGAATCCTCGTCCCTGTCTAGTGGATGTGTTGACACTGACTAACCAGTTCAAGGTCAGTTTGGCCAGGTATCTTCGGTGTTCCTCAGTTTTGCTATGATACGGAGCTGAAACTTGAGCAGGCCAATGCAGCCTACAGAGAAAATGGTTACGCTGCTTATCCCGGATCCTAAACTGAAGTCAAACATTCTTGAGGGACTGGTGCAGGAAATAGTCAGATACAAACTTTTTGTCAACACAGTTTAACACAGTTAGAGAGGCCCTCAGCTCAAAGCATCCCTGCCTGACTGAGAAAGGCTCCCTCACTAGACATGCTGGATGGAAAGCTTGAAGAGTAAACTGGCTATCTACCGCACTCACTTAAGAAAGCTTGTGTGCTGTGAGGTAATGGTGAATGCTTTCAAGCTTTGGCAGCAGGCAACTTAAGTGCCACTTTCAGCATCAAAGAACCAAGGCGCTCAGCCCTCCCTATCCAACTGGAGAATCCGATGCAAGTCTTTAGAGTGTGAGGGTGGAACTAGTGTTGTGTAGGTCGCGAACGTGTCGTTCGAACAAACAAATCTTTTAAGTAAACAAAGTGAATGGAATCACTTCATGAACTGATTCGTTCCTTTCTCAGTTCAGTTGAGCTCAGCCGCGAGCATGCCGGCCGGGAGTGGAACTGCCGCAACTCACTGTGAGGACGTGATTCACGTTCGCGCTGTGATTTGTTCATGATTCGTGAACCTACTGCACACAGAGAACTGTCACTGAGGACGTGATTCTCGTTCATGTACTGTGCTGACAGTGGTGGTGGTCACTCACTCACTCAGGGCAGAGGAGTTGATTCACGTTCAGTAACCGTACTGCTAAAATTAGCGCTGTGTTGCTAACATCCGTGTAGCATCATGTTGATTAGTTAGTTAGTGATTTTACTGTACAGTAAAAGTCACTAACGTTTGCGAACGTGATTCTCAGACCTGCTGAGGACGTGAATCACGTTCGCGCCATCACTCACATTCGTGAATATGAATCATGTTCGTGCTGTCACTCACATTTGCGAGCGTGATTCACGTTCACGCTGATTCAGTGACAGCGCTGCGCGAACGTGATTCATGTCCTCAGCAGGTCGTTCGCGAATGACTGATTCACTCATGATTTGCGTCGCTGAGGACGTGATTTTCGTTCACGTACTGTGCTGATAGTGGCGCTGTGTCACTCACTGACTCAGGGCAGAGGAGTTGATTCACATTCAGTAACCGTACCGCTGAATTGAACACTGTGTTGCTAACATCCGTCTAGCATCATGTTAAGTGATTTTACTGTGCACAGAGGACACTTTCACCGTGTAATAATTTTAGTGCATGTATACCACTCAAAGCAGCGCTGCGTCTCCCGCGAATGATTGTGTACTATAGCCCGTGAATGCACCATCCCTCAGTAAGTGATCGTGAACCTCAGGGCTGAATCATGAACTGAATGACGGATCGTTTGGCTGCTTATCAGTTCAGGGAGTTGGAGAGCACTGAACAATTCAGTGAACAAATCTTTTGAATGAATCATTTTAATGAACGGATTCTAGAGATTCAGTACAGTAAAAAGAACTGACAAGAGGAAGAACAACAGGAATATAGTTATATATATATATATATATATATATATATATATATATATATATATATAACTATGTTTATATATATGTGTGTGTGTGTGTGTGTGTGTATATATATATATATATATATATATATATTTCGCATATAGGAGATATGAAGCAGTACGGGACACACCCCATGATATAAGACTTCCACGCAAAGATGGCCACCATTTTTTTAAGTAAACGAGGTATATGATTCATGAAATTTGCTTAGAACATGCCCCCCTGTAATGCAAATGTATGAGCATAACATTTTTGCTTTGAGGAAACAATATTGGTGCTTAGAATTTTTAACATTTTGTCCTTACTTGCATGGTTTTTATTGCTGCCTGGAGCGTGTCTCAGCATCCACATTTTATTTGTCTGATGCTGATTTGATAATGTACACTATTGAAGCAAACAGAATCTAACCAAATGATTTATTGTGCTTATCTCCCTTAAAGGTCCCATATTATGAAAAACTGACTTTTTCTGGGATTTGGGGTGTTATTGTGGGTCTATGGTGCTGCCACACGCCGTGAAACTTTGAAAAAAGTCTATCCATGCTTTTTTGAGTGAGATACAGGTTTCTAAAGGGGTCTTGCCTGCAGTTTCCAGATACACAAGTCAAATTTGCTGCGGCTGTCGACGTCGACGGCCGCACATTTGCATATGGCTACCCCACTGCCCCTCCCTTCACCGCACGGTGTCTCCACCCACCAGGTACAGCTCCGGTCTCGGAGATCCGCCATTATTCAACTGAAATCACCATGGCCAAAGTCAAGGAAAAATGCTCTGTTGTTGGCTGCAAGGACCAGCACAACACACTCCATCGTCTCACACTGTGAGACTCACAGCTGCAGAGGACAAGAGAGCGGCATGGATTGAATTTATTTTTATGATTTATTTTTGAAGTTGGCAAAAAACTGTTGGTGTGTGCGAGCCACTTTGACACTGACTGTTTCACCAACTTGGGCCAGTACAACGCAGGAGTCGTCGGCAGACTTTTACTCAAAGGAATACATGCAGACCAAGGACATGTAAGTACACAAATAATGTGCTGTGTGTTTCTGTAGATTAGGCTGAACTCATGCCTGATGTACTGTGTGTTTTGCCATTGAGAACAAGCTAAGGTTAGCGGCTAACCGCTAACGTTAGCTTCCCTGACCACACAAGTTAACGCTAGTGCTAAAGCAGAATCATTGTGTGTAGTACGTTTCTGATCCTGCACACTATGTAATGCGTGTCCCAGGGAAATGTCTGCATGTACAAGTATTTAGCTGTGTTTATTTAGCAATTTTACACGAACTAACCAAGCAGTGTCACATAGTACCAGCTAACGCTAACCGTGAGCTTTCAAGCTAATGCTAACCGCGAGCCCCTAGTTCGCATCAACACGGTCTCCACATGCAAACCCAGAGGCGCGGTCAGTCAAGCAGTACATACACACACCCTCCGCCGGGTCTAAGCTTTCAGGATTTTGTGAAATAATGCATTTGAAAATGTTTTCTAAGCTGGAATATGTTGGCATAGGCCGGGGCAAAACGAGTGTACTGTTGACTGCTACATAGAGTTTAGATTCTCTGCCCGGGCCGGGTCGGGCTGGGCCCTTGACCAAGCATTTGTGCTTTTTTGTTTTAAATAACTCAGCATAATGAGTATATTTCCAGCTAGGAAACACGCATCTCTCTCCTCCCTCCATTTTTGTGTTGCTGCGTGGTGTACACGTGAGTTATCCTCATGGCTAAAACGTGACTTGAGACGTACGTGACAAGAAGAAAGCAAAAATATATATTTTTACGAATGAAAATGACAATAATTGTAACGCACAGTGACTTGAATAAATAACTTTAATGTGATTACTGGTTTGGAAATATTAACGCTAGATTACTCGTTACTGAAATAAAGTGGTCGGATTAGAGTAATGTAAGGCGTTGCAGCCTTTAGTGCACGAGTGAATTATACTGTAACAGTGCTGTCATGTGTTACTCCTATCCATATCTGGGAATGCTGTGCAGGTAAATTAAACTGTGATTACTTGTTGAGAACATTTGCCCATTTCTTGCAATTGTTTTCATGTTTGTCTTTTTACTGTTCAAGACTCTGACTGGCTGCACTGCATCACAATAAGAATGCTGATAGAGGGCAAGCCACCACATCATCAGGAGATCCTCTTTTCAAACTGAGCTTTCCAAAGTCCTGGAAGGGAGAGTGCAGAGCCAAACCAGTGAAGACAGACACGACATTCTGTAAGTTTTACAATCTTTTATTTGAACCTCTCAAATTAAAATAAACATGGACACACAGACATCACACAAAAGGTTGAACACAAACACTTAAAATCTGAATTCTTTTAAGATGGTTTTCAAAATAAATAATGAGAATGTATAAATGAGAAGTAATTAGGAGAAATAAGAGACACTTTACAACACTGCAGCACAAGGTGTTTTGGTTCTACTGCAGTTTTCCTGTAAACATGCATTTGTTTATTGCACTGCAGACTGCGGTGATGCACTGTTGGACCTGATCTTCCAGAAGGTTTTCCAGGACCCTGCCCCATATGTGAACGAGGTGCTGAAACTCATAATCCCTGAAGACCTCTCGGACCACACAGATGGGCAGCACAACTCTCACTCTCCGCCCCAGAGAGCCCCAGCACCACCTTACAAAGCTTATGTAGGCTATATTGGCTGAACACAATTCAATATAAAGTCAGCACTGAATGTTTACACCCATGGCAACGAGATACTTTCTTTGTTATCATTTTCATATTGATATTGAAGTTAATATATAAAGTCAAACTGTTTCACTTCAGATATGTATTTTCTTCTTATTTCATTCATGTCAACACATGTTTACAAATGTTTCTTACAATTAAAACATCTTTCCTAACTGTTCTGTGTTTTCATTGTTTGATATGTAATTTTCATGGTAATAAGTAAAAGATAATAAACTATAAACAATGTAAGATAGAAGAAGCAGTTATGTACTTTTAATCATAACACTTTTACGATAAATGAATAGTATTTATGTGACTAAAAGCTTACTGCACTATTCCCCTCAGACGTAAAGATTCATAGTCTGCCCGATAAATGTTCAGTGCATTCTGCAGTGCAGATACATTCAGGCAGACAGGTTCCAGGCCAGGGTGGTCCACCATGCATGATGGTGGCTCAGGAAACTGCTGTAGTCTTCGTATAACCTAGAAATAATGAAAGGTAAGTGAGTGACAATAGATTAGAGAAAAGAGAGAGAGCAGAATGACAACCTTGTTTGCCCAGTGTTCACACTTCATTGTGGTATTTCCATACAGCAGATATTCTCAGGTTCTGTAGGCATTTGTTTACAATAGCCACAGGAACACCTGTTTTTATGCCTTTTTTTATTATTCATGGGAAACTATGATCACTAATCATGTCACATTGTTTCTTTGATAATATATATAAAGTTTAGAAACCGTTTTAAATGGTTAAAAAACAATTCTGCTGGTAGAAAGGTGATTGGAAGCAACTGTGGCTTACTGAAAACTACAGTTGAAAATTGCTGGCAGTAGCTAATTACAGGTCGTCACTGCAAATAAGAGCAGGTTCTCAATCAACTTACCTGGCTACATAAAGGTAAATAATAATATGATAACATAATAACATAAAAGTAATGTCGAGGTAACAGACTTAACTACTAACCACTGAGAAACACCAATGTTCATTCTTGGCTGCTTACTTTCTTTTGGAGCCTCTTGTTCTGGGTCGGACCGCAGTCTGTTGTCCGGCAGCCATTATTCCCAGAAACTCCGCTGTTGCCATGGTCACATGATGCCATTCTCACGTCTTCCGCAGGCAGGAGGAGGTGGGCGGTACCGTGGGTGGCGCGCAGTAGCTCATTAGCATTTAAAGGGAAAGGCACTGACACAGGCCACCTGGAGCAGGGCTGTGAAACTGGTGTTTCAAGAACCCTGCTGTGCTCAATGCTTCAGCTTTTTCCGACCAAAGCATGTTACTAACATTCCATTTAGACATCAGGGAACCATGTCAAGAAGCAGAAATGACCATAATATGGGACCTTTAACTTACAGCTTGATTCCGCCAGATACGTGTCTGGTCCAGCTCAGCTCCCTCATGGCTCCGCTACGTTGCGCATCTTCTCCGTCCCAGCTCCGGCATTCTGAACCCTGCCAGAGCAGATATGCAGGACTTCGATATCTGCAGGATGCAGGAGCATGATGCAGCAATTCAGCCAAATTCAGTACAGAGCAGACAGGAAGTCACAAACCGAATCAACAACATTACATCAAGTTAATTTTCAAAATGAAACACTCCAAGTTGATGTGGGACAGTGGCTTAAAAGCACACCTCCCTACATTTTTGTTTATTTATTTAAAACTAATTATTGTGGCTCAAACGAAAAGAGTGAGGCATTGTAATTGCAGAGTTTCATCACAAGAGGGAGATTGTGGTTAAGGGTCGCTCTTGGTCAGCGCAAGTCAATACATGGATTGTGTTGTTCTGATGAAGTTCAGAGAGGAGCACAGGATTTACAATGCTGCTATATGTTTGTTTGCAGGTAAGCAAGCCACAAAACTCACATCGGGAACAATGAATTAATCTCTTAAGGCAGCAACACACTGGCCCAACCGTTGGACGTCTGAAGCATTTGGAGAGACTCGGACGAGGTCGGGAACATTTCTGTTCGGTGTGTTCAGTTGCGTCTGAAGCTTTCGGAGCCGTTCGGATGCTGTCTGCTCCGACTGAGCATGCGAAGTCTGAGGAGGAGGGCTGTCGGACGTCTGAGCCATTGGATTCTGTGATTGGTTGTGTGCTAGCTGAATGGCCGTTCTGATTGGTGGTGTGCTAGTGAATCAGCGGTGTGTGGGAGGGCGGAATACTGTGTGAGCTTTGTTTTTCTATGGACTCCTTCCGTCATTCCTCGTTTTCATGCTTTGCAGGCAGCACTGGCATGCGACTAGCTGTTATTATGTCCGTTCAGGACGAATTAATTTGTGTTTGTTTGGTAATGCCTCGCTGCATGTTTAGTATGCAGCTGTTTTTATCTGAAAGTTAAGTCTCGTTTTGAGCGAAAGTAAAGAGAGCTACGTGCATAAGCCTCTTGTTTACAACTCACAACACAAGCGCCAGCCGCTTATTGCATCTTGCGCAAGCGCAGAACGTACACGCTGCTGTGGAGGAGGCAGCACATCGAAGCGGTGTGTTTCAATGCAACTTTTGTGCCGAACAGGTCAGACGAGAGGCAACAGAGTGGTCGGAGTGTGGTCGGATAAGGCAGTTGGACGTCTAGGCGGTGTGTGGGGGGCTTTAGGGTCAGAGTGTAAGGAGAGTTGGCTGTCTACTCCTTTGTTGTTGTGTTAATGTTTAGTCATAGTTGTTAGTAATACCGCACTAGCAGCCCAGCTAACCGCTAACATGCTAAGAGAACCCCGCAGTCGTACGTGTGTTGCTTTGTGTGCTTGTATTATGAACCTGTAAACAGGGCAGCAAGTAGGCAGGAGCCACAATACTATTATTTTCATGATTTGATGGTTTGTGCCACACTTTTGTGTTGATGTATTAAGAGTGTGTCTTGATGAAAGTCTGAAGAAGTTAGTAGGTCAATACATGCATTGTGTTCTGATGAAGTTCATAAAGGAGCGCAGGATTTAAAATGCAGCTATATGTTTGTTTGCAGAAAGTAAAACAACATTCAACTCCAAGTGCGCTGTTATTCATTCAAGTGTGCTACATTGACAGCAGCACAATAACCTCAAAAAAGAGACAAATACAAGCTCTTCTTTCAATCCTTTGGTTGGAAAAACTTCACGACAGCGGCATTGTCCTCGAAGGCCGTGTGGTAGTCAGTGATCTGGACAATGTCCCATTAGCTGCTGCCATGTTGTTTATGCTGCATCACCTTTTTCAATTCTCCCTTCATGTTTTTTTTTTTTTTATTATGTTGTATAATTGCTATTTCTCTTAGTTATCCGGAGCCTCATAGAGGGTTCTTGTTTGTTGGACTTACGTTAGGACTTAGTGTTATCGCAGTTTGAGATGTTTATGATTCACTCTTGATATGAGTTGTATAAATCCTTAACAAAATACAGTTGGTGACAAGACAATTTTTCTTTCTCCCATGATAAATGTCGATAAAAGATTATGCTTGTTTAACAAATAAGAATTTAGTATATTGAAAATGACTAAATCATTTTGAGAAAACATACCCTTATTTTGTGCAACTGATGTACATATTTATTTCATGTAAATCCAACACACTTTTTTTTCAGTGTGGCTAAAGTGGAGCATTAAAGACACATTGTGGAAAGGGAGGCTGCAGCATATGAGAAAAAGTACTGTGTTTTTTGAAAATGAAAGTATGTGAACCTATTCTACTAGGACCCATGAATATAAATATGAACTATTATGTGCTATGTGCTGGTTATTCTACTGTATGATGGAAATGAAACCAAGTTAAGAAGATGGTTGCTGGTGGACTTGTACCTTAATACCCTGGCTGTGTGGAAGGCATTTTGACAAATTGTATCTGATGTGATGCGTGGATTAAGATTTGGAAAAGGACATAGGTTGGTTGATCGATTATTGTTGGGACCGTAGAAGGTCATTTATTTGTCAATATACAAAACAGGGTTACATAACGAAATTCAAGTTTGTATACTCTATTTGCTACAATTACAGAACACATATATATGGTCATTAACGTACATACACATGTAGTGCATCCTCTGAATCTGTGTCAGTGGTGCGATGTAAACAGCAGCAACAAGATGGTGATGATAATGTGGTCGACATCGTCACATAAAAAATGGACAGTGTTCCCCAGATGTCGAATTTTTTATGTGAATATGTCGACCACATTACCATCATCCAGTGTGACAGCTTGATCTGATATGTTGTGGTTGAGACATTTCCTTTTCCTGCAACTGGACATTATACAGAAGCAGCCTTAAACCAAGCTGGACTAGAATGGCTCTTATTCCAATTTTCTTCCTCCTTGGGACAGTCCAGCCGGTAAGGTTGGATGGTCGAATTGCTCTTAATACAAAACAACTGCTTTCTCCTCCAATGATGATGACAGTATTTCCGACATCCAATTTGAAGGAGCTACCAGCCGTTGCATCTTCGTGCACCTCTGTTGCCATAGCAAAGACTAACCAATCCAGAGTGTACAGATTTTATTCACAGAATATCTGATACTAATACATGATATAACATATATTTGAAGAGCATGGGTCCAGGAAGACAACTGAGCAGGAAGAGATGTTGCAAAGCAGTGCTTGAGCCGCATGACCCCCTCTCCAGCATGGTGACCTGGAAGAGATGGGCCAAAGAGATGATTAGTAATAATAAATATCACCCCATATACAGATTTTCATTTGACAAAAGTACAGATATAAGGAGGCTGTAAATCTTGATATCCAATTTTTCAATGCATAAAAACTTAAAAGACGCCCTAAAGTCAAGTCAGACACAAACATTATCTACTTAAAAATTCGGTCTGTTCAAAGATACCACTGGCAGAGGTAAATGGGCTCTCTGAGGGGGTTGGGAGGGGAGAGGGGCAACTCTCAGGGTGCTGAAGGGAGGGTGCAGAGTTGGGTGTGGGGGCATCAGTGTGAGGGTGTGATCCACAATGACAGCCCCTGACTGTGTCTGCAGGCAAGGCCACGACACCCAAAACACCCCAGCTGCCACGCTGACAACTGGAAATGGTAGGAGAGACATCGCACTAATGAGTGAATGAGTGTGTGTGTGCATGTTCCTTCAGGCCAAACACCAGTGGAGGGTTTGGTTGTCTGGAGAAGGTTACAGTTGAATTCTATATCGGTTTATATGTATCCTTTTTATCTGCATGTTTTATATTTTTCTTAAGTATAATAGAGAGATATAAAGAGATAAATGGATGGACCATCACCTCAGTCAGCATCATAATATTGTCATCATCTTTTATCATCACCTTTATTGTCTTAATATGCAGGCAGGCTGTGGCTCAGGGGTAGTGCCAGTGTCTTGCTATCGGAAAGGTCGCTAGTTCGATTCCCTGGTCTGCACTGAAGTGTCCTTGGGCAAGATACTGAACTCCAAACTGCTCCTGATGTGCTGGTCAGCACCTTGCATGGCAGCCACTGCCATCAGTGTATGAACATATATACAAATTACTGTAAGTCCGTTCTGACAAAAGCATCTGCTAAATGCACTAAATGTAAATAAATATCCTCATGATTACCACCTTCACTGTCATTCCATCGTTACTAGCATGCAACTGTGATTCCACACACAATTTGCTCATACTTTAGGAAACCCAACTGAAAACAGCACAAAGACAATGGACTCTGTCTTATGCTCGGCATAAAGCAGAGCACAGCGCAAGTGTCCCTGCTAGTTTAAGACTGACGCAGTTGTCATTTTCACACTCACGTTGTATAAATCGCAGATGTACTTGTGCCCAACTGTGCGCCCATGGGCGTGTTGGTTAGTGTTGTGTCGGTGGCGAACGTGTCGTTCAAAAGAACAAATCGTTTGAGTGAACGAAGTGAACGGAATCACTTGAGGAACTGATTCGTTCCTTTCTCAGTTCAGTTGAGCTCAGCAGCGAGCATGCCGGCCGGGAGTGGAACTGCCGAACGTGATTCTCAGCAGGACGTAAACGTGAATCACGTTCGCGAACGTGATTCACGTCCTCAGCAGGTCGTTCGCGAACGTGATTCACGTCCTCAGCAGGTCATTCGCGAACGACTGATTCACTCATGATTCGGGTCGCTGAGGGCGTGAATCTCGTTCACCTACTGTGCTGAAAGAGGCGCTGTGTCACTCACTCACTCACTCAGGTCAGAGGAGTAGGAGAGGAGAGAGATTCACCTTCAGTAATCATACTGCTAAAACTAGCGATGTGTTGCTAACATCAGTAGCATCATGTTAAGTGATTTTACACAGTAAAACAGTAAAAGTTACTCACGTTCACGTCAATCACGTTCGCGAACGTGATTCACGTCCTCAGCATGTCGTTCGCGAACGTTATTCACGTCCTCCGCATGTCGTTCGCGAACGACTGATTCACTCATGATACGCGTCGCCGAGGACGTGAATCTCGTTCACGTACTGTGCTGAAAGTGGCGCTGTGTCACTCACTCACTCACTCAGGTCAGAGGAGGTGATTCTCATTCAGTAACAGTACTGCTAAAACTAGCACTGTGTTGCTAACATCAGTGTAGCATCATGTTAAGTGATTTTACTGCACAGTAACAGTCACTGACGTTCGCGAATGTGATTCACGTCCTCAGCAGGTCGTTCGCGAACGTGATTCACGTCCTCAGCAGGTCGTTCGCGAAACGTGATTCACGTCCTCAGCATGTCGTTCGCGAACGTGATTCACGTCCTCAGCATGTCGTTCGCGAACGACTGATTCACTCATGATTCGCCTCGCTGAGGACGTGAATCTCGTTCACGTACTGTGCTGGAAGAGGCGCTGTTTCACTCACTCACTCACTCAGGGCAGAGGAGGTGTTTCTCGTTCAGTAACTGTACTGCTAAAATTAACATTGTGTTGCTAATATCCGTGTAGCATCATGTTAAGTGATTTTACTGTGCACAGAGGACACTTTCACCGTGTAATAATGTTAGTGCATGTATACCACTCAAAGCAGCGCTGCGTCTCCCGCGAATGATTGTGTACTATAGTCAGTGAACGCACCGTCCCTCAGTAAGTGAACGTGAACCTCAGGGCTGAATCATGAACTGAATGACGGATTGTTTGGCTGTTTATCAGTTCAGGGAGTTGGAGAGCACTGAACAATTCGGTGAACGAATCTTTTGAACGAATCATTTTAATGAACTGATTCTAGAGATTCAGTACAGTAAAAAGAACTGCCGTTCCCATCACTAGTGTTGGTCTTAAAGTAAGGTGTGGTCAGGCAAAGTGATGGTGGATTTTTATCTTGAGGCAGCAGAAAGCGACAGCACCAACGACCAACAAAAAACCCTCGTGTCACTTCTTGCTTTTTCACTTCCTCCTGTGTGTTTTTTCCCTCCCAGTGTTTTTCCATTCCTTCCCTCACCCGTCCTTTTCCCTCCTCACTCCATCCGTTTCTGATCCCCTCATTAGTGTGTCTGTGTATATAGTCTTTGCTCACCCTCACGTCTTTGTCAGATCATTCCGTCGTCCTCCATGTCCGTCTTCCTCCGTGTTTCCCCATGATGTCACGCTGCGTTCTCTACCATTGTCTTTTTCAGAGTCTCGCTGTGATGTGTTTCTGTTTTTTTGTTCCTTGTGGTTTGCATTGATTTGTACTTTGCTTGCAGTTTGCACTTTGCCTCAGCAAGTGGTTCTGTTGGTTTCCTGGATCTTTCCTTATTCATTCAGCTTTGTTTAATTAAAGCTCGCTTTTTGTTCCCCCAATCTTGCTGCCCGTGTGTTGTCTGCATTCGGGTCCTCACCTTGTTTAACCTTAATCGTAACACTGCTTTCAGTTATTTTAAACATTTCCATGAATAATGTCATTGTAAAAAGTACCATGTCACATTTAATCAACAAAACTTAAAATCTCCAGAGACACAGAATTAATCTTATAGCTTCTGAAATAAATGTGTTCAGACAGGATCTCAGGATTTAACAGGACAGCTGCTTTACTCCAAACTGTTTCACTGTATGAATCTGACTACGTGTGACCTTTTGATGTGTAGAAGAGCACAGAACATTAATTAACATGAACCACTAAACGATCCTTTCGGCTAATCAGAAGATTTAAATAATCAATGAAGTTAATCTGGTGTTCCTCATGCGCAAATGTGCATGTTAATGTAGAGATACACGGTTTGGTTTCTGATGCTGGGGAAGCGCTGCAGGTAATGTCAGTAATATTTTTCTCTTTAAGGATGTATTTCCCCCTCTTATCCCACCGTTATTGATCAGGATGATATTTTTATGTTCCCTCCCTCCTGATCCATGAACTGAGATCAGCACACACACACACACACACACACAAACAAGCAGCGCTGCTCCTCCTCCTTAGTTTATTATCAGTGTTGTTGATGGGACAGATGGTTGTGAGACAGCGGGGCAGAGGGTCCAGCAGCTAAGGACCAGTGTTGGGGCTCGTTACTCAAAAAAGTAATATATTACACATTACACATTACTCTCAAAAATAGTAATGCCTTACATTACATGATTACTGCCCAGAGAAAGTAATTAGTTACATTACTCGTTACATTACTCCTTACATTCTGTCTTGGCGTCTCATTCATGTTATATAGTCCACGGTTCCTTAGCAACAAGATTTGTGTGTGCGTGCTGTCTCTGTAGCTGCTTCGTTACGTTTGAGGTAGTGTTAGCAGCGGTGAGGAGACGTTTCCAACACGGGCAAAGTGCACCTTACAGTCAAATTATTTTCCTTACGTTCAACAAATTCAAAGTAATGTTTGTATCTGTAACCCTCCTGCTGCCCCAGCCAGCGCCCCCATACACACACACCGGCCTGTCGCCTGCGCAGTCGCGCGGGAGGGGAGAGAGTCCAGCACTGCTGCAGAGGAGCCGTGGTCTGTGATTACTATGAGCAGCATGTAAATTACAATATAATATATTTCTCGCCTTTCCCCCGATGATCTGAATAAGTCGCCAAATTTGTCGCTCGTAGCTTTTTAGAAATGAAGTCGCTAAGAGTGTCTGAAAAGTCGCCAAATCTAGCGAGAAAGTCGTCAAATTGGCGGCCGCCCCCCCAGCCTGCCGTGTGTGATACGTGCGACCATGCTGTTAAAATTGATTAACCTAGCAATGCAACGTAAGTAACAAGCTTGGCGAACTGTAATGTGATTACTACATTCAGAACAGTAATGCCTTACACTACTCGTTACTGAAAAAAGTAACGCGTTACTTTACTTTGTACTTTGTAACGCGTTACACCCAACACTGCTAAGGAACACATGCCTGTCCAGTGCCACTGTTGAATGCTCCATGTCCTGGCGAAACACTCGGATTGGTTTGTTTTATGCTCAAAACACACCCATGACTAAATACCACCTTTGCACCATGCGCTGCACTTCACACACAGGTTATCAGCCGTTTAAATAGCAAAATGGACTCGGACACACACTAAATGCACCAGCACGCTGCGCTATAGACCATGCGCTATAGACTCTTTAAATAGGGTCCAACATATTTAATATTTTACCACATCAGCTTCTTTGATTTTTGTAAAAATATGCTTATTCTGATTTGATGTCAGCTCAAACAAGTGGAGACAGGAGTAACGAAGGAATATTACAGTTGTGGAATGTTCCAGAAAAACCTGTTCGGAACATTCCACAGGTAATCTGGTTCATTGTTAACAGGTGATGGTATCATGACTGGGTATGAAAGGGGCATCCTCGAAAAAGGCTCAGTGGTTCACAAGTAAGGATGAGATGAGGTTCACCGCTGTCAAGAGCCTGATTGTATAAAGGAGATTACAACATGGGCTCAGGAAGACTCGGTAAGACTGTTACCAGCACACACAGTTTGTTTGTTTTCAAATGATTGCATTCTTGTCATATTTCCATTTGAATCAGGGTTGTAATGGTTTGATGTAATGGTGGTGATCAATATCTTGATCAATAACTTATTCTCTTCTAGCATCACCATCGTTATCATTTTATTATCTCTATCAGTTTTATCAAAGTCATCATCAACATCTTCGTCATCATTACCATTACCACCATCAACATCATCACAGTCACCACCTCCACTTTGTTAATTGTCATCATCACTTACATTTCATCACGGCACATCATGTGTATGAGTGTGCTGTACATACACCCACAGACAACCACACACACAGGTGTTTGTACAAGAATACAGGGTGAGATATATGTATGCTAATACAAACAGGCAGTGGGAACAAAGTGTGTTTCTTCCATTTTAAGAGGACACAAACGGTATCTACACGCATGCTTACACTCCGGTGCACAGGAGTGTATCAACTGGAGCTTGTCTCTGTATATAATCTAATGTTTAATGAAGCTCCCATCCATTAAAGTAACTCAGGCTGCCATCAATCGTCACACTTTATCAACAAGCAGTCTCAGATTCCTAAAGTGACACTCAATTAATTTCCGGCAGGACTATACAAGTTCCTACCTCACCACTCACAAAATGTCCTGCGTGCACAATTTATGAGGGATATCCATAAAAGTGTAGGGTATTGTATATCTTTCACGCTACACAACGCACAGATGCACATATTTCCCCGAGCGCAGGATCTGTACATCGCCTGTCGACATAAATATGCAAATCAACTAATGAGATCGCCGTCAAGTCACATGGCAAGGTGTGGAGCAAGCCAAATGGAAATGAGCAGGGTATAGGTGTCATCAATAACCCCTTCTCCGTTATGGCAAACAAGGCTAAGACTGGGAATACACACAAAAACACACTTAGATAATCATACGTTGGGGGAGTTAATGCAGTAAACAAATGTGCATCTGTGCATAAATAATAAACTGCAGATATCAGAATGACACAAAATTAAGCAATTCATTTCAGCAACGTTCATTGCCTCAGCTTTTCAAAATAAAGCTTGTGTCATTGTTTTAGGTACATCCTGAACCAGACTTCTGATGATGTCAAACGTAACAATGACGAGGATAATATGATATATATTTTCTCACAGTATAGGTTACTGTTATTTATTTTTCAGTTCAAGGATAGTCCTTTTTTCTTTTAAATTTCACATAAATCAAAATCTGAAAAAAAGTTCTTTAAAAAAATGGAGGAAACCAATTCTCTCCGAATTACCACATAAAGTAGGCTAATAATTTTAAAATGTTAAAGCTTTTTAGCTTGAACAACTTAAATTGTTGTTGTCTAAATTACTAAGTAATTTGGAGGTAATCGTTTTCCTCAACATTCAAAATTTAGAGTGTACAGAACAAAAGACATGAGTAGGCTACTTCGAATAGAACTGTATGTAATGCTGAAAATATTAAAAAGTTACTCTATTTTGCATAAAACTTTTGGTCTTTCCTGAAAGAGAGTGCCAGCAGATGGCCTTGGATACGCATGAAGTCAGAGGTCTCAGTGAGGACTCAGAGTGTTTATCAGTGTATTGACTTGATTTGGTATATCCTGATGTAGATCGGATTATGGGATAAACAACCTTGTAATAGATTCCCTACATATCACCACAAGGGTCGACAAGGTGTCTGTGTGCGGTTCAACCCCTATGACTTTGTGGACTTGTGTATGCACTGTCTGGTTTGATTCAGATATGTATTCTGGGGTGTGGGAATCAAAGCGAAGGACGAAAAACAGACTGAATCAACTCATAAAGAAGGCATGGTCTGTTGTTGGCTCTGAGTTTTAGAGCAGCTTCAGCAACAGACTCATTTAACCCCGCTGCCTTAAGGAACGTCACAGGAAATCATTCCTACCTGGTGCATCAGACTTTACAACACTCACTCCAAAACACACACATAACTTTTGCGCTTTAAATTATTATCTGTAATACATAAATCTGCACCTTATTTCTCTTGCACCTTATGTTCCACTTACCTCAGCGTTTTATTTTATTTACAATATGTTATCTTGTTTTATAATTGCTTTAGCATTTTAATGTGTATAGTACTTTGTTTCTTATTGTTTCTATATCTGCCCTTGTGTTTTGATTGTACTTGTATTTGAATGTACCTGCTGCTATGCTGACCTAATTTCCCCTCTGGAATTAATAAAGCTGTCTATCTATCTATCTATCTATCTATCTATCTATCTATCTATGGCAAAATACATCAGGAGCCTTTAGAGTTAACAATACATTTTGTTTTTTGGATGGGAAAGGTACCCATCTTCTTACATCTTAACATCAGCCAGCTCCTCTGTGTTGAGAGGATATAATGATGCATACCTGTTCTCACAATCTTTGATTGAATTGCTGACCTTAACCCAGCATCACAGTCAGAACAACATCACACACCTTTCAACAGACAATAATTCTGCACAATGACAATCAACAAACACGATTAAAGAAGCTTGTGTTACTCATATAACCTAGTCTAGTCACGTTCTCACTACCAAGTCATCTGTAATACAGTAATTTGGTAGTGTCAGTTTTACAAACTTGTGCTTACTTTTGCAACGTAACTCACCAAAAAAATTCAATAGTGACACTTTATCCCACATGGGACTCAAACTCCAGTCCCCTCAGGGAAAGTCTTGCTTAAGACCCAGCCGACCAATCTGAGACTTCTCTCACCCTGTACACTACAGCAATCTAGGAACCTGGAGGTGTAGGTCCACCGACCAGGCTGCTGTATTAGACTTAAAAATTGAGGAAAACAACTTTTTGACAAGTATCCCCATGGATATGAGCTCTTTTACTCTAAACATATTTTTGGCTGAGGCAATATTTTTGTAAAGGACTAGCAAAACTTGGACATGTTTTTTAAAGGGACTCATAAGTCATAGATTAAGCTATGGAAAAATAAAATATTTTCAAGGTCTTCTGGAATTAGACAACAATGTGTTTCACTTCTTCTTTTTAAGGATTACCAAATTGGTTTTACTAAATTAAATAATGCTTCAATCTTTATGTTGAATTTGAATTCTGAAGGTATCAAATATGACAGCTCATTACACATCAGTAAACCAATACATAATTGAAATCTGTGGGTTTTATATAAAACCACATCATAAATGATAAATGACATGGATGTGATAGAGAAGTTGCAATATCAAGCCTTTTTACCATAGTAACTTTAATTCAGTGAGGAAAAATAATTGAAACAGAAATACTATGACAAAATGATAGAAATCCAGTCCTGGATGCTCAAGAGGAAACCTGGCAAAAAGAAAAAAAAAAGCCTTCATTAAGCAAGGGCCACTGATACATTATGAAAAATAAACACTTAATGTCCTTCAGTCTAATTCCTATTAAAATGTTCTTCCTTTCAAAGCATGTCGCTAACATTTTCAACCTCATAAGGGGTCATGGGTCAGCACCTTAGTTTTTTATTATTTACAAAATCATTTAACACATAGCATCATTATCAATAAAACACAGGGTATTTTTTTATTGTAAAAAACATCTTCAGACTTTACAACCAACTGTACATTAACCCACAACAAAATCGGACGTACACACGCTGCTCAGAACATGCATGCAGCATAGAACATTATTAAATACAAAATCATATGAATGTAGAAAAAATACATTAAAAATGAACCAATTATGATAGTGGCGTTGTCCAACCTGATTAGTTACGCTGGTTGCACCACCCTTCTTCTCACTGAGGCTGGGTGTAAATATTACGCCTTGTGTGATAAGCTCATCTGTGCAGTGGATCTGTTGTTAACAAAGCATCAATTTATCCAGAGTCGCCTACACACTATTAATGATCACACTGGGACAAACAGAAACAATTGTATAGAAAGAAGAGTATTACCTAATGCAGTATATTCGCCAATGTTACGTGAGGGGACAACTAGAGTGTTTCCTGTGAATTAAAAAAAAAATAATAAGGGACTCTGTTTTCTCACTGGACTGCTTTGCAGTCATTGTTTCCTTGTGGTGGTTTTACAGCTCTATCAATGTTCTTATCTTAATGTCCGTGTTACTGCCTTTTCTAGGTCTGTGATCCTCCATTATGAAGTGGCATATCAGAAATGATTTCCTACAAATTAGCAGGACAGTGGGAGACTGTAAACAGCTTCAGCCGTCTAAAAGCTGTGAAACAACACTAGGGCAAAACCTAGTATATGGCTGAACTGCAGCCAGATGATTATTGGGGTCGTCAGTGATTAGGATATGAATTCCTGGATATGAAATGTCCATGTGTCAATGTACCAGATGAATATTCCTTTGATAACTTAGAAATGAGCTGAGCTAATATCACACTCACAAGTTACATTCATAGATGTTTGTTAAAGGCCTCTATATTTTAATCATTATTAGTAAAGCTGGAGCCTAAAACATATGTATTGCTGAGAGGTACAGATTAGTTCCTCTTGGTTTAATGAGCCGCCATTTAAGTCTAACTATTCCCCATTCTTAGTTATGCATTTCATGCTTCCCTTGTATTATCAACATTACCACTTACAGTTTCACCATATATATGTGTAGGAGCCGCTTTTGTTGTTTTAAAGGGCCCATATTATGAAAAACACGTTTCCTCTGGTCTCTACATATATAAACTGGTCCTCCCTGAGCCTGCCAACTCCCAGAATGAGGAAAACAAGTGATTCCTGCATGGTCTCTGCAGCCCACCCACTGGTAAAACGGCGCTCTTACAGGCTGTTCAGATTCAGCTCCTGTCGTTACGTAACGAAAGGAGAGATGCTCATAGTTCGGCCTCCTCTGCGTGATGATAGGAGATATCCAAGAGGGGGGCGTTCATCCCCGAGGTGAAGTTCGGTGTGTCCAGCAGTGAGATAGCAGTGTTTTGCAATGTCGTCGCTCAGACACGCAAATTGCTCTGTTGTTGGCTGTATAAATCAACATTAGTGCCTATATTCTGTTCCAGCTACAGAAGAGCAGAAGAGACAGCGGTTGCGTTTCATTTTTTTTATGACAACATGCCGACTACACTTCCTGGTAGTTTGTATGTGTGTGCTAACCGCTTCACATCGGACTGCTTCAGTAACGAGGGTCAGGACAAAGCTGGCTTTGCCTCGACACTGACCCTCGTAAAAGGATCAGTCCCACCCATATCGGACCCAGCAACTGCACCCGAGCCACAGGTAAGTGTCACCATGTTTTCATAGTATTTTCAGTTGCCTACGAGTATGGTGAAGTCAGATTGTATTGGCTAACTAGTTAGCTCCGCTTCGGTCCGCTATGCAATGGCGTTTGAAACGAGTTTACTGATAATAATATTACGATGGAACTTGGTTGTCACAGTAAAATGTCTGGAAACATGTGCAGACTGGAGACAGAGACGATGCGAACAGTGTCCAAGAGTTTGGAGACTGTGTTGGAGACAAAAACAGCTTTCGCTAGCTGTTAGCCATTAGCTACATGGTAGTAATTGTAACAACACATACGAACAAACTAACATTATTCAGACACACTAACCATTCTGAAACGTCCTGCTGCAGCTGCAGAGTCTGTATTTTTTCAGGAGCCTCTCCCTCTGGGTCTGATTCTGTGTCAAATTGGTATGGTTGAACGACAGCATCTCAGCGAGCCATAGCGATACATCCACCATAAACATTAGCACATGCTACCGCTAGCGTAAGAGGCATCGTCTCCCTGAGAGGGGCGTGTAGCAGGCAAGGTAGATGTTGACAGACGGAGCTCATTAGCATTTAAAGGTGCAGGCACAGAAACAGCCTGCTCTCAGTAGAGCTCACCTGAGCGACTTTTAGACAGCTGAAATTCAGGACCACGGATGGGTTTGGGGCAATACATTTCAAATACAGTGTTGTTGGACATCTGACAGCTGTGTGAAATTGATGAAAAACAGTATAATATGAGACCTTTAATTTAAGAACCACAAGGCGTCGCATTTAAGGTGAGCAGGATGCATGTCATTTACGACTAAAGACACACTGGTGTATGTGATAACATGGACGCCAAGGAGTAATTGTTTTTCAACTGCATAATCACTTACACGCTTGAACGTTAAATTGAAATTAATAGAAAATCTAAGTTGTTTGTTGTATTAAAACAAAAGTTGTTTATTTTGTTCTAGAAAACACCTTTGATTTGTTTTGTTTTGGTGCATACACCAAAATGTTTTGATTTATATTTTCATTAAAGTCCGTGTAAAGCAAAAATAAATGTGTGCTATGAGTTTGTCACACCACAGAAACATGTGTCATTGGCCACTGAGCCAAATTTGAAAGATTAAAAAAATTGCCAAGTATATAAAATTGGGTCTCAAAATCCAGGAAAAACAAGCACTTCTCTCTGCTGTGAAACGCTGGGGGCGTGTCAGTTAGAGGCGCTGGAGCCACGCCCACGCAGGAGGGGAGCCGCCTCCGTGTACTGCAGGAGGACCTAACCTACAGTAACAATGGAAGCTAGCAGCATCATCGGATGGACCCACCCTGACTTGTTTGAGCCATCAGAGCCAGAAACTGACTCTTGAGTCAGACACTGATAGTGCTCAGCCTCGTTCCTCACAGGCCATGTTTTACATTACACACAAACCTAACACCCCAGTCTACATATAATTCCTTGTCATAGCTATATTGGTTCACATAAAATATAACCTGTGGATTATCATTGTGCTGTCAGATGGACTCCGCTCAGGGAATGAGGCCAAATCATGTCATGATTAAATGCAATAATATTTGCTAACATTACATGGACATGGCAGGATGCACCATGTAAAATCACTTTCAGGATTTGCACCTTCAGCAACATGCATTTAATTGCCCGTGCACGTTGTGTCCGAGCCGGCCGGGCCGACACATTAACCAGGGTTCTCCCCAGACGGTGGAACAGCAGCGCTGCGACGCTATACTCATCCTCAATGTTAGCTGCTTTATAGTGGGTGTTTGTGGGCTTCCGCCGTCTTCTCGTAAAAAAAAAATAAAAAGCGCCCGCCTCCCGCTGGCGGTGACAAGCGTCCGACCGTTCCCTGGCTGACGGTGATAACGACCGGGATAACGACCGGGTCGGGCTCGGCCAGAGAATCTAAAGTCTGGCCGGTGGCGGGGACGAGAGCACCTGTTGTTGGCAGGACGGTTAGAGGCAGGAACATAATGCCGGCGGCGGAGATGAGAGCATGCGCTGTCGGCGGGACGGGAGGATGCAAGCCGGGGACAGGATGGGTCGGTTCGGGCTCAGGCAGAGAATCTAAAGTCTGGTCGGTGGCGGGGAAGGGAGCACCTGTTGTCGGCGAGATGGTCACAGGTGGGCACATAATGCCCGCGGCAGGGATGAGAGCATGCGCCCACGGTGTGCCGCCACACTTCAAATTTCTGCGGAGAACCCTGCATTAACTGTAATTATGAGCCCAAGCCCGATTTAAACATGACATTTTTTTAATATGTGGGCTGTTATAACGTTCGTTCTCAAGCTCCATGTTGCATCACTACACAATCAGTGATGCCGGTAAAGTGTTACTCTAATCTGACCACTTTTTTCAGTGAGGAGTAATCAAACCACTAATCAGATTAAAGTTACTTATTCAAATCACTGTGCGTTACTATTATTTTTGTCATTTTCCTTAGTAAAATTATATATTTTTGCTTTCTTCTTGTGTCTCGGGGAGTGACGTCACGTGCGTGAGAAGTCACGTTTTGTACATGAGGACATTCACTCACGTGTAAAACCACGCAGCAGCAAAGGCAACATGGAGGGAGGAGAGAGATGCACCTTTTGTAGCTGGAAATACAGCCATTATTTTGAGTTATTACAAACACACACACACACACACACACACACACGCTTGATCAAGGGGAGGAAATTGTTGGAAATATCCCGGCCGGCCCGCGGTCCGGTTCGCGTCAGGGTCGGGCTCAGGCAGAGAACCTAAAGTCTGGCCGGTGGTGGGGATGAGAGCTCCCGTTGTCGACGGGACGGTCGCAGGCACTCACATAATGTCCGCAACGGAGATGAGAACAGGTCCCGGCGGGACGGGAGGATGCAAGCCGGGGACAAAGAGGGCCGGATCAGCCACACGGACCAGCGTCAGCGGACTCTTCAGATATCCAGACTTTACCTGGTGACAGTTGCTGTAACTATTGGGGGTAAAGTGGACACTGCAGAGACGGTGTTGGTGGTGATTTTTAACTCTCCACAGTAGCTCTTTTTGACAAAATCGATCCACCGTTTCCTTACGTTGTCGTCCGTAGAAAATTAAAATAAGCTTAGGGCGCTGTTACCCTGTACACTGTGGCATCCAGGAAAGATGCAGGAGCGATGTGGAGGAGACATGACAGTTTAGCTGACTGGTTGACTGGTTAGCTAGCTGCAAACTATTCTAAGAGATGCTATCGAAGACTGGACAGCGAGCCAAAAAACCTCTGAAGGTAATGCTAGGTCGGGGCGGGGTTTATGCAAAATCATCATAGCCGCGTTACGTAACACGGCCACGATTTCTGACCCGCCCATTAAATCCTGAACACAGAAATAGTGAAACACAGTTTGTGAGCCTAGCTCCAAAATTAAATTCTAAATGGTTGAATGCTTTTTACATGTTTTAAGGAAATACATTTATGACCTTTTTAATGTGTTTAGAAGAAAATGGCTGAATTTGCTTTACACGGACTTTAAGTGTATTGCTCCTGCACCATTAATCACAATTCATCACCATTCATCAATCCCTCATCCCAACTCAGACCTTCAGTCAACAACAAGTGCTGCAAAGTTTATATGACCATAGAGGAAGCGTGTTGAAACAAGTCCGTCCTGGGGCGTCCCTGGGGCTTTAATAGAGGACAGAAAGCCTTGACAATATGCTTTCAGTTTGAGCATTTCCATTTCAGCTTTTGCATTTTAAATTTCAAATCAGAAAATCTGTCTACATTTTTGTTTTTTCAATTAAGTTTACGCTGAAACTGGAACTGCTAATTTCTGAACAACCATTTCTGACTCAGTGAATGAACGCAAACATATTTATAGCTAAACAATCACACAGGGGTAGGGTAGGGTGCCAGCACTGTAACCTACGTGCAGCGGCTGATTGAGAAACATGTAATAGCCATTCGCGCTGATTCATTTTGAAAGGCCAATGACTAATGAGCAATCACTAATCAACTGCCTTGACCAAACCCTTTAACTTCTTTGCACACTCTCTTACTCACTCACTTGAGGCAAAGACAACTTGCTGCCGATGTGTCTTCTCTGCTCTGCTTAGGCCTATATTCACCTTCATTCTCTCCTGCTTGCGCTCTCGCTCCAGCGCACACTCACGACGCAAACAAATTATGCACTGCCCTCTTCGGCTAAGGAGCTACACCACTCTTATCACAAATCATCCTCGTGATGCTAGGCATTAACATTCATATGAACGTGCATCGCTGAGACACATGTAGTAAAGACTGGGCATGAGTTTAGTTGGTGCAACCTACTTACAATCCATTCCAAAGACTGGTTTAGGACCAGGCTCAGTAAAGACCAGTTGGATGTTTTTTTTTCAGAATTCTATAAAAAAAAAATATGAATACTCAATTTTTTAGAGTGCCTAGTCCTCTTCCATAAGGTTAACAGGAAAAAAAAGGAGCTAAGAAGAGGATACAAACAGAGAAGCACGTGTTGTTTGTATGCAATGTGAGAAGCAAAAGCAGTCAACCACAACGCAAAACCTTCAGACCTGATACAAGTTAAAGTTTTGAGTTATTAAATGATATCTCAATTCACTGGTTTGCTTACATATTCATGGTTATTTACTTCTTTTAATTGAACCATCCAGTTGGAGTTCCATGACAGTGCTTTATTGAAAAATATATCTACTTTAAAACATACTGCAAAGCGCAAAGACACACACAAACACATAGACACACATAGTGACGCCGACAGTTCTAACCCACTTTGCTGGCCGGCTGTGCCAGATTTGGAAATGAACAAGGATTTCCTCCATTTGTTTACATGAATGGACTATTAGGATTGCACAGGTACCTGCAGATGTTGCTTGGTCCTAATCTAAGCAGGAAAGCATGGAAGCAATACATGGAAAATGATATTAAAAACAAGGCAAAGGAAAGCGAGGTTAAGCCCTGCTAATGCCCTGAGCTCAGTTTACCAATCAGTTTGTCTCTGATTCTGTGTGAGGGATTTGGATTTCATTCAAAAGAAAACAGAGGTAGAC
Source organism: Diplodus puntazzo (assembly GCA_963678695.2). Classification (NCBI taxonomy): domain Eukaryota; kingdom Metazoa; phylum Chordata; class Actinopteri; order Spariformes; family Sparidae; genus Diplodus; species Diplodus puntazzo. The sequence continues at coordinate 9,732,411 of OZ023158.1, read as the reverse complement.
CAGGACTGGGAGAAAGAGAGGGATGGAAAGCAAATCAGTGGACCAATATGAGGTACATGCTATGGTTGATTCAGAGAAGTCAAAGGTCAGTCTGTGCTTGATTAGATCAACTTTATCTCATCAAGCAAACATTTCTGGAGTTGCAACCAGCATGGATGACTGTCGCATGACAGCCAGCCTATAAAACCCATGGGTGGTGCGAGTGTGATAGCGGCTGGTTTTCATATCTGCACGGCCGTTCAACGGTCCCTTAAGTGCTTGTCACGCTCGCGTAGGCGCTTACTCAGGCGATCCCCGAGGGAAAGCACTCAAAAACAAACAACAAACAGAAGAGGAAGACGAAGAGAGACGAAGAGGAAAAAAAAAACAAAGTAGAGCAAATGGAGGAGTAAAGTGAGGCTATAAAAGATGCATCATCAACTCCCTCCACCCATCCAGCTCCATCCCGTTATTTCGCCTTGAGCTCTGACTGCCTGTCAGTCTCCTATGAGTTCTGATGCCTGTCAGTTTGCAGAAAGCTAAATGAAATAAGTGACACCGCTTAATATTCACACTGCGGCATAAATCTGTACGGCACTTTTATGAGCCTGCGTTGTGTTTCATTTCAGTACTTTATTGGCATCAAGCACAGTTGTAGCAGATGCCAGTTATTTATAGCCTCCTGACAACCTCAGTCCTGATGCATTAGTCAGTGGGTCATTTTCTGATGGCTATAAATTTGCCATGTTGTTCTCCAAGCCACAGCGTCTCATTCCACAACGGTCACATGAAAATGAGACAATCACTGCGGTGAATACACTGTTTGCTTATAATTTCATTTACATTTTGTTTAATTCCTCTGGAATAATTCATGAATCTTAAAGATAATAATGATTATTTAGGTGGCTGTTATTTGTGTCGGGCCATGGCATGGAGGTACGCCCACTCCTGAACGCCACCATAACCCCATATGAACATGCTGAATGTATGAACCAACAGCATTGGAAATAATTTTGCTACAGGAAAAATGTTGGCAAGTTTCTATGAATGCTGGCACATTTGCTGGCTGTGACTGTGGATTGACGAGCTGCCCCTGATTGAGAAAGCTTCAAACTTTTCAGATCCAACTTCCAAACCTACAAGAGTTAGTGTTTGTATCTGATAACAGACTTTAATCTGGTCACTGTTTAAACAGCGAGAAAATCATTTCCCACATCACCGTACTTCAGATGTCTTTTTTTTTTTTCTTCTTACTTGCTTCTCTGTCTACACAACACACATTTTTTGCCAAACTTTGTTCCTAGCTCACTGACTGTGGCAGAGAAACTCTACGCTGCTAATATCTGATAATCCCTGCTATCTCTGATAAACATATATCTGCAGCACTGTCCTTGCTGTAAGGACCTCATATTTCCCCCAGATCGTATGTGCTAGGATTTTAGGACAATCTGAAAAATTTTTTTTTTTTTTTTCCAATCTTGTTTTATTTTTTGCTATGCTGCTGAAGCAATTATAGTGTTACTGGCTCTGATATTGGCTGTATTATTATGAGACACAACACAGCTTGTTATTTGCAGCAGACAAAGGGAGTCATCTAATAATTACGTTTTACATTTTACGTCTTAGTTTTTTGTGATTCTTCAAAGATTCACAGCTTTTATTTTTAGCTTGCATATTCAAAATGTGCAGTGAAATGGGAGCTGGCATGCTCCTGAGGCTGTACTACACAGGCTTGTGTACAGTAACAATTAACAACTACAATAAGAGTAAAAATGTACACACAAAGAAAGATTTAAATTTAGCATAAACAAATATGCAGTATTTGTAATAATAAATTGCTATTGAACAGTGTGTCCCCTTCAAGTTTGCATCCTTCAAAATATCCCACTGTTGCTTCTAGAAACTTCCTCTTTGGTTTGCTTGCCCTTGGTGGGCGTGGAGATTGCGCAAATGCAACGATGTCAGAATCATTGTTTTCAAATATCTTGTTTGAACCTCAGGCTTAATGACCATGAACACAATACATTAATACTAATACAGTATATTTCTAGGTTTGTGATAAAAGATGTTTTTGGCGGGCAACCAATAAATAATAGACACTGTATTTCAGTATGGTGCAAAGTGGTGGACTGGCCATGTTTAATGCCTGGGACACACTGCCTGTGTGAGCGCATCGCGGAGCCTCTTGCTTTTCATTTCAGCACCCATGCTAACAGGACAGCGGTGCAGGTGAAGCTGTGCATCATTTAGAAAGTCCCAGTCTTGCCCATTTTCACTGCATCACGCACATGGTTGTCAGGAAAACTCGATGCGTGTGTCATACTGACATGTCTATCTGTAGAACATGTCTCACATGCCATGAAGAAATATAACAGTAGGTGAGGGGTAGAATCTTTCCAGTGCGCTCTCTCACTCTCTCTCTCTGAAACAGGCTGAAGCAAAATCATCATCATCATCATCTCTGATAATCTTTAATAATGGCAAACTCAGTTGAAAGACAGCCCTGAAAGTACAGCAGCAGCGAGGCTGTCGAGCCATCCTCCACGCGCCTTCATATCCCACTGGGAGTGTTTCAGAAGTGGAGCGTCATGCCTGCTTGATGTTGTAAACTTGCTCAGATTGTGTTTATTTCAAAATTTCTCTGTGATTTCTGTGGTACTACTGCTGTTGAGCAGGCTACGTAGTTAAGTCGTTTTGCTATTTGTCCATTTTAAGTGTGTTTATTGTTATTATTTCTGACTTTGTGGTGTTGTAAATCTGGGTCGGCACTGGGTGTTTAATTTTGAAAATTGGCCAAATGCACCATACTCTTCCACTGTCTGACTCCCTGTCTGGTTGGATCTAATCTGCACGGATTGATGCGACTGCGGTTCCCTTCCGTGAAGATAGACATGGTGCATATTCTCTGTGGAGCAGCGTGGAGGGCTGCTATGGGCCACTGCCATTTATTGATTATTGAGTCTCATCCCCAGACCATCAAATACTGATGCCTTTGGTTGGCAGCTCAGTTGAACATCAGCTCAGCATCAACATTTGAGGACCTACGGATGAGACCCCACAATCTGTTATGACTATTCTTCTACAAAAAGTTAAATTGTGTTGCTTTTAAAGTTACTGAATATCAAAACAAGAAATGTCTGATGGCAACTTAAACCAAGTTGTCACTAAAAAAACTAAACTACAGTGATGCCTATTGTGCTTCTCAGGCTCAGCCTGTTTCTATGTGGTCTGACATAGTGTTAACTGTGCTGACAGGCTGAATAAGTCTTCTGCAAAGTTTTGTGGCTGACCTCTGCAACCCCAATCCCTTCTATCACACTTTCAACAATCGATAAGAATGGCTCAGACACCCCCAATGTGCAAAGATGCAAACATACATACAGTACACCCACTCTGCCTGTGATAGATGCTGCATTTTCTGCACACTCTTAAAATAATTTGTCATTTGGCTTTTCTCTCTCCCGCTCTGTCTCTTGTGCTGATTGTTTAACAGAAAACAAAGACAGCAGCCACTGGGGAGGTGGTGAAAAATAACTGCTCTGCTCTGCACTCAGTTATCCACAAATGTACTCTTCATTTCATCTCTCACCCTCAAAAGAGTAACCTCACAGTTTGTTGTTGTGCTTTTAGTGTCTGCCTGTTACTACATCCCCCTTGGCACAGAGCAAATGCCAATCCAAATCCACCAATTTGTATTTACTTTGCTCAGCAGCAAAAAATGACCTCTGCTCTCCTTCCTGTACAATTGGATTTGAGCCAAACAGCTCAACACTCAGCTCTCAGGACATTACCAAATCCCAGGCGCTAAAAAGAAATCAGTTTGACCATGGGAAGCAATGTGGCGGCCAATTGGACAGCCATTGGCTTTCACATCTAGGGGGAGAAGATCCCTATCAGTGGCAGGCAACCACTGGCTAGAGCTGGGAAATAGCTTTGGATTCTCTGGGCCAGACAGATTAGTACTCTGGGAGATGTGAGTGTTAGGGCTGTTTGTTACACAGGCTTTTTGAACTACATTGTCCTTTAGGGAAAAAAGGGTTAAGGTTAGGGGACACTAACCCTAACCCTTGGGGACACTCTCAATCCAGTGCAGTGATGATAAAGGAACTTGTTGCTCTTTTCTGTCCCTGTACATGTATCAATAGGTTAGGGTTATGGTCTATCCATGAACCCCTGTCAACATGTTTACAATATTATATATTTCATCAAGAAATGTTTGTTTAATAATAAAAGACATCTTCTGTTTTCAATGGCTTTTAGGATTAAGGTCATCAAATGCAACTGCTCGGTCAGTGGCCTTTGTCTTAAACTAAGATTCTCTAACCACCCCTCTTGTGTCGGTTTTGCACAGCCGGGGGTTTGTGGTCAAGCTAGGTAATTATTACATAATATACAACATCTGGAGAGACTTTTAAAGTTGAGCTTGCTGACAAACAGTTCACATCTTGGCTAGGTGTGGGATATGGTAATACTTTGGGTCAAAATAGCTATATTCAGTTTTGTACTGGTAGTTAGTGACGCACCTCATGTCACGTAACGTAAATGACGTAAACGTGATGTAACTACGTCACTCACAATACTTAGGTGTTGTTAACTAACATCATTTACAAACATTAACGTAATGTATAAACAATTTAACTCTTTAATCCTGGTCACAAACAGGATGCAAACCCTGCTCTGAGGAGGGAAGTCCAACCACCCCGACTATTCCCCAACACTGACTTTGCCTCTCTATATACCACTTCACTGAGAGGGTTAGGGTTAGCCTAGCCCAAATCCTCTTCAAGAAATGATGCTAGAGGGGTAAGTGCAGGGTCAAATAGGCTGCAGTGCTGCCCTGGATTCCACAATTATTAAATACTTTAAGTTTCTGCACATGAAACATTGTTTACAAATGGTATCTTTTATTCTTGAGTAGGCAAAAAAAAGAAAACGTTCTCCTAAAAATGATGTCCATTTGTTTTTGCAACAACAATTGCATTCTGTCTAGATTTCAGATTTCAATACATTATGAGGAATCACTTTTAATGAACATCTACACATATCTAAAAATCACAATACTTATATTGAAATTATCAGTAAAGCACTCAAGCGATATATTTTTCCTAAAATATCAAACCTGTGCATCAGCCCCTGGGCCATGGTGTGTAGTACCCAGCCAATATCAGCACAAGGTTGAGACATAGCGACCTGGTTTAATTGCTCTCTGCTTCTCTGTTCTGTTTGTGTGAGCTGAGGGTCGGTGTGTCTCTTTGACCAAGGGCATGGCTTAGATACACCCACACAGGTAGAACAGAGAGGCAAAACAGTGGGCTGGATGAATCCTGCACTCTGGCTGCATTCACAGCTGGAATGAATATCTGGAGTGTTGTGCTGAGGTGTGGGTGTCGTTGTTTATGCTTTACAATATGAACGCCATGCAACAATTAGAAAATAACATTTCATCTGGCTGAATCACTGCTTGGTTCTCCCCAACGCTGCTCCCTCTCTTTATTCACTCTCTAGCTTGCTTGACCACATTGCACTCTCTCCATGTCACAGGGACAATTTTTTTTTTATAATCATATTTCATGTATGTTAAAGCAATTCAAAGCTCTTTCTTTAAGTTAGACAAAGATCATTTCTGCGACAAGACATGTTAACTTTGTCAATTATTAACCAAGGAACCATCTCTCCCAGTGGTGCGAAGTAGCTAATTACAATGACTCAACACATGCACTTGAGGTACTTGATTTCTACCTGAGTATTTCAATTTCATGTTACTTTGTACTTCTACCTGACTGATTTAGGCTTTTGTTGGTTTAAAAATGGGGTGAGATGCAGCACCGTAACGTAAATGTGCGGGGCTCCCCCTTGACTATCCTTGAGTGGGCCCCACCGTTAAAAACATTTTTTTTATTTTTAAGGGTTGTCGGGGTGGGGGGCGGTCTGCAGTCTGCAACATGTGTCTTAGAGGCTCTTTACACCTGGTATTATCACCTTATTTATTACCTTTGTGATCAGATGACAAGTGGACAGCTCTAAGTACGTCTGTTCACACAGGCATTAAAATGCGTCTCGACAGACCACTTGGATCTCACTTGCCCCTGATACACCATGTCAATACAGACCAACACTTGCTAGATAACACACATTTAATCTTTTTTTTTTTTTTTTCATGTGGGAAACTGTGACCGCTGCTACACATAAACACACACATAATTAGTGCGCATGGCCGGTAATGATGCCAGGAGCTGTCTGTGACACTGTCCATGGTCCTGCACATTTGACTCCTCCTCATTACTCATTGTCACAGAGTGCAGGATTTCATAATCAAAAGGTACTGTTAAAGCCCACTCAGATTGTTACACAACTGTACTGTGAGAACAAAACAAGTTTTTCCGTTACAGCCAAATTATTTTTATTTCAAATCACTTAATCAAACACATCAATAAATTGTCATTTGTAAATACACATTCACAGGACAACATGTTTTCTTACAGGTTTGAAGGCGAGTATACGTGCTTTGATCTTTTGGCGTATCTATGAATAAAATCCCATACCACCTTATTCAAGTCCAAGTCTGTGTGTGCGTTTATTTTCAATACTCAGTATGGCCAGCCCCGACAGTCTCTCCTGTGCCATGGTGCTTCTCAGATATATCTTAATTAGTTTAAGTTTTGAGAAGGATCTTTCTGCCCTTGCGACAGTTACAGGTAGAGAAAGAAATAGTTTAATAGCCATGACTATGTTGGGAATCGATATTGATTATTAATTAAAATATTATTATTAATGAATAAAATTATTATAGTTAGTTAATGAAACGTAGGTAACTATGATTCATTAATGAACACGGGGCACCACCCTAAAATCAATCAAATCAATAATCAAATGATATACCTTTAGTCTCAAAGCCTGAAATTAGTCAAATTGTCAATATTATGAAAATATCAATAATTAGATAAGAGGGATGGCGTGAATCTGAGCACTGACCATCTCAACCAGCTGTTATTATAATATGGCATTGTGCAAAATAATCACAGGTGCTGCTCAGTCAAAATTAACAGTGCTTATTAAAGCTTTTCTCCAAAAACACAAACCACCTACTTCAATAAACAACAGTTGTTCTCTAGAACTAGCAACATCAAAAAAATAAGCAAGCCAAACATATAAATAGGTGGAGGCGCGCGTGTGTGTGTGTGTGTGTGTGTGTGTGTGTGTGTGTGTGTGTGTGTGTGTGTGTGTGGCAGGAAGTCCCTTATAAAGACTTCAAAGATGGCTGGACATGGCTTGGGAAGTCACGTTCGCCTGACTATGAATTAGTGGGCGTGACTTAAAGCTAGGGTCTGTAATGTTGTTCAGAAACACATTTTGTTATACTGGGTGAAATTGTCCTTCTATCCTGAGAGAAGTCAATACATTATGTATTCAGAAAAAGGAATGAAAATAATCAGACCTCTGTGGCAGCTGCAGGACGGAGAAAAAGCTGACCAATCCATGCTATCCGGCTCGAATAGAAAAAACTCAGATGCCTTCATGTCTCGTTCTGCCTATGCCCCCCTCTGTCCCTCCCTCCTCCACCCGTGCACACGTCACGTTTCACTGATGCCGGAAACATTCGACTCACTCCTTCTCCCTGCTGAGTCCCACTGCCAGATGCGCGCTCAAGTTTGTGGGGGGCATGGCTTTGGACAGAGCACTGACGGGGGGGGGGGGACTTTCAAATCTTGCTAGCTCTCTTGCTAGCTCTCCAGGATTGTAGACCCTAGCTTTAAAGTCCGTGTAAAGCAAAAATAAATTTGTGTGATGAGTTTGTCATACCACAGAAACATGTGTCATTGACCACTGAGCCAAATTTGAAAGATTAAAAAAATTGCCAAGTATATAAAATTAGGTCTCAAAATCCTGGAAAAACAAGCACTTCTCTCTGCTGTGAAACGCTGGGGGCGTGTCAGTTAGAGGCGCTGGAGCCACGCCCACACGCAGGAGGGGAGCTGCCTCCGTGTACTGCAGGAGGACCTAACCTATTTTTTTTTTGTATGAAAATCTTTATTTAACATTTGCAAAAGTACAGACAATCAGATATAGCAGGCACTGAGTAATAAGACAAGATACAAAATGAATAAAAAATATATCTCTTGATAAAATAATAGATGTAATTGGAATAGAATAAAATAAATATGTATAAGGCATTTCTTATGTTGGGGTAAGTGAAAATGACTTTAAGTATTGTAGTGTCGGTTCACTTTTCTTATTTGGCATCAGTTTTAAGGTGTCTATGTAAAGAACAAACTAATTTGTGAAGACATTAAAATTTGGGAGGGACTTGGAAAATTTACTCTTATGGATGTGGAATTTACCTATTAAAATCATGAGGTTTATTGTGGAGCAAATTGATTTGTCATTATATTCGAATTTTGAAATAATATCTTTGGGTCTTATTGTTACATATTGTTTAGTTTTGTGGAGGACATAACCTACAGTAACAATGGAAGCTACTAGCAGCGTCATCGATGGACCCAGCCGGACCCGTTTGAGCCATCAGAGCCAGAAACTGACTCTGAGTCAGACACTGATAGTGCTCAGCCTCGTTCCTCACAGGCCATGTTTTACATTACACACAAACATAACACCCCAGTCTACATATAACTCCTTGTCATGGCTATATTGGTGCACATATAAATATAATATGTGGATTATCATTGTGCTGTCAGATGGACTCGGGACTCAGGGACTCAGGCCAAATCATGTCATGATTAAATGCAATAACATCTGCTAACATTACATGGGCATGACAGGATGCACGATGTAAAATCACCTTCAGGATTGGCACCTTCAGCAAAATGCATTTAATTGCCCGTGCACGTTGTGTCCGAGCCGGCCGGGCGACACATTAACCAGGGTTCTCCCCAGACGGTGGAACAGCAGCGCTGCGACGCTATACTCATCCTCAATGTTAGCTGCTTTACAGTGGGTGTTTGTGGGCTGCAGCGATCTTGTAAAAAAAAAAAAAAAAAAAAAGCGCCCGCCTCTGGCAGTGACGAGCGTCCGACCGTTCCCTGGCTGATGGCGATAACGACCGGGATAACGACAGGGTTGGGCTCGGACAGAGAATCTAAAGTCTGGCCGGTGGCGGGGATGAGAGCACCTGTTGTCGGCAGGACGGTTGCAGTGACGGTGACGGTACACGTCATGTTAATGACATCGGTGTTCCCTGAAGGTGTTCCCCTTGTCTACCTAAACCCGCGGACAGTTTATTATCATATGGATGCTGTTATAATGTGTAGTGATCTAGATTCTGACCCACCAAACATCCTGGACAGTGACGGAGTGAAGTTTTTCGCGCTAAATTGCATAATTATACATAATCACCATCAGTAAACAGGACGCTGTCTGGCTCTGTCACTCGCGGGGACGGAGGCTGTTTTCTGGGGGAAAGTTCCCTGAAGTCTCGGTCAGGAGGGCTGACGGTCGCGGGTGATTTATTTTCATCACAAACACTCGGTGAGTTAAAGTCTTTGCCGGTGACAGACGCTGTTTTCTGAGCAGAAATGTGATGAGGAGTCGGGAGGACAGGCGGAGGACGGACAGGAGGACGGACGCTTCTCCACATACAGCTGCGGTATTTGTTTTCCTCATATAAGTTGCTAAAGACGGTTACAGTTACTATATTTTTGTCCGGTCCTGTACGTTGCTATGTGGGACATTTCACTGTATTTAGTTGAGTGAGGGACCTGTGCAGTTATCAGACTGTCAGACCGACACGCCATCGCTCCGCGCCTCCGGATTATCCGTTCACACTGGGACGGCTCACCAATAATGCTCCACATACCGCCGGTGGGACGGAAAGTGTCGGCTGGGCGGCGCGCACATATGCCGGTGGGACCGCGTCAGCGGGACGGAGAGGGTCGGCTGCGGCGGCGCGGCCACATTATGCCGGTGGGACCCGCCGTCAGCAGGACGGAGAGTGTCGGCTGCGGCGGCGCGGCCACATTATGTCGGTGGGACCCGCTGTCAGCTGGGCGGAGAGTGTTGGCTGCGGCGGCGCGGCCACATTATGTCGGTGGGACCAGCCGTCAGCAGGACGGAGAGTGTTGGCTGCGGCGGCGCGGCCACATTATGCCGGTGGGACCCGCCGTCAGCAGGACGGAGAGGGTCGGCTGCGGCGGCGCGGCCACATTATGCCGGTGGGACCAGCCGTCAGCTGGGCGGAGAGTGTTGGCTGCGGCGGCGCGGCCACATAATGCCGGTGGGACCCACCGTCAGCGGGACGGAGAGGGTCGGCTGCGGCCACATAAGGCCGGTTGCACGCGCCATCAGCGGGTCGAGGGGGGCCGGGGGCGGCCATAAGGCACATAAGGCCGTTGGCACTTGCTGTCGGCGGGAGGAGAGGATGCAAGCCGGGACGGAGAGGATCGGTTCGGCCCCAGTGACCAGCCTAAACGGACTCTGCAGAAATCCAGACATTACCTGGTCACAGTTGCTGAAACGATCAGGGGTAAAGTGGACACTGCAGAGACGGTGTTGGTGGTGATGTTTAACTCCCCACAGTAACGTTAGCTCCTCTTCACAAAATCGATCCACCGTTTCCTTACGTTGTCATCTGAAGGAAACTTAAATAAGCTAACAGCGCCGTCACCCTGCACACTGTGGCATCCAGGAAAGGTGCAGGAGCGATGAGGAGGAAATGTGACTGTTTAGCTGACTGGTTGGCTGGTTAGCTAGCTGCAAACTATTGTAAGCAATGCTATTCAAGACTGGAGAGCGAGTGGGAGAACCGCTGAAGCTGATGCGCTGCACGTATTTATACCACTTCTGCAGCAGGGCCGGGTTTATGCAAATCATGGCCGCGTTACGTAACGCGGCCATGATTTCTGACCCGCCCATTAAATCCTGAACACTGAAATGTTGAAAAACAGTTTTTGAGCCTAGCTCCAAAATTAAATTTTAAATGGTCGAATGGCTTTTACATGTTTTAAGTAAACACATTTATGACCTGTTTAATGTGTTTAGAAGAAAATGGCTGATTTTGCTTTACACGGACTTTAAGAACTGTCGTTGGAGAGACTACAGGAAACGCCGAACACAGTGCAGTAAACCATAAATCGGACTCGGTGGTCCTTCTATCTGGTTGGTGGCCCCTGGCGGGTGACCCATGGTGATCTGGTGGAGCTGGCACAGCTACATCAGGTTCACTTGGTAATATGGAGTGGTGCTTTATGAATAGAGTGTGAGCCAAATCTTGACCGGAGCCAAGCTCAATTTATTTTTTTGTGGTGGACAAGAATGCGCTTCTAAATGAAAGAACTTCTGGAAAATCTGCAGACAAGACATTTTCGTATTGGTCTGCTAAAGCACTTTCTGATGTGTACAGTTCACCATTGGATTTTAACAAGAGTTCCCTAACCTCCATGCCACCTCTTGCATGCCCTGAAACCTGTGTGTTACCTGCACATTGGCAGTGTCTACAGCTGCGTAAAATACTGACACTTTAAAGTGCTCCTCTGCATTTGATAGCCTTTCATCCTCACATAACTCATCGAAAGGTCTTTTGGTGCACCTTGCATGTTTTTGTGGAAATGACGGCGGAATACCCCATGACTGAGCAAGATTTTGGGCAGTTTCTTTAAGGCCGTGAAAACGTTTTTATTTTATTTTAAATATTTATTTTATTTTTATGCTCAAAATACAGACAATTTCATGACGTGAACCCTACATTGAGGATAAAAAAAAATAAAATTAAAAAAAGATAGTTGTTTTACAGGCAGGGGCAGGGTCCATATGGGATGCGGGGGCTGCACTGTGGGGGTATACTTTACGGTCCAGGTGAGATGAAATGAGACATCAGCAGGGACTGGAGGGGGACCTCAACACCAACAGCTCTAAAGATATGTGGCAGACCATTCGAAATGTCACAGGATACAAAAGCAGGAGCGCCCCCATCATATGTGAGGCCACGCTGCAGGATGAGCTGAACACATTTCATGCTTACTTTGATCTCCTCCACTGTGCCTCCAGAGGACCGGCCACTTTCAGTAACCACAGCAGATGTGAGAAAACTCCTGCTGAGAGTGAATACACATGAGGCTTCTGATCCAGATAATATGCCTGGCCTGGTATTAAAGACATGTGCTGATCAGCTAGCTGATGTTTTTACTACATTTTTAATATCTGACTCTCACAGGAGACTGTTTGCTCCTGCCTCAATACAACCATCATCAGTCTTGTACCTAAAAAGTCTGCTGTGTCTAGTCTTACACCCCATCTTAATGAAGTGCTTCAAGAAACTGGTCGTCAAGCACATCAAAGACAACAGTCCGGTCAGCCTTGAGATATAGCAGTATACTTTCAGAACCAACAGATCCACAGAGGGTGCCATAACTACTGTCGTTCACTCAGTCTTCACACACCTCGTGAATAAGAACAGTTTCATCAGCTGTTTGTTGACTTGAGCTCAGCATTCAACACAGTCTCATCCATGAAGCTAAAAACTGAAACACAAACTGGCATGGTTCATCGAGGCCTAGGACAGGAAGGCTCTGCAGCAGGTGATTTAAACCACCAGAACATCACTGGTAGCATATACAGAGCATCAGTGACATTGGTGAAGTGTGACGTCTGCACAGAGCCCAAAGAATACTAAAGGACAACACCCACCCATCTTGCAAAAGATGCAGAAGTATCTGCTGCCATACCACCAGATTACAGAGCAGCTTCTTTCCTCAGGCTGAGAGACTCCAGAGCTCATCCTCAACTCTTCATTTTCCAAATGTGGTTTTGTTTTTGAAACTTGCGTTTTAAAAATGGCATTAAATCTACCTTGTAATAGTTAGATATAGCTTTGCCTACCATAGTTCACCACTGTGAGAAATACATTTTCTAGTAAACCCTCCTTGACTATTGAACAAATACAGCATAAAACTCACCTCCTCATACAACAGTTTTGTAACTCAGTACTTCTGTATTTAATCTTTCATTTCCAAGGCCAAGCTGAGAAATTAACCTTGGTTAGTTTAGTAGCATAGTGCAAGTGCTGTGTCTTATAAACTAAACTGAATTGATCTTTACAGGGAGCAGTTCTTTATATTAAAATTTAACATACCTAATTTATCTTAGATTATCACACAAAGCTCCCTTGGTGTGAGTCCCAAGGTGTTTGATTCAATCATTTATAGTAGAGTATATTATTATATCATAAATTCTTCCTGCCAGGTGTATAGGTACTGTCGATCTGACCATTTTCCTCCATGAGCATTAGGCGAGGATAGAAAGTAGGCTGAAATAATGCCACACACCCACACAGCCTGTCTGTCACCCACTACCTTTCTGTTTAGTTGGTGTGATGCAGGCTGAGGGATTTTAAAAAGCCAGGATAGGGAGGGGAGGATTTGTGAAGAAGAGCTGGTAACATAATGGCCTGGAGTCCTCTCTGAGCACACTGTAATCAAAGACGCACAAGAGCAATACCGCTGTGCCTTAGGTTGTGATTATCTTGATCAATGTCATAACTACAAGCATCTCAACATGAGGCTGTAAAGCTACACATGTTAGTAATTACCTTCAAATGATGAATTTTAGCCTCTCACTCTGCTCCACAAGTTGGCCATAAATGATCGTCAATTGATTCCACGTCAGCCTCTAACACTGATTTCTATCAAAGGCACGTTTGCTTGTTGGTATTTTAAGATCCTTGCAGCTCCTGTTATACAGTATGATGCATGGTCCACATGCCAAATAAACCAGAACTATTAACCTATCAATAGAGATGGGAATCCACAAAGTTATGAGTGCATATTATGCAACCATGAAGCCCTAATCGAAATAAACTGTCACCATTAACAAGGGAACCCAAAATGCAGAGCAGACTCAGTAGCCAGGGTCGAAACCAACTGACACAACGAACTGCCAATGAGTGGCTGAATGACCAGGGCTGAGGTACTGCTGGGATGATGAACTGATGGATGGCAGGTGTGATAACAATCCGGCTATTATGTCTGAGGTTTATGTATGGACAGGCCTCACTGCAACTGCTGATATCCAAACAGCATCAAAACTGTTTCCCAAAAGCAAGTTCATATGCACACTTGCAGTATGCAATAGAATACTCAAAAAGAATGTCCACAATAAACCATTTTGTAATTCATTACCTTCAATTTTGTAATGCAATACTAAGGCCCACTGTGAATGTGAAAACAGTATATATTTTCCGATTTCACAAAGATAAAAGTGTGCTTTCCAGGATAGCAAACTATTCCTTAACCCATGATAAGGTTTATTTCCTTAAACCTTTAACCATTTAATCCATATTTTTATATTAACAATGGATCTCTTTTGTCTGTTTGTGGAAGGCATCGCTAATACACACGAAGACTCATATCCAAATTTGCAATTTCTCTGTCTATTCAGCATAACTAGATAAGTAAAAGTATTGTGTAAGGCTTAAAATTATCGTATTTTGAAAGAGATTATCGAATGCAAATCATAACTACAAGAAGGAATGGGCAAAAATGTTTGATATTACAGAACACATTAAAACTCATTTTTGACATGCATACAAATCCACCAGGATCATTTTGATTGTTTGTTTGCTTGTGTTTCTTAAAACAAGCTGATGTATATGTATGTGCAAGTCCTTCAGTCTGACAATTTTTGTATTTGCCGACTAAAACAAAATTATATCACAAGAAAGCATGTCTGGAGCCCTGTTCATATCCTACACCAAAACAGTTCAGGTCATAATATAAGATAATTAAGAAAATAAATTTTGTACATCCAAACAACTCAACATGAACACAGAATACCTTGGAGACAAAGTGCCATGCTTGTTAATCGCGTTCATTATCAAAGCCTACACCAACCGTAATTGGTTGGAAAAAGCTGACATGAGATGTAGGATCCTATCTTCATAATGTCAGGAGATGAACTGAAATGAGGCAGCATGGACTAAGGCAAACTACTCACAGTGAAATTATCGTTCATAATAGTTTTTTTGACATCATCGATCTTACGGCGGGCAACATTAGCGTACGATTATCAAGTATGATTATCATCATACATCTGGAAACAATCGTTCAATTGACGCTTTAGCATCTGTCATCTCATTTGGTGGACACACCACCAAATGAGATCAAATCTTGTCAAATTTCCAAGGTTGGAAAAGCAGTTAAAACAAAAAAAAAAAAAACAATCATAATTCCTCCAATCCAATCTGAGTAACTTTGATGCAGTCATTTATTTTGTAGGAGACAGAGGTAATGAACAAATGGTACAGCACAAATCTCTGAGAAGTATGGTTACTTCTGGAGGAACCCATTCCAAACAAGACAGAATGTCTCAAAGGCAAGTTATATAAGCTTGGCAACTATATATAAAAACAAACAGGAGAGCTATTTTCCTCACACAGTAACCTTCCTTCAGAGCACAGTCTGATAGGTGCGGTGGAGTGGAGGCTTTAGGAGGCTGCAATGCCACTGACA
The DNA here is from genome assembly GCA_963678695.2 of Diplodus puntazzo. Taxonomy (NCBI): domain Eukaryota; kingdom Metazoa; phylum Chordata; class Actinopteri; order Spariformes; family Sparidae; genus Diplodus; species Diplodus puntazzo. Next base: position 9,716,977 of record OZ023158.1, on the reverse strand, counting down.
TTTGCTGATGCCGATTATTTCCTGTTATATTAAGTATAAATAATTTAATTCCCAAAAATTAAAATTATTCTGTCTTTATTTTCATCTTTCTTTAGCTGGCATAGGCTTCTGAAACAGTCTTCCATCATAGCGTCACACTATCCACCAAAAAAAAGCAAATTACAGAAAACTTTTGCAGAGTTTATAGCTCAAGCTTAAGGCAACACAGTTGACACTGGAGTCTCCAGATCCTTTAGTTTCCTCATAATTTCTCAGATCAAAGTTTATGTGTAAGTGGTTATTATTAGGAAGTTTCCTGGGAAGGGCCATGTAGTTACAGTGTGTCCTAATTACAGCAGAAAAGAGGGGTAAAAAATACTTCTAATTTATTTAAGTTCCGGAAAATGCCATGGAATCACAGTATAGGTATTTACAAGAAAGCAGAGTATGTCATGTTTGTCATGTTCATTAAATGCTGGTAATTTCTCTCTGAAAGGCCTTCTGCTGACAGTGTCGGGACAATTAACTAAAAAGTTGGCACAGAATATTCAATAACACCATCTGATGTATTATTCAGGGTTTTTTTTTAAGATCTAATTTCATTATTGTGCTCAGTATGTGAGTTGCCAAAACATGTCAGGTGACCTGTGTTTCATACTGTCTCCTGTTTAAATAAAGATCCTGGTGTTGTGTCTGACCCGGTGTTTGGTATGTGTTCTCTCGCACAGATTATAGATGTTAATACACAAGAAACTAATCATAAAACAATCACGTCATTATTTCCACAGGTGACAAGCCATTTATATTTATTTCTATGTGACTGGATAAAGAAAAAACTGATTTCAGGAGTGATTTAAATTTGTGGTGTTTCTCCAGTCAGTCCTCTTCTAAAAACGGACTACAAAGTTTGCTGTAACATGGACCTCGCAGCAGAGCATTCCAATTGATGTCTTAATTATGTTGTGCATATTTTGGCCAACAGAGGGGGCTGCTCGTTATAGCAGAATCATATCACTCTTATTCCACTAGCTAATGCAGGTTAATGAAAAATAGTTGAATGTGGGCAGTGCAGGATGTGTGACACGCAGAACTCATCGGTCAAAGCTCACCGAAGATGAACCTGAAGCTGAGGTGCGTCCTGACATCGATTTTCAAAGCATGCATGGATGAAATGCAAAGAAATGCTACGTGGAGTTTGCCTTTGATAGTGATCAAATATCAATAGAGATGATGACAACATATCTGTTTTACTGTATATGAACAAAATGCTTTATTTAACTAGAGGAGGAGAGCTGCAGTGTGCCACTTATGTGGTGCGCAGATCTCAGTCCTCTGATTGGGCAGGCCAAGGACTACCATTCTGATTAAGAGGGGATGGAGTGTGGGTGGATGAAATAACTAATCTTTACATATATTATCATTATAAACACGCGTAACAGGTTTTTGTTAATAGTGATCGACTTTCTGACTTCAAATGTTTCCTCATCACATTAAAAGCAACAGCAGTTAACATAAGGTCACACCAAGCGTCATTTCACATTGTTATTCAGCCATATATCTCCTGTTTATTATAACAATCACGCATAAGCAAGAAAAGGGTGTAAACCAACGTTACAGTCTGTAAATCAGTTCAGTTATTTTCCTTTTCCCAAACTGATGCAGAAATACAATTACCAGTGATTATAAATACATTTTACTACAGTAATTAGATAAGTCCATGTCATGATCATTTTGACTTTCATTTTACATATATTTCTATGGGCTGAAATATGTGCCACTAGAAACTGAATTGGAATCATCAATAATTGAATTTGAATTGCTAACTTGAAAAATTGCATTTAAAAAAAACTGAATTTGAATCACATAATTTGAATTTGTGTTATTTAATTTGAATCATTGCATTGAAAAACTGAATCTGAATATTATAATTTGAAATTGAATTTATTAGTTTGTTAGTTTTGAACCACTTTGTCTATTCAGACATTGTTTCCTGTTATTTCACAACCTAGTAGATGACCCTTGGATAGTTTTGGAAATAGTTTGGATAGTCTTGGACTGGTGGAAATCCACATGAGATGCACACGAGAGCCATCCACTTAATTAACAGCCTAATGGTCACCCCTCTGCACTTTTTCCTCCATTTCGTGGCGGGTGGCAACAACCCAGCACCCAGTCAGCGTCAAGGTAAATTACATACGGTGAAAACGTAGGTCCTGATTGGCCGAAAAGGAGTCCTAGTTATCTGCGCTCGATCGCTCTTCAGATTCAAATTTAGTTTCTAGTGGCACATAGTTCAGCCCGTAATATTCTTCTCTGCTTTAAACTACTCTCCTAGTTTTCGGTTTTGGTTTTACCACCAAATTGTTCTTCATATTTTTCTCACTAACTTTACAAATGCATGAGCTGTGAATGTAAATCAGGCTTCAGACAGAGTGTGAATTGAGATGAAAATAAAGAGAGAGTTATAAGCAGCTCAAAGACATGCAAATATCAACATGAGAAGGTATGCAGTGAAGCAACTGTGCATCTCTGACTTACTCCACTATTAGAGGTCTAGGAAACATACCCAAAGGTAAAAATATTACATCAGAGGCTAAAGCAATGAGAATGTGAAGACACGTTTGGGCTCAAGTTGCAAACAAATTATCTATATTGCTGTTTTAAGGTTATTATTAGTAAATATATTTCCGGCATTTGCACGCAATTTTGCCACTGCACAAACCATCCCGCTCAAATGTCCAAAAGAAAAAAGAAAAAACTCAAGCCCAACTTCTCTCTTCACTCGCCTCTACTCCATCACCAGATGTTATTCAAAAAGCCACAAGCTTTGTAGCCTCCATACCCTTACCCCAAGGCATGGACAAAAAGGTAGACCAGTGCTGCAGTTAAGACATTGATCCATCTGCAATAATGTCCAACAGATCATGCCTCAGTCCAGATTCCTGCATGTGTGCTCCATCTGTGGCTGTGGCCACTCTCAACCCGCCCATCTCCAAAACCCAACCAACTAATAATTATCCATGTTCGCTTCAATGCCATAAATCTTCCCATTAACAACTTCTCCTCATCTAATAGAAATGTAATGTCTACATGAAACAAAGAATTGTATCAGCTTGTATCTTATTGTACCCAAACTGGATCGAATCAAATTGTACCGAATCCAATTGTATCGAATCGCTCCATAATAAAAGTAATTGATCCTGAATTGTATGGAGCCCATGTATCTAGATACATATTGAATTGTCTTATAAGGGAGAGATTCATACCCCTACCGGAAACCACCTCCTCCCAAACTAAAATGGCATCCTTTTTCTATGACGGCCAACTGTCTAACCCGCACAACATTCAGCTCTTCACTGATGCTGCCCTTCTGCCAGTATTGGGCTTTCTACAGACAATAGTGGTTCTAAGCCACATGGATACCCAAGTTCCTTCAAAAGGCTCTTCAACCATCTTTGTAATTTTTCTAAATAAAAAAAAATCAACTTCTTGTAATCGCCACTCCCCTGCTGGGAAACTAGCAGTCAAGAAATTAGATTCTCGTTCACTTCGATAATGTTGATCTCTTGTCCCGCCAATTTGATACCCTACGTTCTAGCCTCCCACCTCGCCATTTAGCCCATATTCCGGAATCGACATTCCCAAAGGCCTTCATTAATTTCCTTTCGGTTTTCAGAGTTCACCTCACCGTCTGCTAAATTCAGTCCTTATCTCCATCCCTCCATGTCTAACCTTCACTGCATCTCAGAAGACTGCCTAGGGACCAAGGTAGAAGCATTCACATCGCGATCCCCATCAAGTAATACCACCAAATATTACTTGCGAATTCTACCAAACACTTTGAAGCCAAGGCAAAAGACAAATGATGGACAGAAGCCCAATAAATGGCAGTAGGCCATCAGCCCGGAACAGGAAGAGAGACCAACTTCCGCCCCAAAGGCCAGCTTTGACCATCATATCTCCTAATGTTGAAGGAATGTCTGCAACCAAAGAAGAACTTGTTGCCAAACTCTGCAGAGAGCATCAGTGCGATATTCTCTGCCTTCAAGAAACCCACCGTGGACCCAAACATCCCTGCCCTCGAGTGGAAGGCATGAACACCCTCAAAGAAAGAACACATGAGAAACATGTTCTACAAACCACCTCCCACACCTTTCCTGATGCCAGAAATACCATCATCTGGTAAACCAAGGATAGTGATCGGAGATTTCAACAGCCACAGTTCACAATGGGGATACGCCAGAAACAACGCTAATGGAGATGCAGTGGAAGCATGGGCCGAAACCAACCAGCTCTACCTGATCCATGATGCCAAACAACCCAAATCCTTTGATAACGGGTGATGGAAAGCCGGCTACAACCCTGATATCATGTTTGTCAGCCATAGCATCTCTTGACTGAGCAAGAAGCTGGTACTGGTGCCACTGCCAAAAACCCAACACTGCCACATTGGCCTTACAGTCAATGCTGCAGTTCCCCCAGCCACAGTTCCTTTCTGGAGAAGATTCAACTTTGGGAAAGCGAATTGGCCTGGCTTCCAAGAAGATTTTGAATGGAAGAACGCCCCACCTTCCAGCGGACCCCAAAAACTATTAAATATTCACCAAACTAGTCTCTATATATCTATATACACTCTACACTCCCTTGACGGTCCAAGCAGCAAACTCTATGAGCAATACCAACAGTTTTACGAATCTGACCCCTTTGCTGAAAGCACCATTGAAGTAGGTGAGAGACTCATGACCTCCCTATCAGAATGCCGCCAGCGGAAATGGCAAACTCTACTGGAGACAACTGATATGGCAAAAAACAGCAAAAAGGCATGGAGCCTCATCCAAAAAATCAGCAATGACCAGTCAACACCAACACAGCAACAGTATACCACCATGGCCAACCAAGTTGTGCATCAGTTACTGCTCAACAGGAAATCCACCACCAAACAGCCAAGGCCAAAAGTAGACCGACTTCAGCACTCCCAAAACACCGGACAGACTGAGCCGTTCTTCCTTAAAGAGCTCAATATCAGCATCAAAGCCCTTAAGACTTGCAAAGCCATCGGCCTGGACAAGATTTTCGCAGAGGAGATCAAGCACTTTGGACCTCTGACACAGAAGTGGGTCCTTGAGCTGATGAACAACTGCATGCTGACAAGAAACGTCCCAAAGAGCTGGAGGAAAACCAGAATCATCGCTCTTCTAAGCCACAGCACACACATTAAGATCTACTGCCTTGGCCCTGTGCTACTCCTATGCTGAGTATACATGTCCTGTCTGGGAGAGATCATCCCATGCCAAGAAACTAGACCCAGCATTGAAAAACACCTGCTGCTCAATCACTGGCTGTTTGAAGCCCACCGACATAAACAACCTGCACCTCCTCGCTGGCACTGCCTCTGCTGATTTGAGACGGGGAGTCGCCAGCCGAGTAGAGATGACCAAGGTCACCAGTGATAAACGCCACCTCCTCTACAGATGTGCACCTATGGCCCAACGACTGAAGTCCAGGAGAAGCTTTCTCAGCCATGTCCAGCCCCTAATAACGTCACAAGAAGAAACCAGACTCCAACTATGGACAAAAAGGCTTGAGGATGACCCCCCTCCTACTGACATGGGTATCCCTCCCTCTGATGCCCTCCCTCCGGGCTCAGAAGCACCATGGGTACAGTGGAAGTCGCTCAACCGCCTGAGAACAGGAACAGGTCGATCAAAAGCTGCCATGGCCAGATTGGGCTATGAAACTGGCCAAACAACCTGTGAATGTGGAGAAGAGGACCGTACAATGCAGCACTGCCTTGTCTGCCCCCTACTACCCAACCAGTGCAGCTCAAAGGATCTCACAGTGTTTAATAATAATGCAAAGGACTGTGTAAAGAAATGGGAAACTGTCATATAACCAACCAGCTTCAAAGACAGGAAAAGAAGAAGAAGAAGAAGAAGAAGACTGCCTGGTCTAAACACTTGATCTAACAAAGCCAACCAAACTTGCAATCTAATTCTCGTAATGTACTTCAAACTAGACATGCACGATTATCTTCATCTTTGAGGGCAAAGATGGAGATAATCGTGCAGATTTTTTGGAGGTCTGCATTTGATCCCTAAAGAAGCTTTTCCCACACTGCAGCTGTTCAACACTTTATCAACATCACACTAATACTTAATTGAACAGCAGTCTGGTTTCCATGATAACAACTACATATGATTATAAACCATGACCCTATTCTCTGTCTGAGAAAGAATGGTCTCAAGGTGAATTTTGAAGACAGAAACAATGCCACCATGTGCAACATCCACAAACAAGGTCCCACAGTTGTGATGAAACCCAGTGAAACCCACTGCTCTTGCTTTCAATCCAGTTCTCCAAATAACACTGATACAAGGCAGTTGCAGCCATACAGTTTCAGAACTATTCAGGATAACTCTTCAGTCTGACATTTCAAGTACAGTAAGGTTCCAAAGAAACCAGCTCAGATCCATGAGGTTAATGGTGCACCACACTGAACCCTAACCCAACTTCATGGAGTCAATGCATCTTCATCCAATTTGTGGTAGGATGAGGGGGAAAATAAATGTGTTATAGACACGGGGCTTGCAAGTTGCCAACAGTTCACGTTCTGCACTCGTACACTCTGATTGGCATAATCAGGTTACAACGAAGCTGAAAGGAAAAGGCCATCAACAGGAATTAGCATCACTGTGTAGCACTAATGATCAGTAATGTCAACAGGATCCGTATCAGATATGGTGGTGGGAATAAAAAACGCCCACATGACTACAAGTCAGTTTGGGACCCTACCTGAACAACCAGGAAATGGCTGCCTGAAGAAATCTAACATTAACTGTGTCTATCTAATACGAGGCATAGGAGGCAGGGGAGGGGGAAGAGTTTTGAAAAAGAAGCAGTGGCAGACAGATTTGAGGTGACAAGGCGCGTACAAAGCCTTGTCAGGAGCCTGAGATGTGAAGAAAGGCTGTCAAGATGCAAGAGAAGGCAGGCATGCTGTGGTCTTTTGAAGGAGCTTGTCATTACAACAAATTGTTTCTTCAGGTTTGATTTCTAATTTAGCCGTCTATTTACAGCGATCATTTGAATATTCACTGCTGATAACGTTCCAAAATCATGTTGTGCGTCTCTTCTGCTGGAAATGGTTTGGTGTATTTTAGGAGAATTCGCTGCTACACTGTTTAATCACCTGCCCTGGCTGACTTGTAATTGTAAGTAGGAGTGACAGCGTTGGAGTTGATAAGTCAATGTAATTTATAAGTTGGCGAATTGATTTAATGTCAAACACTTTGAGTACGCTGTTGTTTAGCCCCCCATTGATTTGCAGGTTGAAATGAAATCAAGAAATGTTTGGGACAAAGCGAAAAAGAAAAAAAAAAACACAAAACACTGCAGTGAATATTACCCAGAGAGACTAATCAGCTGTGTTTAAAAGCAGATGTAGTAAAAAAAAAAATGAGTTTAGGAAAATGCTTAAAGATGAAAAGTTAATTAACAGAAATGAAGGCAAATGTATGAATACTAACTGGTGTGAGCAGTTAACAAAACCTTACAGTAAAGTAGAAAAACATGATCTCTCAAAGCCACATGCAGAAGCCAACGTCAGAGCCAATGACAACGACCAATAAATCAATAGCTGGATTGGACTTTAAATTTAGCAGATACAGTATATGTATACAGTATGGAACATGGGAAAGAAAGGCCCTGAATGATAATGAACGTGTGGTGTATGTGTGTGTTCATGTATGACATGGCATAATCAAAGATAATCCTGTTTGTGGTCATCATGTGACATACAGCTCTGGCTGTATAAACTTAACCTGAAAGAGTTCATTTGAAAAAGGAGACATTATTTATATTTAATGACTTGTGGGTGGTTCTGTACAAATAAGCAATCTCTAAATGTGATTTATGCTGCTTGCAGTTTTATAAATGTGTCACTAACTGCATTAACACTGTCTGTGTAAAACAGTTCATCAGACTCCAGATATCTTTAATGACCCACCATGAGAGAACAGTCCCAGAAGTAATAGCTATGACTCTCTACCTTTTACTCTGTGACATTCTGTCCAGAATTTAGCTATAAGATGATCCTCATTCCACTCACAAGTACTGCTGTATTGGAAACTATTGACAAATATAATTACACTTCATGTAATACCCCGTTTCGAATTGTAGATGTATTCTTTTGAGAAATAGAATGGATGGAGAAAAATATTTGGTCTTTCATCAAATTGTTAAACATATTCAGTCTGACCCTTTGAGAGACTCTGAATGTTATGTTTTTATTCATAGTGCAACTATAAACAATGTTAGGATGAAAAGCATACCAGATAATTGCATGTTAATGGTTAAAATGCAATCTCATGTGGTTGCCCCGGCTCATCTACAATCATTATTGATAAGCCAACACGATTCTCTAAGAAGACTGCCAAACAAAGTAATGTGTGGTTTCTTCACAAATGGTTTACTTCCGACACAGTTCAGCATGAAATGAGCTGCTCATCAGCCAACTTTAGAGAAATGATGCCCTAACTTCTTCAATCGTCTTTTCCTAAAAGTATTTAACGATATACCATTTGTCCTGGAGAACTCCTCAGGCAAAGGTTCGACTTTGATTGCAATAACGGCACATTCTGTGATGAAGCGATAGAAACTACAGATCACGTATTTTCTTCTGTCTTTTCAAATGTCTGCTCTGTCCCATTTTACCTAAAATGAAATTGCTTTTGGAGGATAAGAAGTCCGAAATGTTTGAATATATATATATATATATATATATATATATATATATATATATATATATATACATGTAGAAAATACTATATGGTACATATATATGTACCATATATAGCATATTTGTATGTATTAAATCACACCGTTTATTGTTGTTTTTATGATGGAACTATCTCTGAATTATAAACAGCTCTCTCTTTGTTTTTTATTGTATTATTATTTATTTTTGTATGTTAAGGTATAATGTTGTACGCATCTTGTGCTACATTGTTCGAAGAGCCCTAAAACTGATGTATACTTTGCTATATATTGTTTGTCCAATTTCTACAAAAAATACACTATCTGAAAAAGCATGGCTGGATGGAAAGGCTGAACAGTAACAGTAATGCAATAACGTTACTGTTAACCCTAATCATTTTTTCCTTGTGGCATTTAGCTCTAGATCGTATCATCTTCCTTTTGTCTAGGTTTTGAGATTAGAAAAATCTAATCTGAAATGTAGAGAACCCTGACCAGAGAGTCTGCGTGTGTGAGTGTGCACGCACACACACACACACACACACACACACACACACACACACACACACACACACACACACACACACACACACACACACTTAAATAGGACCTTCAATCTACGGAAGGATCAGCTGAGGCACAGACAAGGTAAAAGTTGACATTTCTTTATGTTGCATCCGAATGTTTCTTCAGGTCAATTTTATTTTGTTCTTTTGTCACAATGCGTTGCTGATGATCTGTTTAGGTTCAGACACAAAAGCCACTTGGTTAGGATTAGGGTTAGGATTAGCATTATTTCTTAGCTCAGAATACCCGTCTTGGTCGCCACAAACACAGGTGAAGATGACCTGATGTTTTTGTCAAAAAATCAGTTTCTGTCACCACAAACGTGACTCGAGGCGAGTGGAGCAGAGCAGTAGCACACAGCGGAAACCCAGTAGGGGAGTCTGAACAGTGTAATTAACACAGTCTCCGGGGTTCCTGCCTCACCACCTAAATGACGTTCTCTAATGAACCACAGATATAGTGTAGTACAGGTCACACGCATTGCTGGCTTGTTTGCCCAATTTAACCCTACCAAACACTCCCACCACCTCCTGTGAACACACACAGTAATGCGTCAGTACATCCTCAGCCTCCCCTGAGGGTATCAAGCCAAGAGGCCAGCTTGTTTTTGCATCTGACAGTTTTGTGTTTATCTGCTCGTTTATTTTCCCCTCCTAGCGACGTTAGGCTATATCTTGGGGAAGTATTGCAGGACTTCAAAGGTGTCTTCCCCTACCATACCCTACAAACACACACATCAGTGTGTCTTCTGTGAGTGTGCTTTACCAGGCAGAGATATGACTGGATGTAAGTGAGAAGGCATTAGCAGATGCCCAACAGAGACAGACCCACAGCAAGTGAGCAGAATTTAGCTTGAAAGAGTTGGCCCAATGCAGAAGGGTGGGTGAGAAACCACATAAACACATAAACACTTGCAGCAATCTCCCCGTCGTGCTGAAAACGTACACCCACCCACTCTCTAGAGGCTGCAGTTATATTTACCTCGGGCAGAGTTAAGGCACAGGAGAAAAGCTGTAAAACTAAGGCGGAGGCGAGGAGGAGCGGGAGAAGTTTCTGGTCATTGAGAGCGAGTGGCGAAAAGCCGGAGACAGAAACTCCCTGGTGACCAGACGAGCCTTGCGGAAACGCATCACTGCCTTCCCCTATTACATCCACAACGCTACAGGCAATTTTCTCTCCCCCGTCTGCCTCACAGATTCCCTTTCCTCTGCTCACTCTTCTGCCACCCACAATAGACGGATTCAATGAAGATGGCCACCATCGTGCATGTGCCCAATGCTCAAGTACCTCTTTCAACCCATTTTGTTGCCGGCTTCTCTGTGCCCATTTTTTAAGCTGTGCAGTACTCTGATTGACATTCATACAGTTGTGGTCACACGTTTGAATGAGTGGAACACATACTACTGTGGGAAAAACCTTCATGAAGTTTGGTTTGATCATAGGTCTTCTGAAAATGTGACCGAATTAGGTTATTGTTGAGGCAATAATTTCTTGAAAATGTATTGAGAATGACCCCAACATGATTCATGTTCTGCAATTTATTCAACGAGCACTCAAGAAAGAGCTGATAAGGTCTTTAACGCATTTCAAAGAAACTTTATTTTTAACGTCTGCTGATCTTGACATTTTAATGTCGAACTAAATTCGGTCTAACTTCTGCAGAAGCACATGTTTTTTAACCATTTATAATCTCACGATGTCTATCACTTTAGCAGGTCAGCCAAAAACTGGTCCAGAATATCAAATTTAGCCACCATAAATTGCTGCTTGCCAACAAATACAATTTCATTTTTCAAGAAACAAATTTCACATTTTAAAAATGCAATTCCTAAATTTTCCTAATAATAATAAAATACAAAAAGAGACAGACAAAAAGAGACCTTAATGGTTAAAAGTGTACTTTAAAATACTGACCTGTAGATGTTAGACAGAAATAAGTTTGAAGTTTCCTGGAAATGTATTAAATAAATGACCAGCTTTTAATGAATGCAGCTTTGGGGTAGTTTTCAATAACATTTGAGTTTGTGGTAATGTGGGGGTAATGAAGGAATCTCAAATATGTTACTTGATTGACTACAAGCAAGGCATATTTGACAAAACAATCCCAAATCAAGGTCCACTGACTTAATGAAATGAAATAACCGAGATTGTTTTAAATATCACTGAAGTAAAAAAAATGAAATTAAGCTGCTGTAACATATGACCTTTTAATTAAAAACCATCACCAAGTTAAGTGCACAAGAAAACCATAAATCTCCCTCCTGCTTTTATTCTACCTGCTGCAAAATATAAAAAGAAAATTAAATTAAATGATTCATTATTCATAAAAGTTTGGGTGGAAATGAGAAAAAGTAACTGATTGTCAAAGTGATGTTTTTCACTCTGAGCACAATGAAAAGGAAAATTATCAGCAAAAAAAAAACAAAAAAAAAACAAAAAAAACAGAAGTCGTGACACACAATATTCAGAAATAATACCAAGAACCAAGAAATATGGGAGTAGTTCTCTGTTTCTCCACTGCTGGAAATACTCACCCTGTAACTGTATTAAAGGATATTTGTTGTGCCGTGTAAGACAGTTCAAACTGGCATAAACACAGACTACTACAAATGCATGCTGATCACTGCCAAGTGGACTAAGCTAGTTTGGAATTATGTGGAAGGCACTTAAAGGGCCCAGGAGAGACATCCTGCTGATGAGCTGTGTAATGAAGCCACGTCCTGGCCCGCTTCTGCCCGGCTGTTAGAGGAAGGTGCGGCTGGGATGTAGGAGTTTGTCAGACAGAGGTTACAGGAGCTATGTCTTGCAGGTAAAATGATAAAATAAAGTAAATTATTAATTAAAAACCAGTAATAGATCATCAATTATCAATTGTGTGTATGTGTTTTTGTGTGTGTGTGTGTTTGTGTTTGTGTTTGTCTGTAGCAGCAGCTCTTGGTGATGACAGCCACGTTATTACCATAAATAAGAAAGGTCTGAGGACCACAGGTTTTTTTTTTTTTTTTTTTTTTTTTTTTGGTTGAATGGTGGTGATTATATGATGAAATTAAGAGCTAAAAACTTTAACTCACCATGTCTTGGTGCGGATTTATGCCGGTGCTGCTTGGTTCAGTGTGAACAAACAAAGGATGAAACTACAAAAATTACCAGCCTTTGCTGCAGTGATAATAATGAGTCTCTGTGTGAAAAGCTAATGACTGCCAGCCAGGTAGAGAGGGATTTCTGCAGACTCTGCACCAACATAGCAGAGTGGACGGTTGTGTCTCTGAGGTGGTGATAAGCACCACTGGAGTACCCCAAGAAACTGTCCTGGAGCCATTCCTCTTCACTCTCATCACTTCAGACTTCTGCTTCAACTTTCCTGCCACCTTCAGAAGTTTTCTGACAACTCCTCCATTGTTGGATGCATCAGTGATGACAGTAAGGAGGTACAACAGCAACCACCTAAAGCTCAACATCAGTAAGACCCAGGAGGTGGTGGTGGACTATGATAGGAAGAGGAGAGCCCCTGCCCCAGCCATCATCCAGGGGTAGGAAGTTGAGAGAGTGGACTCCCATAAGTACCTTGGCTTCTACGTCAACAATAAACTTGACTGGTCTCACAACACTGACGCCCTCTTCAGAAAAGGACAGCCAACCCTTATCTTCCAGAGGAGACTCAGATCATTCAACATCTGCAACAGGCTCCTGAAGACCATCTTACAGTCTGTAGTGGCCAGCGTACTCTTCTTTACTGCGGTGTGCTGGTGGGTGGCATCAAGACTGGTGAGGTCAACAGGCTAAGTGAGGAGTTGAGGAGGAGGAAGTGAGGAGGTAACCAGGTAACAAGCTGGTGAGGAGGGGCTGCTCCATGGTTGGACTGGAACTGGAACAGTCCGGAGACAGTGGCTGAGTTGAGAATGAAGGGCAAAATCAAAGCCATCCTGGATAATCTCTCTCAACCTCTCTATGACAATCTGGGACAGATAGGCAGCACATTAAGTCATTGCATCATCCCACCCAGGTGCTAACCTGAACAGCTGCTTTGTACCCACTGTCATCAGACTCTATAACAGCAGTGGAAGCTACAGTCTGTCACCTTGCTGATCTTTGTCAACTACTTTGTGCTGCTGCAACTGGAATTTGAATTTCCCCTCTGGGATCATTGGAAAGTAAAGTTACAAGTCAACAGCAGGATTGTCTGTATGTTTTGGACAGACATTTCTGTCCCAAGAGGATGAATTCCAATGATTTTAGTGAGCCGACTGACATGTGACATTTTCCTAGCGCCATCACTAGATGGACTGTTAGCTTTGACTAAAATGTTTACCTACCATTACATTTTGCAAAAAATATTGAAGGTATCCAGGGTGGCTAGATTGACCATTAACTTCTGGTTCCACACTACACAAGGACAGCAGTGTCCTTAATGAAAGCCATGTGCTTTATGCTACTCCTCCTCACTTCCTCCTGTGCAGCTTGTTACGGCTGTATATGTTTGTTCTGTTTGTGCCGTCTCCTCGCCTGTCAACTCTACCTCTGCCCTGATTGCTCAATGAGCAACACCTGGCCTGGGAGAGGAAATATTTTTAAGTTACAGTGTCAGCCTCGGAAGACAGAGACGGCTGGTCTTCATATCTCTCAAACAGGGACGTTCCATTGTAGTCTTGACTTAGTGTCTTTTGTTAATCTGTTTTGTGTCTTGGTCGTTTTTGTCTTTAAGTAAATACAGATGTGGATGTTTTAAAGGTGTTGCCTATGTGGTTAATTTGAATGTTGTTGTGCTGCCTACGAGGGCGGGGCCTAACATTTGGGGGCTCATCTGGGATTTAACATCCATCGGGTGAGGTAAAACAGTGTAGGTTTTTGTGTGTATTAGTGGCCTTTTATTAAATGTAGTGTCATGTCTTTTGTCAGATCTTTTGTTGTTTTTGCTGAGTGTTAAGTTCTGTGTTTTTTTTTTTGAGCATCCTGACTAGATAGCCGCTGGTCACTCGTTAGTTGCAGCTTGGGTGTAAACTGGCAACAGATGTGTGTATCGGTGACTACAGAGTGATGCCTGTATATGGTGGTTGTTGCAGCCCACTTTTGTTGTGTATTATGCAGTCGTTGTGTTGGGCCTTTGTGTTCTTCTGTTAGTGTACGGCAGCAATTCTGTAGTTAAACTACTTGAAAATCGAACTGTGGAAACTATATATAGAGTATTTGGTTATAGCATATAGACAGAGGACAGTCTAGTTACAGCTGATTACATTCTTGTTTTGCAGTGAAAATTGAACATTGTTATAGTCGAGAAATGTAACATTTTTAAGGGGGGAGTTGTTGCTTTCATATTTTCTGTGATCTCTCTGTTAGTTATCTGAGTGTGTGATTGATTGCAGGTGTGTTTGGTTAACTGAGTGATTTGCTGTGTCTCAATCCAGGGTCTGCATCCTTCGAAGGACCCGGCCTTTGCGGTCTTCGAAGGCGAGTCCTTCAGAGAGACCTTGTTAACCTCGTCAGCCGTTGTTAAATGGGACGGTCTAGCCTTTGGAGCATTTCCTGGGTGCGTCACCAGATGTGTTACCCTTATGTCACAATTTCAACCGCCCAGGCCCACAAAAATGACGATCTACGCCACGCAATGTCACAATTTTCTCTCTTTCTTTCTTCTTTTTCGGGCGTGCAAAGAATCTTTGGATACGTGAGGCCATGAAGGATAGTAGCGGTGCATCCTCCAAAAACAGGGAACAGAAGGCTGCATTTGTGGGCTGCATTTGGAAAATGAAAACATTTAAATTGGAACAGCCTTTGCGCGGCTTTGTGACATAATTGGCCTTTAAATGTTGCCTCCGAAGGATGCAGACCCTGAATTGAGGCACAGCAATTGTATGAGTTGTACTGGATATAGGTTGTCCAGGGAGCTGATTGGTCCAGCCTATCGCGGCCATTGCCCACCTTGTGGCATGTGTTTTCCACCAGCTGCGCCACAGCACGTCCCAGAAGGGGCTCTCTGCTCTGTGGAGATTACGTGGCAAGTCTATTTTTGGCGGAAGCGAACTGCAGTCGCGTCAATTTGCACAGAGCAGATCGAGCCCAGACAGCTGAACGGCACAATGCATCCTGTCTATATCAGAATAAGACGCTGTGTGCTGTCTCGGCCTCTATGGCACAACAAAGTCACAAAACGAAACAAAAAATACAACTAAAACAGAAAAATAATGAAACAATTTAACCACATAGCCTACTCAAGCACAGTCACAGAAACACAAAAATCAATGAGAAATATTGAAATAAACTGGATCGGACATCTGACATCATCATTTCAGCCTGACAACATCGGGCTGAATTGATGCTCTGCCTCTGACACTCACACACTCCCACTGGGATAAGAAGCCATGCGGAACAAAACGGTGATGCACACACCAGATAACCGACACATGATTGGTGGGATCAAGTGGTCATGCATGTTTTTAAATAAGCCGGTAGATTCTTTGTTGATGGTGCGTCTTGGTAGATGGGAAGAGGGGAGTCTCAGTTTCATGTTGTGCCAGGGCCCCAGCTGCAATAATTAACGCAGCCACGAGAGGCAGAGACCTAACAACTCAACTTGTAATTGAGACCAATTCTGTCACTTTTCTGGTGACAGGCTCATATTAGAATATAGTTGATGGATTGACGAGTTTGGTACGGACATTCATGGTTCAGGGATGGTGTTAATGGTAAACACAGTGACATTACCACTGTGCACATGTCATCATGACAAATCCTTCGAGCATGTGTGGAGGCGGGGCTGCATGTGCTACTGGCACATTGATTCAGTATCTGGGCACAACATGCACACTATTTGCACTATGCATTAATTGCAAACATGCCTACATCGCTTCTTACTGCAGTTTATTGTTATAATTAAGCAGAGTTCATTTGACTAACTACTGAACATTATTTTTAATGAATTAAACATGATATGTGACTCCTTTCACTGCAAATTTTGCTAAACTGGACTTTCAGAGTAATTTGACAACTAATTACCTTCAAGTCACTTCATCCATCTTCTCCTCCATCCATCCTTTCATACATCCAGCTTTCCACTCCCAGAGAGTTAAATTAACATTTCCAGCCATATTCTGGGTTCTGTCATGTTAGATTTTTTATGTTCTCCATTTCCAGAGCTACAATCAATCACACGGGCCTTATTTCAGGGTATAGAGCCGTATTTCACACCCACTGGGAGTTATTGACTGATCAAAGACCTCACATTTCTAAGAACAGGCAACCTGTTCTTCTAACCACGCAGGAGTGTTTTGATAAAAAGGGATGAAGTCCCTGTAGCTTAGTGATCAGTGCATTGCCAGATTTACTTCTTCCTTTGACTTAGTTCTACATTGATTAGACACAGTTGGAAGAAGTTTGAAGCTGAGATTTTTTCTTACGCTTTCTGAGGTTGAGAAAAATTGCTTAACTATGCAAATGTCAGATCATAGTTACTAAGCCTTTAACTCTATGATTTTTTTGCGAGGGATGGAGCTCAGCACAGTTGTGCAGTGAACCTTTTAATACTGTTTTTTCAGCAGGAAGTTTATTTCCTTTTGATTTCTGTGAAATCCTTAAAGATTGTTGCTTGTTATTGCTCTGTGGTGGACTTTAATGTATATGTAATAATAGTGACGCTTATGGGATCTTGTGCTTCTAACCCACACAGGCTAAAACCATTAGCGAGGTTCCCGATTGATTTTTAAAAGTAGGCAGAGAACATTGTGTCTATTGGCCATGGTTACCCCCGAGACTGAAGCTGCTTTATAACAACAGCTGCCCTGAACAGTACAGGGGCACAAAGGTGGGCTAGCTCCAAAAGAGACCTGGACATTTTACCTTTAGAACATTTTTTTCACAGATCACAGATATGTTTTACTTTGCTTATCTAGGTGCAACATGTCTATATAAAACACACCTCATCGACTCGAGCAACGTCTCTGCTCTGCTC
The DNA here is from genome assembly GCA_963678695.2 of Diplodus puntazzo. Lineage (NCBI taxonomy): Eukaryota > Metazoa > Chordata > Actinopteri > Spariformes > Sparidae > Diplodus > Diplodus puntazzo. The sequence continues at coordinate 9,699,735 of OZ023158.1, read as the reverse complement.
AGTGTTTGTATAGATCCTGCTCCCACAGTGCAACACACAGACGGGCAGCACAGAGGGGAAAAACATGTTCAAAAGTGCAATCATAAACCACAAGAAAGATGGAGCTGATATGGAACAAGTGCAAATACATAATTAGATAAAGGACATGCAATAGGTTTAGGTTCGTACTTTCTGTTTGGACTCCCATGTGGAGGAGAGTTGTACGTTTAGTAAAGAAGTACGTGTAACCAGCACAGAATCAGAGATGTCTGGTGCTGATCAGCCTGTCACAGGTCATGGCCGATCGTACTGAGAACCATCTGATCTGGCAGGTCAACTGGTACATCTCTAAACGGCATGCCAATTACCGTCTACCATTCTCAAAGAATACATTCCCAACCGATAAGGTAAACGACCTTCACCAGCTCATGTCATCACCACCTGGGATGGAGTGACTACAATGACACAGGTGTCAACGAGTGTCAAAACACTGTTTGCACAACTAATTTCCAACAGCGAATACACTCCGAGTGTTAAACTGAGAAAGTGTCTGTGTCTGTGTTCTTTTAATGAACATAATCACAAGCTATATTGACAGTGGGTCTAATGACTGTGTGTCATGTGAAACACTATTTTCACCGTGAAAAACTCAGAGTATAATGCCCAAATTTGCAGTTCCCCTCAGCTCAACAGAGTTTTTAGCCTCTTAAAGTACAAGTTTTGTGCTCTTGTTTCTGCTCCATTCTTTTGATTCTGTCTGTTTTCAGCAACAACAGCAATTAGCAGCAAAAATGCCACATATTTTTTTTTCTTCTCATGAGCTGGCAGGGACCTTTAGACAGAGGTAAAAAGAGCGAGAGAGAGAAGTGTGATTTGCATTCACCAGGTGGACACAAACTCCAAATAAATGCTCATGTTATTCTGTATTTGCTGCTGGTTGCTAACAGAACCAGAACCAAGTGAAGCACAGTAGGAGTTGAGTGTTTGTGTGTATATTTTGTGGAGCTGTTAAGTGCCCTATTTGCATTATATTGTAGCATTTGAACTGAAGCTTTCCTATGATACAGCATTATTTGCCTTGGCACCAAGGGGTAAATATACAAAAGCAACAACAGGAATATTTATTACTATTCATCCAACACTTCTTTTACTGTCCTAACACATGATCTTGGCTGTTTTTTTCTCTGTTTGCTTCTCAACAGAAATATGTACGTCATATCTTTCTGGGTTTTAAAGCCCATTTCAAAATAAAAACTATGCGTGTCAAATCAGCCCGAAGTAAAAGTAAATATGTCATGATATATGTACTGTTTATCAGGAAGCATTTTTTTTGTGTAACCAGACTTTGAACATTATATTTTATTGCTAACTCGACCGTGGAGCCCTTTCTCGACTGTCTCTACAGGGTCAGCTGGAGCGTCATAGTTTGAAGGTCGCTGACATGTTTGACGAGTTGGGAGTGAAGTGAGAGTGTGTCGCGTCAAATTGTAAAGATGGATTCTCCATTTGCCTTTATTTGAGTTGCAGTGTGCTGGTCCTGTGATCAGCCTATACAAGAGACTGTGTTCCACGCCTATTGGAACTTGTTTCTCGTCCAAGATGAGGAGTGCTCCAAGCAGCAACCTTTATTTGGTTTCACAGAATCGATACAAGACTTTTTTTCTCTCAGTCTCCATGAGTAGCTGAACTTTGCTTTGCTTCCCCTGGTACTTTTGTTTGTCTGAGTTTTGATATTCACTAACTGTTGCCTTGTGGAAGTATGGGTCTGCATTCCACTCTCGCTCGCATGCTTACATTAAATATTGCTATATCAGGATTATACCAAGACTGAGAGTTTCCCTCCGCCCGCTGCTTCAGTGCCTGGAATCTTTTTTCTTCATTAGTCTAACTTTAGACTTGGTATGGACACTTGGCAGCAGTTCTGCTTTGATTTCTCTTAGCAAAATATGTCAGATTGTTCTTCAGTCCCTGCTTTTTTTTTTTTTTTTTTTAGCTTTTAAGTTGTTAGTGTTTTTTAAGACAAAATGACCATACCTTTAATTTGACGGTGTGGTCGTGGCGGTGTAGAGCTGTTGACTGCTCCCTGGATTTGGCTTACGATTCAACAGACAGGGTGTGAGGTAACAAAATGTACTGTTCCACAGCTTGAGGTCTTAATTGTGATGTTTACCACTCAGAGGCATCTTTCAGCGTGGGGCTTGCGTCTCCCAACTAACTTTGTCAAAGCATAAAGAGCGTCTCACAACATTTGTTTGATGTATGGGGGCTAGATAAAACACATGCTTCACAAAAGAGCTGGACTATCTTCACTTTGTTGTTCCAATATCCTCTTCATTTCTTTTATAGCGTCAGTATGATAGGATCATTAGTCATTTGCACACGTCTGCTGGAGCCAAAGAATGATTGCTCTTGCCTGACATCATCTCGGGCTGGTATTTGAAGCAGAAAGACTCCGGCTTTATCGGAATGAAAGAGACCGGCTGAAAATAACAAACGAGGGACCACTTTCTCTCCCCCTCTGCTGGAGATAATCTTGTTTTTGACCTGAGTGATAGGCAAGGATTTCACAGGCGCTCCATCTGTTTCCGACGGCTTTGCCTTTATGTCAAAATTGGATTTCTTAATCTAATCGCAGTGGCTCTAAAGTAGCATTTTTGTTCGCCTTCCTCCCAGCACAGATCACTGCTTAGGATTCTTGTACCCCCATGCAAAATACTTCCTCTGATCTGCCAACAATAGACGGCCCTCAATTACGATAATGGAAGAGTAAAGGAGCACAATGCTACTTATAGAAATGATATGATACGGGGCCTTTTGCATATCCAACTTAAGCCGTGGTTGGGAGTGTATACACCCCCTGCTATCTAACCCAAAATGATCTCCACAGATGTTTGCTGGATGAATTTAGCTGCTGGTATAGAACGGGGAGGACTCACGGATGGATTGGGCACAGGATCAGGTGGGCTCGACAGGGCGAGTAGGTTTTGTGTCGACCAGGATTAGAGGAATGATCTGTGTCCCGGATGTTTCTTAATGCACTGTCACATTATGTAAATCCCCACTCCATATGAATGCCACAGATACTGTATTTGTCTGCCTGCTACACGTTGTCTCCCCGCAAGCTGCTTGGATTGACCTCAATTTGTTTCACAACCTCCTACTTTTTTTCCCCCCCTTTCTATCCATTCACCTTCCTTTGGCGGGCTCTCACAGTTCTGTCAGGAAAGACCGTGGTGGTAAAAGAAAGCACACCTTCCTGTTTCTGTGTTTACAGGATACGGGGAGAGAGATCACAGGGGCGTTCTCGCTGTGAACAAGACAAAAGTTTAGACAGAGGAAGAAGAAACGCTCCTCCAGCCTGCGAGGCTGCCTTCTGCTCGCCCATCTCCATCTGCCTTTCTTCAGAGACGAGTCAGCTCCTGCTCTCCACCCTCAGCCTGTCTCTTATCTCGCCCGCCCTCCTCCCTCCTCTGCCGCCCTGCTTCCTGCCTTTCTCCACCTTTAACACCTCACCCACTGACGGCTAGAACCAGGCTAATTGACAGACTGACCTGAGGAGAAGTAGTGTTGCTCCCCCTTTTGTCTCCAGATCAAACATCGCTGTCGTCTCTCAGGTATCCTCTCATTTCTCCTTCCCTTCGTTCCCAGCTCCTCGGGCTACTCTGGCATTGAAGCCTGCAGCTCGGTGTTCTATCCTATGGACTAGGAAATGAATCATGGCTGTGAGTGTGGGCATGCGGTCATGATAGATGAGGAGGGCAGGGCCTGGGCGGGAAGAGAGTTGACAGAGAGTTTGACAAGCTTGAACAAGGTTGAACTTTAACTACAGCCGCCGTCAAAAGTTTACATGCACCTGTAAAGAACATGTATGTTGTGTCAGTCTTCGGCTCCAATGATACCTGCAGCTCTCATTTTACTGCGATGAATGAGTGAAACACACGCTACCTTGTCTTGACGGAGACTTGTAAAAACAATAGATCACATTTTTATAGATGTGATTTTGCAAGAGATGTCAATATGGAATAAAAATGTATAACTGATGTTAACCCTCTCAGCGCATACGTACATTCTGCTCACAGTGAATTGGGGCAATAAGATCAACACAAAATGTGGTCATTGTATCTTTGTTGTTTCAATAACGGAAAAAGAAAAAAAAAATGTCTGATTTTGTCTGAGACTAATCTATGTTTTTTTCATCCCAACACAGTAACGAAAACCTTGTTTTTTGATGCAGATAGACGAAGAAGCTGGTGCATTTAAAGGTGTAATTTGTAGAATGCGGCCAGAATTTGCAGGACAGCTGGAGTGGCGAGACTGAGGTGTTCCTGCGTTAATTACAGAATCGCGTGCAACAGGCAAAAGGTTAGTGTTCCCAAGTGCTTGAATTTGTCTCTTTTTTTTAGTTTTTTGTGCTGGTGTCAACACAGAGTGGATTATTCTGAAAATTAACCGGATGTTTTTTGTTTCAGTGTCTGACTTCCTGTCTCGCTCGATCTGCTCTGTGCTGAATTTGGCTGAACTGATGCGCCGTGCCCCGAAATTCGTCAGTAATAGAAGCCTTGCTTATCTGCCGGAGCTGCAATGAAGTAGATACACAACACAGTGGATACATAGACCAGAGTGAAACCTATCAGCTCTGCTAGTGTGGCCGATCGGAGACAGACCGAGCACAGATCTAGTGGAATATTGGGGTGAGTGTGACAGACTGGGACTGAACACAGACTCCAAGACCGACAGAGTTCAGTGTGAAGACAGGGGACAGAGTACAGAGGCGATCTACAGCAGCTCTGACCAGGACTCCGTCACCAGGGAAGAGATTACTGCTGACTGACTTCCCTCCCACTTACAAACCCCACTAGTTAGTCTCTATGTTTATTAATTTGAATTAGATCAATTACTATTGGACTGTAACATCTGTGTGCTGCCTCCTTTTCTGTTGCGGTAACAGAATCAAGCACCATACTTGTTACACTATTTTCTGCTGAGAACTGGCTCAAGTTGTAGCTGCAAGTCTTTTTTTTTTGCCATTCGATTTGATGGAATGGAAGAGCTCTCATAAAACTGAAGTATAGTTTAGTGGGTGGGAATGATTCAGATCCACAATACATTATTGATTTATCAGACTAAACAATATCCATGCGATTTTGACAATTATGATGACTTATGAATTGTTTTGTACAGGCTGTGGATTTTAATTGATAGGGTCAAAGAAATACACATTTTTGAATTAAAATCAAAAAATGATCATCTTGTCCAAATATTGATCTTTGTATTACAGTCCTGCAAATATTGGAAGGTGTAATGTGATGATCAATTTGAGAAGCATCTTGGGCTCCATGTTTTGAAGCATACACTTAGGCCCTCAAATAAACCAGTCCTGCGGTAAATGATCTTGCCATCCAGGATATAGTGGAATGATTATTTTAACTGATTATTGAGGATGGGCCAAATGTAAGAAACACATCTCAACATAGCACAGCAGTTTACCAGCAGCATTAAACTATAGACTTCATAATGACTATACCGTTACCACCAGTTAAATAAAAACTGATCATCCTTATCTTCAAGATATTAGTGTCGGTGCTGGACTGTGTTAGACCGTGTTAGCTGTTCCTAGCTGTGTCTATGATCTAGCAACTCAATATGGATATATGAATAATATCATTTCCTCCTTTACTACATTGAAAAAACATATGAGATACACAGGAGTTTATTTTCCACCGACACTGGTAGCACACTTGAAAAAGAAAGCTCACCCTTAAATGTGCACGTTGTCATGTCAGGGAAGCCCATTTTCTATGTATTTTCAAAGACATCCAGAAGACATACAGTAGACATCGTATTCAACACTCTCAAATTTCTTTCTCATTTTCTGATCTGCATCCATTCTCTTCCTCCGAACTACAACTCTCTATTATTCAAAACCTACAACTACAACCTGAATTAAGTCTGAGCATAAGAACAGAGACAAGGTTTGATGACTTGTTCCTTGCTGACACAATCCAGCTTTTATACCACTGTGAGATAATAAGACTTGACAAGCTGCACTGTTCCCCCGACCTTCTGCTACTACAGCTTTTGATATTATGGAGGGGGGAAAAAAAAACATGCAGATCCTAACAACATAAACGTACATGCTGTTAGTTTGATGTAAATCTGAGCACTTACTTTTACTGTTCAGTCTTACGATGCAGCTCATGGGGCATGAATCCTGTCCTCTCTTCTCACTTCCAGATAAGACACCTTTTCAAAAGGTGTATCAACTGCTTGCAGCTTGTTCTCACTCCCTTCTGTCTTTTCTTTCTCTTCTTGCTCCCCACTCTCCCTCAGTACAGTACATGTTAGCCTGCATGCCTTCCTTGCTGGCATGGTTTGGACTCTGTTGAGAGAAATAAAGTCATGTGCAGTAGCCGCAGAGCAACCCTCAAAGCTCACTGTTGAGTTTAGTACACTGTCACTCAACGTGGTGGATTTTTCCTCGCTATTGCTTCCCTTTCTTTCCCCAGCAAACTGCCACTGAACGCTATCTTTATGACTGTGAAAACCGACAGCTGCCAGTAGGAGTGAAATAATTGCCGCTGCCAGTGTGACAGACATTACTGGCTCACTTGTACAATATCAGAACAATGGCATTCTTTTCCAAAGCGATTGGAAGCCAGAAGAATTCATTCATTCTCACTCTGCGGACGACGTGCCTGCAGCTGGAGCAAAGGGGTCTGAGCGATTACAATAAAACGGTTTGTCACTTTGTACTCCAAAAATGCTGCTTTATTTGCATATTGTCAATCACAAGAAAAGCGCTTTGCGGATCCAAAAGCATCTTGGCAAGATAATTCTTCGCTTAAAAATCCGCCCTGCTGCTTTACTGGCACGGAGCCAGACCAACATGTCAGCTTACACACAGATCACAGATAGCCTTACAGTCTGCGGGCCTCTCAGTGACATTCACAGCCAGCTGTATGATGTAGGCATCTGGAGCTGTCCCCCCGACTCAAATTCACATGGGGAAAAAAACAAACCAAAAAAAAAAAACAAAGTGTTCCCTGCAAAGTGCGTCATGTACGTGTCCGTTTCATTCAGAGTCACTGCTATCATCACACATTTGTTACATGCTGTGAAAATTCATTAACTCAAATGATTTCACGATCCTAGATCAGACTGTTGTGTATGATCAGTGTGTGTGTCATCGCTTATGATGAGGCTCGTGTATCAAACAGCTTCATTCATTGTCACTATTTTGAGCACATCACAGACAGGGACTGTGACAAAGACTTACTTACGTGCCACTGAATCACAACAGTACATCACTGGACATACTTGAACTAGGTGGAATTTTTATTCCAGAGTCATCAGTGCTATTATGGAATACATTAGATGAATCTGTCATTACATATTTGAATCAGCAAAAGTGCTGTGTGGAATGCACCCAAAAATTATTCTAGGGCCTAACTGGTTTGAAGCAGGGGTAGAAGCTCGCAAGAGCAGGCTAAATTTAAAGCATCTAACCCAAAAAACCCATCCCCGCCCGTCGGGCCTCTCTTCAGAGCCCCTCCTCCAAAACACATGAACCAGTGCCGCCTGACTACACAGACACTGATCGCGCTGGCCAGCAGGAAGGTGTGTTAGTGTCTTTAATTCAATGAGCCAAAATGTCATAACTGTTTAAACACAAGCACAACAGCCTTCACATACATATTTCAGCCCAAAAAAGGCAGCCCAGCACGACCCCTTGCTCCTTACTGCTGTGGATGTGTGCGTGGTGCTACTTTGAGAGGTGGCTGCTAAACAGCAGTAAAAATGAAAACATCAGAGTGAAGAGGCATCACTTTTTTTTACAAATATACAGATAAGCAGATATATGGTGATAGTAAAACAGAGAGGAGCAATGACAACGAGACTGACCCACTGAAGAAGCTAGCAATCGAAGTCAAGGACCGATCAAAGGTTAGGTCAAAGATGTAAGTTTTAAGTCTAGATTTGAGGGCATCAATCAAGCCAGATTGTCTGATGTCAGCTGGGAGGTTATTCCAGAGGAAGGGAAGGAAGGGATAGGAAAAAAAGCCCTGCAGCCATCTGACTTCTTTTTAACCCTTGGAACCGTCCGGAGCCAACTTTCTCTGCCATTCTTGTGCAGTGTCCACTTAGTCTGGTGGGAGACTCTGTCATGCAGAGTACAAAGGACAGAGTGTGTGCAGGCAGACAGGTATGTAGGTAGACAGACAGGTAGCCTGTCTATTATTTTTATATGGGCCGAACGAAACAACTGGATGGGCTTCTAAGTGGCATGCAACAGCCACATATACTTTTGCTAAGCATTTGATTTATTGATTGCGGTTGGGATGTTTTCTACAAATTCAACAAAAAAACAAGCTTAATTCACACAGCGAGAGAACATTATGCAAAACAACAAAAACACAACTACATACAATACATTTCAACATGTATAAAACTGTGCAAAGGCTATATCCTGTATACCTTTCCTTTATACATCCCAGTTAACATGATACTTAGCCAAGGTGCAAGTCCCCTTTTGCCCGCCTTGTCTCCTCACACTAATGACTATGTAAATTACTATAAATACGCCCCTGCTGTGACCTATTATCCAATGGCCAATCATGCTGCAAAACAAACAAAAGGAAACAAACTGTATTTAGGGTGAGATCATGGTGCTGAGGTGGAAGCAAGAAAATGATCTGGTGGTTTGTCTTCAGGAATAAGCAACAAGCACAAATACACACAGTGTCAAAGTGTCGCAATGACTGTTAATGCAGCCAGCACAGAGACCTGTACAATGGCCGAATGTGTAATCCATACATCTGTCAGTCACATGTCACATTTCACTTCACGTACAATTACCAGGCTGGACACATTCAGTTACAGATTGCAATAGCATTCGTCATCATGTAGTGCGCAAACTGGGGATCGCTGTGACACATCCCCACCCACCAATTTGAGCCAAGCACAGTCAGGAGGAGGACAGGGGGACCATAGATGTGAGGCCAGTGTCCCCACAGCAGCTGACTGCGTGAACCCACAGGCGCGGGGGTCCGCTGCGCTCCATGCCTCCACTGATGAGGGGCAGCAATCTGGCCGTGTCCTCACTCTCGCTGAGCCAAGCCATAAGTGACACATTAAGATAACATGTTAAAAAATAAATGCCAAGTCTCAGTGTGCTACTTAGTGTTTAATATTTTGTGTGCACACCCGATACTGCGTTTCTTCACAGGGGAGATAGATCTGTGCACCTCAACTCCCGTGCGTCATGATATCTTTGCACCTCAACAACTGTGCAGTCCCTGATGTTTATTAACGTTTCCATATCACACAAACAGACAAACCTTTCCATTTTTCTAGCGATCTCGGTTTTGGCATAGCATGGGGAATGAGTTTTACTGGCCACCTTTTAGATGTTAAACATGAATGCTCAAACTATTATTGTGTAACAGCAAATATTTTACACATATATTGAATATTTTTCATATTTTACACAGGAACTGTTGTGGTAACATCTTGAAACATTGTTGAATTTAGGTATTTTGTTGGGCAATCAAGATTTCGCAGGACATTGTGACATCACATCTCAATGGCTGGTCTAGATTTTGTGGCATGGCTGCACATTCTCTGCCACAGTGACCCATCCTGGCATGTGCATGAAGAACAGCTCACACAATCTTTTAGTGCACACACGAGGCCTGGGACACTTCAGCATTGAAGGGCCAAGATGGCCACCTTGATTTTAATCATTCAAAATGCTCCAGACCAATCAGCAGAACTTTAAGACATTACACTTGAGGAAATGTTGAGATATCCAATCAAAAATTGCATTATTTTCCAAAGTATTGTTAATATTTTCATAGTGCTGAAATGATTTTGTAGCTACATTTGAAATATTCCTGTACCCAACCTCTCAGCCTCTCAGTGGGTAGCCTGGTGTCTTATTGACAGCTTAGCCAGTACAGATGTAACCCTGTTAAAAAGATAAATAAATAAATAGTGGAATAAAAAGCACTCATTTTATTTATTTTTGTTATTTGTTTCGTTTTTTTCGGCCAGAGAGTCTCATTGTGACTGTCTATTGAACTTAACCTGTTGTCGAGTTGAAAGGAGGCAGACTCCGGAGATAAATGTTCTGCAAGGATTACAGCTAAAGTTAGCATAGCTCATGCTAGCCTGACTGACGGCCTTCATGAAGGAGAGCTAACGCAACACTCCCATAAGCGAAGCTGACATTCGCATGCTGTGGGAACACACCTGCTGGAGAGACCGTGTGCGACTGTCTATCACAGACATCAGTGGACTTGGGGTGATTCGTCTGCGGCCCACGTCCAAGCAACCCGCTGCCGGACCGGACGGACCAGGACGACACCATCACAACGAGGTCATTGTCAACGGTGTTTCTTTGTTTTTTTCTTTCTGCGCTCGGCGCGAAGCAGCTATGTGGGATTAAGACTGCACCCAAACGACTTCTCAGGCTTGCAACGATCCTCTCATTAAAGGGTACCCATTTTATTTTCATTTGAGTATTTAGAGTGCCGGCTTTAGGTGTTTTGAGTGTTTGTTGGTGATTTGAATAATTCACTAGAGACATTGAAGAGACAATTTTGGTTTATGGAAACAGTCAAAGACATATTTTTTGTTTTGGGTTGTTGACTGAAACTTACCTGAAATATCAGGACCTGGAAGTGCTTTATTATTTTTTTGTTTATTTTTCCATGATTTAAATAGTGTTTTACTGCCAAGCATTTACTAAAGTAAATTACAACATATTGACCTGTGGCTATTTCTTCATCTTTGAATGTATAGTGTGGGTCATATGTTTATGTTATCTAAGAGTGCTGAAGAGTATGAGGGGCCGTCAGGGACATTATTCAGAATTACCTCTCACACACACATGTGAAATGCTCTCACATAAACAACTGAAAAAATATTCACTCACACACGCTACTAAAACGCTCTCACACATACAAGTGAAATGCTCTTATATACACTACTGAAACGCTCTCATACATACAAGTGAGTGAAACGCTCTCACACACACTACTGAAACGCTCTCATACACACTACTGAAACGCTCTTATATACACTACTGAAACGCTCTCACACACACTACTGAAACGCTCTCACACACACTACTGAAATGCTCTCATATACACTACTGAAACGCTCTCACACACACTACTGAAACGCTCTCACACACACTACTGAAACGCTCTCACACACACTACTGAAACGCTCTCACACACACTACTGAAACGCTCTCATACACACTACTGAAACGCTCTTATATACAGTACTGAAACGCTCTCACACACACTACTGAAACGCTCTCATACACACTACTGAAACGCTCTCACACACACTACTGAAACGCTCTCACACACACTACTGAAGCGCTCTCACACACACTACTGAAACGCTCTTATACACACTACTGAAACGCTCTCTCACACACTACTGAAACGCTCTCACACACACTACTGAAACGCTCTTATACACACTACTGAAATAAAAATATACTACTATTTGTTCTTAGCATTTGTTAAAGATAACTTTCTTTGCCAAAGAAATGAAAAGCATGTCGGAACTAGCAATATCACCTCACACACACACACATCCACACAACAACTAGTGCTCTTCCAGCATGCGACACACTGACGCTGACGAATGACGTAGGATGTGCTGCGACGGAGGAAAAAAAAAACTGGATCGGCCCGTGGATCTGTTCTTTTTTCCGATCCCCGATCCAGCTGTTTTGTCAATAACGGGGCCGATATCTGATCTTAATATCAGATCGGTGCACAGTGTTTTTAACTTGTAATATGTTTGCTTTTTAGTGTGTATTTTTTTTTTAGTGTGTGTTTTTATTGCATGTCTTGTTCATTCGGAGTGTGTGCTTTTATTTTTGAAAACCCAATCCTAGTTGTGACACCCCTAAACCTAATCACCGCACCTGAGAGATTGGCGAGCCTTTAAAGAGGACCTAAAGAAGGAGGAAGGGGACAAGAAAGACAAGAAACGAACGCAGAGGCTGCGTGGCAACGAGGGCGTGAGGGCGAATGGAAGCACCAGAATGGCGAGTTTATTGAGGCAGAGTTTACTAATGTTTCTCACAATGCACTACAAGCAGGGTTGTTTTAAGTTACATGACCCCTTGGAATTTTTTTTACCATCTAAATTCCAGACACAGTGAACATTGTGCAAAATAGCAGAGCCCGACTGATTTACTGGTATTTGGCTTTATCGGTTTACTGGCTGATTTATAAGGTTTTAAAACCTTCTATTACTAAGGTTTTAAAGGTTTTATATTAAGTATAATGCAGCAAAGCATGCTTGGGGTAATCAAAAATTGGTGTAATGACATAGTTTGGCCAGCAGAGTGCGTTTCAATGGGGGATAAAACAGCCGGTGTCAGGAAATGTGACAGCTACCTCACTAATGGTTAAACTATAAACCAGCACAACAATTACAATTGGCAACATAACATAAGCCACCGTGTTCTGAGCAGACACACTTAAAATGCTAACAAGAAGCAAAATGTTGGTTTTAGAACATTATTAGCAAACTTTTGTTGATCTGGTCATTATTTCGTTTTTATATGCAAAATGTTGTGCGTGTAAGAGAGCATTTCAGTAGTGTGTGTGAGAGCGTTTCAGTAGTGTGTGTGAGAGCTTTTCAGCAGTGTGTGTGAGAGCGTTTCAGTTAAACAGGAAGGCCTTCCTGTCACCTGACCAAAACAGGAAGACTCCACACAGGGAAATGCATATACTTTTGCTCAGTTTGAAGTACTTCAACCCTTGCTTCAACCACAATGTATGTTCATCTGATATTCTTCGTTTTTCATATACATACATACACATACATATACATATACATATATACATATATACACATATACATATACATACGTATATACATATATAAATATATATATGTATATATGTATATGTGTATATATGCATATATGTATGTATATGTACATACACATAAATAAATATACACATAAATATATATGTGTGTATATGTATATGTATGTACATATATATATATATACACATAAATATATATGTGTATATGTAAATGTGTGTACATTTATATATATATATATATATATATATATATATATATTATATATATATATATACATACAGGTATATATATATATACAGGTATATATATATGTATATATGTATATGTGTATATATGTATATATGTCTGTATATGTATATATGTATATGTATATGTATGTGTATGTATGTATATGAAAAACAAAAAATATCAGATGAACATACATTGTGGTTGAAGCAAAGGTTGAAGTACTTCAAACTGAGCAAAAGCCCATGCATTTCCATGTGTGGAGTCTTCCTGTTTCGGTCAGCCCAGCTGGCACCGGACGTCAATAGACGTTGATCTTTGGTTGGATTCAAGTCATGACATCAGGTGACCAAAACCAACGTCCATTTAACGTCTAATTTCAACATCTTTTGACATAGGAATATGGACGTCAAGTGACGTTAATATTTTGTTGGTTTTAAGTTTGGGTTTTAGATAACTGATATCCAATGCCGGACCAATGTCTGATGCCAACGTCATTTTGACATATGATTGTGACATTTATGGTGACCAAAAACCAACGTTCATTTCACGTCTATTTTTAACATCTTTTGACATAGGAACATGGACGTCAAGTGGCGTTAATATTTTGTTGTTTTTATGTTGTGGTGTTGGGCAACCAAAACCAAACGTGTGTCAGACGTCTTGTACTGACACAACTTTGACGTTGAATAATGACCTTATTGATTACTAAATTCTAACACCTGGACAACATCTATCAACAACGTTAAGGTGACATAAGATATAGACGTCTAATGACGTTGAAATTTTGTTGGTTTTAAGTTTGGGTTTTAGATAACTGATATCCAACGTCGGAACAATGTCTGATGCCAACGTCAGTTTGACATATGATTGTGACATTTATGGTGACCAAAAACCAACGTCCGTTTAATGTCCACTTTCAACATCATTTGACATAGGAATATGGACGTCAAGTGATGTTAATATTTTGTTGTTTTTATGTTGTGGTGTTGGGCAACCAAAACCCAACGTGTGTCAGACGTCTTGTACTAACACAACTTTGACGTTGAATAATGACCTTTTTGATGACTAAATTCTAACGTCTGGAAAACATCTATCAACAATGTTAGTTTGACATAAGACATAGTTGTCTAATGACGTTGAAATTTGGTTGGTTTAAAGTTTGGGTGTTACGTAACTGATATCCAACGTTAGACCAATGTCTGATGCCAACGTCAATTTGACATATGATTCTGACATTTATGGTGACCAAAAGCCAACGTCCATTTAACGTCTATTTTTAACATCTTTTGACATAGGAACATGGATGTCAAGTGACGTTAATATTTTGTTGTTTTTATGTTGTGGTGTTGGGCAACCAAAACCCAATGTGGGTCAGACGTCTTGTAGTAACAAAACTTTGACATTGAATAATTACCTTTTTGATGACTAAATTCTAACGTCTGGACAACATCTACCAACAACTTTAGTTTGACATAAGATATAGTCGTCTAATGACGTTGAAATATGGTTGGTTTAAAGTTTGGGTTTTAGATAACTGATATCCAACGTCGGACCAATGTCTGATGCCAACGTCATTTTGACATATGATTCTGACATTTATGGTGACCAAAAACCAACGTCCGTTTAATGTCTACTTTCAACATTATTTGACATAGAAATATGGACGTCAAGTGACGTTAATATTTTGGTCTTCTTATGTTGTGGTGTTAGGTAATCAAAACCCAACGTGTGTCAGACATCTTGTACTAACACAACTTTGACGTTGAATAATTACCTTTTTGATGACTAAATTCTAACGTCTGGACAACATCTATCAACAACGTTAGTTTGACATAAGATATAGATGTCTAATGACGTTGAAATTTTGTTGGTTTTAACTTTGGGTTTTTGATAACTGATATCCAACGTCGGACCAATGTCTGATGCCAACGTCATTTTGACATATGATTCTGACATTTATGGTGGCCAAAAACCAATGTCCGTTTAATGTCCACTTTCAACATCATTTGACATAGGAATATGGACGTCAAGTGACGTTAATATTTTGGGTTAGGGTTAAGGTATGGTGACCAAAACCCAACGTCTTTTCAACACCATAATTTAAACGTTTACAGAACGTGATATTTTAACATCCTTTGACATAAAAATGTTGTGGCTTTAAAGTTGTGGCAATAAGTAACTAAAATCCAATGTCTTGCAAACATCTAAAACTAACATCAGTCTGGCATAGAAAACTTCAACTTTAAGGTCATAATGATAACATCAAACCAATGTAATATTCTAACATTGTTTGTTTGACGATATTTTGTTGGTTTTAAGTTAGGGTTAAGTAGCTAACTAATATACAACGTCATAATAATGTCTGATGCCAATTTTGACATAATAACATTTATGGTGGCCTTTTTCTAACGTCTGTTAAACGTTTAATATTAACAAGCACATAATTCTGCCATTGAGATTTTGTTGGTTTTAAGTTGTGGTGATAAGTAGGCCTAATTAAAATCGAACCTCATCCACACGTCTTACACTCTGATATAGAATGATTACCGAAACGTTAAAAGTCATAATGTTAATCGTTAATTGTTGTTGTAGATGTATCGTGCCAACATAATATCGACGTACATGATGTTATTTTATGTTGACCAAAGAAATTCAGTGTCGGTAGCGGATCAGCATCAGTAGCGGATCTGACCATGCATGTCTGGGGATGTGATTTAAGAGCTAAATATTTTTATAACCCTTGATGTTAAAATGTATCATCCAACTAAAGTACAGTCTGATAGCTCTGCTGTGTTTTGGTGATCACTATGTGTGGTATTGGGCTTATGCATTGCATCTTTATAAGCGGCTCCTTCAGTTCGACCTGCATATCACCATCCACAGAGCCCTGCGTGAGGAGATGAGCTTGTAAAACTGTATGGACTGTCATGGAGATATTGCGGATCTCACTTCAACCCTGGTGCAGAGGTGATAGACTAGTTGTTATGGGACAGGGTTAAATGGGACTGTTTTATTAAAAAATAAAATAATAATAAGCCTGGCAGCAGCAACTGTGCCACAGGCCAAGCTCATGCTCCAGTAGCAGCCAGCTACCAGGCCAAACTCAAGCTTCAGCAGCAGCTACCGATAGGCTAAACTCAGGCTTCAGCAGCAGTACCACCAGGCCGAGTTGGCTCCAGCAGCAGCCAGCTTCCATCAGGCCAGGCCGAGGCTGCAGTGCTAGTACAGGAGTTCGGGTTGCCTCTGGCATGATCTCTTGGTGTTGATTGATGATTACTTGATGATTTGCCTTCTTGATGGACAATCACATTATTCTAAACACATCACTGTTTGATCCATTTGATTTGAATCACAAATAGTGCTGTCATGATTTAAATTTTGATCCTGATATTCTTTGCATCAAACTGTTGCAATGCTATAGTAGGTATTTTTTGTTTTCTAGTACAGCTATAACCATTATTGAATAACTATTATTTTCTGTTTATGTATTTTTCATCACAGTAATTTCCATGACATTCACAAAATATTGCTCTAGGCCACCATGAATTGGGGCGCTTTTCTACTCAAATATCACATAGTTTCAGATAAGTAGCAGCTGTGTGGCCGCACCTATGGGATAGTCACCATGAAGAAACCTATACAATCCTTCATGTAACGCAACAACCCTGAAAGATGTTGTCAATAAATTGCTCAGTTCTGTCACCCTACTTGTGGTGATGATGGAGAAGTGGTTAACTGCTGTGTTCAGTGTTATCTGTACTATCAAATGTATTTCATTCATTGTGAATAATGTTGCTATCAGAAAATGCATCATCTTATGCGTCTTTATGCATATTGGTTAAATGTAGTCAGCAAATTCCCCTCAGCTTTTATATAATCATGCACCTAAGCACAGTTGTCATCATAATAATTAATAACTGTTGTAATTGTATTGTATTGTCATTGGGCAAGACTTACTGTAATGTACCAGTTAGACAAAGTTCATTCTACATGTTTTGATGGACTACTATTTTGAACATCTCAGATTAAATAATTTCCGAAGGGGACTAATATGAGAAAAAGGCCAGCAAAATTCCCAAAGCAATCAGGTAAGAAAACTGATCACCGTCGTTGTTGATTTTCCTCAAACATTAATGGAATTTCAATTTCCTCCACTTCTTCCCAGACGAGGAAGGCAAACACGCAAGCTCAGTCACGTCACGTCTACGGGAAAAGAGAGTGTCCGACTTCATAGCAGCGTTTGTAGCTCCGCCCCTGCCGTCGCCCGCAGATCTCGCTGATGCAGGAGGAGTTCAATTTGAACGCGCCTAGACCCGCTCTACGAAGAACCCGCTCATACACGACAATTTAGCACGGCAAGACAATCTGAGAGGAGACTGCTTGCTATCAGGTAATTACCACAGGTGCCACAGGTAAGTGTCTTCTAAATGTTGAGCATGTATGTGTGGGTGAATGTAATAAGAGTTTGCCGTTTTTCTCAATTCATCATGCAAGTGCGGGGACAAAATCTGGAGGTTTGTTCGTTGCCGTTTGTAAACTAAAACATTCAAACTGAGCCCCTTCTCTCGGGCTCAACTGCAGCCTCCTGCCAGCAGCAGTTCTCAGGAGTGAGAAAAAAAAATACAGTCCAAGTAAAGTTCTGTAACCGCGGGCCGTTACCCGGCCGCCACCAAGAACGGGAGCCTCGAAGAGTAACTCTAACGTTAGAGTAGTTAGCTTCGAGTGTGAGGGTTTTAGCGGTGGCGGCTAGCATCCGCCGCGAGCATTAGCTTCCCAGCTCACCGCAACAGCCCTCTTACTCGTTACCACCGGGCTACCGTTGCTCGTGACGGCCGGGTATCAGTTCGTGGCTCCGATGCTTCACTCGGACTGTATTTCTTTTTCTTATTTCCCCCCTTTTTTTGTTGAAGTCCTGACAACAACTGCTGCTGAGAGAGGGGGATGGGCTACCATCCGGGACAGCTGGCGGGGCCAGCAGCCCTCCTCAGTGAGTTTCGCTTTCGCTGCACAGAGCTTCACGGAGCTCTTCTTTTCTTAACGTGTCCTAACCGGATGCGATGCGAGCGAGCGACAGCTGCAAAATTAATGGTTTTATATTGTAATGTCCTAAAGCGTTGACAGCGCCATGGACGAGGAGCAGCTGATTCAGTTGGTAGAAACTAGGAGCTACCTGTACGACACCTCCTGATTTCACTACAAAAATGTCAATAAGGTGGAAGTCTCCGCAGCTACCTCCGCTCTCCTCGTTCAGTCACCACACACGGGCTTGTGGCATTTCAAATGTCCGAGGTTTGGTTCTGTTTGCAGCTCTTTGGACCGGCACTGCCTCCGTGTCCGCTGCTGCTGCAGGACTTTCCTCCGGGCTCTCCTGCTGCTGGTGCCCCTTGAAAAAGATGCAGGCATTGATCCCAGCCAGGCCGAGGATGTTATAGAAGACCGCTGCCGGCCATCTTTCCGCCTTTGACGGAGTACGCCCTCGCATCCGGTCCGGGACGTCCTCGCTATACTTGGTGTTGTTGTAGCACATCACAGACTCTGGTTTTGCCTTCGCCCGTATGCAGACATTCTTCCTCGGCTTTCCCTGATACACAGTCAGAGTCGCATCACTTCAGCACTTGAACAGCTCCGCTCGCTGATTCGAGGAGGAAACTCCCGTTTGTGTTTGCCCAAGGTGCCAACCGCAACTATAATAATTAACTCGCAAGTAAATTCACAAAGATGCACAGCTGGAGACGCTAACAAAGTTAAAGACAAGAGAGACAATGAATGAAATCCCGCGAAACGCTGTGCGGTCAATATGACCGCTTATGGCCGAAATAACTCAAACAAATCACATTTTCTTTTTCTTTTGTGTAATTTATATAAAAACTATTGTCAATTAAAATACAGACGCTTTTAGAAAATCTTTAATGTTTGCATTTTGTTATTTACATCACAGATTGATAACTTAATTATGATAATGCTCAAAGTTATTATTATTATTGTTATTATTATTATCTATGCCCTAATTACACACAGATATCTATTGGTTACAGTGTGGCCAACAGTTGAGACCCGCTGGCCACACTGTAATGTTAATTAACTGACGTGAATGACGCTCTCTAATAGCAACTAACTTGCTGTTGCCTATATTATATGTCAAGAAACATCTAAATCACACAATATAAAACTAGTTTTCTGTTTAAAAAGTACAAACGTAGGAAGCAAGTACTCATCCATCTTTTAACCGGGCAGTTAGGTCTCTCTCCAGTCGGATGTCGAGCGGACAGCTGATGTGTTTCCAGGGCAACAGACGCACATAGTCAACGCATTCAGTGTGGATAGAGTTCACATAGTTTCAACATAGTTCGACACACTATATATTTTTGTTACACTGTTTTCACTAAAGTAATGATGTGTTCAACAGTAGCTCCAGTAACACTAAACACCTTAAAATAGATACATTAACAATAAGTACACAACCACACCCTTTTAACCAAACTCAATGTTTATTAGTTTGTGTCAGATGTGACGCGATTGTCGGACGCTCGCTCGCATCGCTTCCAGTTAGGACACGGTGTAGGACAAGCGATGCGAGCGAGCGTCCGACAATCGCGTCACATCTGACGCTCTCTCCGGTTAAAAGATGGGTGAGTACTTGCTTCCTACGTTTGTACTTTTTAAACAGAAAACTAGTTTTATATTGTGTGATTTAGATGTTTCTTGACATATAATATTGGCAACAGCAAGTTAGTTGCTATTAGAGAGCGTCATTCACGTCGGTTAACTGACGTGAATTAACGTTACAGTGTGGCCAACGGGTCTCAACTGTTGGCCACACTGTAACCGATAGATATCTGTGTGTAATTAGGGCATAGACAATAATAATAACAATAATAATAATAACTTTGTACTTAAAACAATGACAAAACAAACTAATAAACATTGAGTTTGGTTAAAATGGTGTGGTTGTGTACTTATTGTTAATGTATCCATTTTAAGGTGTTTAGTGTTACTGGAGCTACTGTTGAACACATCATTACTTTAGTGAAAACAGTGTAACAAAAATATATAGTGTGTCAAACTATGTTGAAAAGCAGGACTTTATAGTGACGTTGAAATTTCAACATTGATTGGATTTGCAAAATCTAAACTAAAATCAATATTGATTCAGTGTTGGCGAATTCACCTATGTTGAGAAACGTGACGTAGGAATGACGTTGCTATTTCAACGTTGATTAGATTTGCAAAATCTAAATAAAATTCAACGGTTATCCATCTCTGGCACCTGACGTTGATTCAACAGTGACTCAACTTTAAAATGCCAGCTGGGTTGACATTTTTGTAGTGAAATGAGGAGGTATTGTACAGGTAGCTCCTAGTTTCTACCAACTGAATCAGCTGCTCCTCGTCCATGGCGCTGTCAACGCGAGCGACAGAAATAGAAACCGGGCGTCGGGCTCTACACGGCGCGTCGAGTTGCGCTGCGTCGCTCGCGGGCAGTTAGGACATTACAATATAAAACTATTAATTTTGCAGCTGTCGCTCGCATCGCATTGCATCGCATCCGGTTAGGACACGGTGTTAAGGTCCCATCAGGGACATTTTTGTCTTTTTGGGCAACATTTTCATCTTCTTTTGGCCACCGTGTTGTCTGTGTTGGTGACTGTGACTTTTGACAGTTTACTAGCAAATAGTGCTGTTCTTCAAATCTAAACCCTTACATCACAGAATGCATGATTGTTTTTTGTTAAAACAATTAGATTAAAAAATGTGGTTTAATTTAAGCCCCAAGCCAATTTTCTGGGCTTCTGCTCGAAAATTGCATATCCATAATAAAATGAGTATATCTCTGCAACCACAAGGTTTATTTGAACACTTTTGGTGTCATGGGAAAGGGAACACTTTGAGGATTTGTTGAGATGTGTAATTATCAGTGTATGTGTTACTGGTGAATAGTAAATGAAGATGACACACAGCAAAAATTCAATAATTTTCAGTCTCGCCTAAAAAAAATGCACTTTCAGGGTGTGTATCCCTTAGAGATATTGCTGCCAAAGCTTTAAACCTCTTTCAAATCATAGTACAATATGTGGACATTGTCTCTGCAAAGGTTGATTTTGATCAAGTACAGCAGAACAAAATTAGAGATGTTTTAGCCCAGACATCTTAGGCGAACTCTCCAAAATGGCCATTTTGGCACATTTTGGCACCATTTGTGCCATTTGTATTTTCTGATATACAAATATATTATATATTATATTTTTCATTTGTATATCACTAATGGTATTCAAAACATCAAAATACAACAGTTTTGGCTTTATAGACATATATTATATATATAATATATATTATATAGATATATGTATATATTATATTTCCCATTCAAAAAATGATAAAAGCAATTGCATCTTGAATCCAAATGGACAGATTTAATTTTATGATACTGCAAACATTTCTGTGAACTATAAAAACACAAAGCAAACAAAAACAATTATTTACACCATTATTTACAGGAGTGTCATATATCTACTGTACTATTGTCCATCATGCCACAGCTGAAAGCAGTTCTTTGTGGATGTGAGGCAGAGAGGACCAGCTCTTCTGGTCCTTGTTATGGATGGCAGGTCACTGGCATGCAGTGGTTCATAATCCTCATTGCTGTAAATCCAAACGCAGAAGAAAAAAAATACATATATAAATATATATTCATTCATCAAATTGCAATTACATATAAATCATGAAACTCAGAAACAGGGTAAGAAGAAACCCACTGTACTGGGGAAATAAATACGCACACACAAAACTAAATGCATTGAGCGCAACCTCCTCTGTGTCATATTTTCACATCATGAGCCAAAATGTTGCCCCACAAAGCTTATAGCTTCACCTAGATAGCATGAATCTATACATACAACATTTACAAAACATTCCATACCTTTCCAATGATGGCAGAGAATAGTCGTGGTCACTGTCTTCATGCGTATCTTCAGGGTGAAGACGATTCTTATCTTCCGACTACGCGTCACTGACGCATATTGTGTTTTCAGCGTCCAACTCCAGAAATTCCAACACTTCTGTGGCTGTCCTAAGTTTCTATGGGCCTTGTTTTGCCATATTTCTCACGAAACTTACAGAAATAACCGGCAAAGTGCAAGATCCTGCCGCTGTAACGCGCTGCGCGCTAGGTTGCACTGGGTAATGGCGACAAAGCTTCTCGTCTTTGGGCAAGTACGCAGGGCTCTATCTCTGCAACGGATTGGTCAATTTGGGTGATCGACACCTCGTTTTACTCCTTAGAGCCAATAGAATAAAGCTATACTCACGACAATGTGATTGACAGCACTGCCAGCCAATCGGAATCCGTAGAGTTCAAGTCGGTCAAATGAGCAGGCTGTTGTGTACAGCGCTTGTAATGCTTCCCCCCGGGTCCTAAAGCCCGTCCGAAACTAGCCAACTGTCAAGAATCTAAGAAAACACATAGGGCTACCAGGAAAAAATGTGGATTTACCGAGAAAACTAACTTTTTACGGCAAAACAGCAAAAGTAAGAGGAATTTTACAGCCAAGTTTTGGAGAAGCGGTATTTTTGTTTTCCTATACTTTGGCTTCTGTCTCTGTGGCGAATCGGCGTAGCTGCAAGTGCTATATGTCATTTAAATCTGTGAAGTCTGCCCTTTCATATGAGGGGCAGCTCGGGTGTGTTGCATCATGTGCTGTGGCATAAGAGCCAGAAATGTGGCGACTAGGTCCACAAATCGGTGATTCACGAAGTTGGATGTTTAGTTTTTCATTTGAGTAGTGTTTGGGCTGTGTTTGGGTTATATAAACATGCTTTTTACACGTTGTAGCCCAGTTTCTGCTGTTTAATTTGATATAAGATATGACTATATTCTTTCATAATTAGTGCAGTAGTGGCTCTTTGATTGTTCTGCATGTCTCAAAGTCCCCCAATTTGGGGGACCTTGGGGTTCAATTAAGGGCTAGGGGTAGGGGTAGGGATGAAAATATGAATTGGAATTCACCCTTACTCTTACTGTAGCCTTACTTGTCCTGTACTCTGAAGTTTCAAATATTTCTTACAGAGAGTGTCCTGAAGACTCCAGGGAGGGAGGAGGAGACGGAGGCCAAGATATCTGAGGCTGTGGCCTTCTGTCTTAAATATGCCCCAGACAGGATGGGCGGAGGTGGCAGGAAAAGCCAGATTCAGCAGTGACTATTATTATTATTACTCTCCTGCCACCTCACTCTGTCTGCACTGTCCTGTTGTTGTTGTTGTTGTTGTTGTTTTTAAGTGTTGTTAACTGTTCTTTAAAAGTTAAGTTTTAAATATTTATTGTTTTTAAATGTTGAAACCTTTTTGTTAAATGTGTTAAAATTGTGTTAAAATGTTAAAACTGTAGTATTATGTCTGGCATCTGGCATCACAAACAAAAACGCTTTGTCTATCTAATAAAAATAGAGAGCCAAGAAATCGGCTACACCTACAGTTGAAGTATTACCTATACAATTATGATCTGGCTCTCAACAATAAAAGCTTTGTTTCATTTCCTTTTTTTTTTTTTTTCTAAACAGTGTTTTTAAATGAATCCTTACCAACAAAAGTTTGAACATCAAACGCCAATGTTGGATAGACACTGAATTCTAGTTAAATGAAAAATGGGTTGAAATCAAAACCCAACGTTAGTTTGACATTAAACTATACTGTTAAATAGAGGTTGAACTATAGTTGAACATTAAAATCCGTTTGACATCAAAATCCAATATTGGTTTCACATCAAAATATAATGTATGTTGGATTAGACTTAAAATTCACATGTTGGGTGGATGTTATGTTTTAATTGAAAAGAGTTGATGTTTAAACCCAATGTTGATTTGATATCAAAATCCAACGTCTCATAACTATGTTGTATTTTAGTTGAAAATGAAAATTGGGTTAACATCAAAACCCAACGTTGATTTGATATCTAAGTCCAACATTGGATAGATGTTATATTTTAGTTGAAAATGAAAATCGGGTTAACGTCAAAACCCAACGTTGATTTGATATCCTAGTCAAACGTTGAATAGACGTCAGTATTTAGTTGAAAATGAAAATCGGGTTAACGTCAAAACCCAACGTTGATTTGATATCCAAGTCCAACGTTGGATGTATGTTATATTTTAGTTGAAAATGAAAATCGGGTTAACGTCAAAACCCAACGTTGATTTGATATCTAAGTCCAACATTGGATAGATGTTATATTTAAGTTGAAAATGAAAATCGGGTTAACGTCAAAACCCAACGTTGATTTAATATCCAAGTCCAACGTTGGATATATGTTATATTATAGTTGAAAATGAAAATCAGGTTAATGTCTAAACCTGACGTTGATTTAATATAAAAATGTAACATCTGTCTAACGTTGGATTTTGATATCAGATCAACGTTAAGTTTAGACGTTAACCCGATTTTCATTTTCAACTAAATATTAACGTCTATTCAACGTAGGAGGCCAACGTCTCTGTGATGTCTAAGTGACGTCTGGTGCCAGCTGGGAGGTGACAGGAAGGCCTTCCTGTTTAACTGAAACGCTCTCACACACACTACTGAAACGCTTTCACACACACTACTGAAACGCTCTCACACACACTACTGAAACGCTCTCACACACACTAATGAAAAGCTCTCACACACGCTAGTGAAATGCTGTCACACTACTGAAATGCTCTCTTACACGCACAACATTTTGCATATAAAAACGAAATAATGACCAGATCAACAAAAGTTTGCTATTTATGTTCTAAAACCAAAATTTTGCTTTTTGTTAGCATTTTAAGTGTGTCTGTTCAGAACATGGTGGCTTATGTTATGTTGCCGATTGTAATTGTTGTGCTGGTTTATAGTTTAACCATTAGTGAGGTAGCTGTCACATTTCCTGACACCAGCTGTTTTATCCCCCATTGAAACGCACTCTGCTGGCCAAACTATGTCATTACACCAATTTTTAATTAACCCAAGCATGCTTTGCTGCATTTTACTTCATATAAAACCTTTAAAACCTTATAAATCAGCCAGTAAATCGATAAAGCCAAATACCAGTAAATCAGTCGGGCTCTGCTATTTTGCACAATGTTCACTATGTGTCTGTCTGTGTCTGGAATTTAGATGGTAGTAAACCCTGCCTCAATAAACTCATCTATATATATATATATATATATATATATATATATATATATATATACATATATATATATACACACACATACACACATATGTATATACATACATACATACACTGTATGCCTGTGTTTGTGTGTATAAAATGTAAATGTTATAAAATATAAATTTGAGGGAATAACTTTTATAATTAGAGATAGAAATGTGGTCATGTGTGTGTGTATGTATGCATGTGTATATGCCGTTGGTGTTACGGCGCCGCCGTCCCCAGTGCCCGCCGTTCTGGTGCTGCCATTCGCCCTCACGCCCTTGTTGCCACGCAGCCTCTGCATTCGTTTCTTGTCTTTCTTGTCCCCTTCCTCCTTCTTTAGGTCCTTTTTAAAGGTTCGCCAATCTCTCAGGTGCGGTGATTAGGTTTAGGGGTGTCACAACTAGGATCGGGTTTTCAAAAATAAAAGCACACACTCCCAGTGTACAAGACATGCAATAAAAACACACACTAAAAAAAATACACACTAAAAAGCAAACATATTACAAGTTAAAAACACTGGGAGTTTAAAATAC
The DNA here is from genome assembly GCA_963678695.2 of Diplodus puntazzo. Classification (NCBI taxonomy): domain Eukaryota; kingdom Metazoa; phylum Chordata; class Actinopteri; order Spariformes; family Sparidae; genus Diplodus; species Diplodus puntazzo. The sequence goes on along the minus strand of OZ023158.1, from coordinate 9,673,959 downwards.
ACAATAAAATTACCTTACCCCTGTGATATATGTATGTATGTATGTATGTATGTATGTATGTATGTATGTATGTATATATAAGGGGTGCACCGATCCAATATTAAGATCGGATATCGGCCCCGTTATTGACAAAACAGCTGGATCGGGGATCGGAAAAATGAACAGATCCACGGGCCGATCCAGTTTTTTTTTCCTACGTCGCAGCACATCCTACGTCATTCGTCAGTGTCAGTGTGTCACATGCTGGAAGAGCACTAGGTGTTGTGTGTGTTGTGTGAGGTGATATAGTTCCAACATGCTTTTCATTTCTTTGGCAAAGAAAGTTATCTTTAACAAATGCTAAGAACAAGAAGTTATTCACTATATTTTTATTTCAGTAGTGTGTGTAAGAGCATCTCAGTAGTGTGTGTGAGAGCGTTTCAGTAGTGTGTGTGAGAGCGTTTCAGTAGTGTGTATAAGAGCGTTTCAGTAGTGTGTATGAGAGCGTTTCAGTAGTGTGTGTGAGAGCATTTCAGTAATGTGTATAAGAGCGTTTCAGTAGTGTGTATGAGAGCGTTTCAGTAGTGTGTATGAGAGCGTTTCAGTAGTGTGTGTGAGAGCGTTTCAGTAGTGTGTGTGAGAGCGTTTCAGTAGTGTGTGTGAGAGCGTTTCAGTAGTGTGTGTGAGAGCGTTTCAGTAGTGTGTGTGAGAACGTTTCAGTAGTGTGTGTGAGAGCGTTTCAGTAGTGTGTGTGAGAGCGTTTCAGTAGTGTGTGTGAGAGCGTTTCAGTAGTGTGTGTGAGAGCGTTTCACTCACTTGTATGTATGAGAGCGTTTCACTTGTATGTGTGAGAGCGTTTTAGTAGTGTGTGTGAGTGAATATTTTTTCAGTTGTTTATGTGAGAGCATTTCACATGTGTGTGTGAGAGGTAATTCTGATTAATGTCCCTGATGGCCCCTCATAGAAGAGTGAGAGTTACCAGTTAAAAGGCATACAAGAGAAAAAAGATTCATTGGGTAAATGTCATGTGCTGTAATGGTTAAAACACATTCCTAAACGTAAGACCCAATGAGTGCAAAAAAACCTTTTAATCAGTTACAATAGTATAAATAACAGTGGATAACAAACAAGGTGTTACAGTGTACTTACCTTATTGCATTAATTAGCTAAGAGGTTGTAAGAGAAACATAACGAACTTGGGGAGCGCACCTCAGTAAGATAGACCTGACGTCTAGAGGGCGCTACACAGACACAAGATACTTCGGAAACAACTTTCTCCTGGTAACTGTCGCTCACAAACCAAGAGAAGCCACTGTTAGCAGTCCTGTTAAAGAATAAGGAACACAAATTGTCTTCTGCTACACAACCTTTGATATCCACATCCAGGCAGTAGCCTACATGCTGTAACATCTGACAAAAGCCCTTTCCTTCTCCCACTTACTTGACTTTTATCTTTTAACAAACTAAATGTCATGTAAATGGACAAAATAAAACCTTACCCGGTTACAAACTCTTTCAAGGAGTCTGTCCTCATCAGCGAAATGACTGCATTGGTTGAAAATGGAAGGTGGACACAATGCATAGGTCATCTCATATTTGCGTTTTTACGTTTGTACTATGTTTTTTGTAGTTTAGGTCTGAGGATGTGTTGCACTTGAGCATTATGTGGCAAAGCTTAGTTTCAGTCACTTGAGGTTGTGGCTAGGGGTGTAAAGATCTATCAGTCCAGATCAATTTATTGATTAAATCATCAAAGAATACCAAAAGACCACTTGGTTACTTGTTCATTTGCATTTGTTCATGTCCCAGAGTCGGACAGTGGGTTCAGTGTTTCACGAGTATGCAGTTACCTATAGTTCCCTCGAACAATGTAATGATACCTGCACCACTGGCTGAAGTTACACTCTGCCACAGCTAATTTTCAGCAGTCTCCACACTGCCTTTGAGCTGGGCGTAAACATATACCTCAGACTGTGTGTTTCACTGATATGCTTATGCAAGGACAAATAACATATTTTATTTAACCTAGGTCGCAAGAAGAAGTTAAGAAGTTAATCAGCAAAAGCAGTCATATTAACATTAACATTAACATTTACAGAGTTACTACATAGATCCGCTTCCTGTGGAGTCAACCAGCCGAAATACAGATACCACCACTTTTCCATGCTGAGCACATTTGTTCAAAAGTGGTATAAACTAAAATCCTGTCATCATGACTTTGGCACCCTTGCTCATACCTCACTCTACCTTCATTTTGATCTCAGCTACACACCTGTAAAGTTTACTGACTGCATCTTGTAAGTTTGTTAACCCTAACACACAATGAAAACAATACCAGCCATGCGTACATGAGATCTGTAAAAGTAGCTGTGTTGAGTTGTGAAACATGTCAATGGATTTTATCAGTAAATATGTTTGTAAGTGCAAACATTTCTGGATATCAAATGTTCCTATAAAGTTCCACATTGAATAATATACGAATTTTACCAAACCATTAGTAACCACGTTAATTTCGCTGACGAAGACTATGACAAAAAAATATTCGTCAACAAACCTTTTTCACGGACAAAAACGAAATGAAAACTAAATAAAAAGTCAGATATGATGACGAAGACTGTGACAAAATATAACTGACACTTTAGTCAATGAATAAAAATGAGATGAAAATGTTAGGGTGGGACGAATGGAGAAGAGATCCAGAGCGAATCTTTTGAGGGTAGGTTTACTGATGCAGAAGCAGCAGAGCCACTTTAAAAAGCCGCGGCAAGCTAAACAAACTTAGGCAACAGCATTTACACAGAAGGAGAACAAAGACGAGTTTGCAGAACTTCGCACAGTTTCATGGACCTTTTTCACAAGAGTTAGGTTGTTTACATGATATTTAATTGCACAGCTTTGGCGGATTTCAGCTGACTTCGTTCGTTAGAAAGACGCTAGCGTTAACAATCTGCAGTGCACCCGGTCCGAGGGCAACGGCATACCTCATGAACAACAGAAATGTCAGAGCTAAATCCAGGGCGAAAACAAAGAATTGACATGTGGGCACACCTCACATATGACAACCAGACCGTCTGCAAACCGTGTGGAGCAAAAACACCAGCAAATTGAAGCGACATTTACAGATGCGACTCATCCAGAGAGAGAGAGAGAGAGAGAGAGAGAGAGAGAGCTCACAAAGACTTAAGACTAGACTAAGACTAAAAGATTTCAGATGACTAAAATATGACTACAACTAAATGGCGTGTTATTTAAAAGACTAAGACTAAATCAGAATTTGCTGTCAAAATTAACACTGGTGTCTGGCTCCACTTGGTTTGACTCAGCAGGGATTTGCATTTCCATAACAACTGGGCTGCTACCTGCTTGAAGGTGTGTCTTAAACCAATGACCAACTTGTCTCAATCGTTACAATTTCTCCACTAACAAAGTGGCTTTGCTAATGCAGTGACAAACAACTTTCATTTCCTATAACTTTTTCACACAAGTGCCCACCGTTATTCAGTAATTTGAAAATATTTGTTGTGAAGCAGCACCAGCAGTAACTAAACATGACTCCCGAAACAACTTAACGAGAACATGATGAATCAGTAAAAAATAAGAGATGTTTGAAAGTACAAACAAGACGGGAGAAACTTAAGAGATTCAGTAAGAAGCTACAAAAGTACTGAGAGCAGAACACACTGATGGTGGTGACGGAAAAGCAGATTGGTGTGGCTCAGTTTGACTTGGAGTGGCCAAGAGTGCTTGTTAATAAATGGCAATAGTTTCTTGATAGTTGAAAAGCCTGCAAACCAGTTCAGTTTCACATTTTTCCCTGGGGGATATTATATTGCTTGATAAGAAAGCCAAGAGATAACATAACACAGAAAAGTACGGGTGAGCTAGTGTGGGTTATGTTTCAAAGCTGAGGCTCTTTTTGTGTTTTTTTGTGGCTCAGAGATGAATCTCAAGATGCAGTGACAGTCCGGCTTTGTGGTCTCTCTTTGTTTTATTTGAGTTTCTCTTATTTTGTTAGGGGTGCCAGCCAGGTTTCTCTCCAGGCATTTAGGATCAGTCAGTCAAGTTTTGTTTCATTAGTCAAACCTCACAAGGATGCACACCAAAAGATGTACACCCAACACACTGAATGAAGACTCAACCAAACAAGAACAATGCAAACACAAAATTTTACTGCACAACCAAATATATTTAAATTCACAAACACCCAAAATCCCACAGTCCTCAAAGCCTACAGAACAAAAAGCAATTCAACTTAAAATTCAACTTCTTTCACCCTTTTAGTCACAATAAGTTTGTTGCTCAAACAAAAAAGGAAAGGACGAGTAGTTCAGTTCATGACATAGCAATGTTAAATTCATAAATAATAACTAAGTAACAAAAAGAAACCCTAAATAGTCGCTTTTGACTCACAGAGTCAGTCACTCATTGAGTTCAGTCTAGTCAGTTTGCAAATCCCTTCCGGGTTTTGCCGCTCAATTGTGGATGAATGACCTCATTTTGTATACTTTTTGTTTGTTTGTTTTCTTCTTTCTTTACAAATCAACTTCAACTTTTTTTCTTTTTATTAATACTATCCTCCTCCATTCTTGAGGGAGGGAATCTAGGGAAATCTTCCGTGTCACTTTCCTGTTCCAGCAGTTCTAGAATCTGTTGATGCTGTTTTTGGTCCATCTCCTCGGCTGAGGGATAGCATGGCTTGAGTTGGGCCACGTTAACAACACGAAGGTCTTCTCCAGTGTCCTCCAGGACCACTTCAAAGTTTAGTTGACCAATGATATGGACCTTTCAACCATGGTGCAAGTTTGGCCAAAAGGATTTATCAGCTTTTGAGTAAAAGGGAGTACAATTCCAGACACGATCCTTGTCTGAGAAGTACCTGTCTCTTCTCCTTTTCATCATAGTTGTGTTCTTGTCTTTGTTTTGCTTTTTCCAGGTTGCCGCTTACAAGTTTCTTGAACTCTGCTATCTGGTTAGCTGTAGCGTAGGCAGATGTGTCAAAGTTGCATAGCGGTGGGCTTAGCTCTGCATGTAACGGACCTTTCAAAAGATGACTGAAGATGATCTCTGCAGGTGTTACTCCTGTCGAATCATGCACCACTGAGTTCAATGCGAAACAAAATTCAGGTAAGTATTTGTCCCAGCTCATGTGGTTTTATCTCCACATCTCTCTTTTCTACTTGAGGTTCTACCACCTGCAGGTTTCCTCAAAGACAGATGACACAAACTGGCAACCTTGGTCTGAGAGGATGAAAATTGGCACATCCCAGCGAGTCAGAAACTCCCTTGTTGGAATCTGGGATACTGTCTCAGCTGTTGCTTTGCAAAGAGGAAACATTTCAACCCATTGTGTTTAATAGTTAACAAAGACAATGAGGTAGAGGTTACCATTGGAGCCTCGGGGAAAACGTCCCATGAGGTCAACGCCTAGCTTCTCCCAAGGTCCACGTACCACAGAGTCTCAGGTTTGTACAGCTGGCAAACTTGGCAACATCGCACATTCGATAACTGCGGAGAAGATAATTGTCAGGGTGAAGAAGGAATGTATACCTGGTAAAAGGGTTTTGTGAAATAAGTGTACCACTCTGTTTACATTGTCCTCCAAAATAGTGAACTTGGTAGAAGAGTTTTCAACCGCTTCTCCTGTTTCCATGATTTTATCATACAGGCTCTGGATAACAAAATCCTTCTGCTGGGCTTTCCAGGTGTACAGTTTTAGATGTGTCCCTCTTGGAGCATAGCACAGCAGCACAAGTAGCAGGTTGGTGTTGCTGGTCATCCACAGGGGCTCTTGACAGAACATCGGGCACTGCATTGTACTTCCCTTTACGATATACTTCTGTAAGGGAGATTTCTTGGAGCCGGAGTGCCCATCGGATCAGTCGAGTGCTGGGCTTTTTCTGGTTTTAAAAACCCAGACCAGAGATGAATGGTCTGTCACCACTGAAAAGTTTCTGCCTTTCAAGAAGTATCTCCATTTCTCCAGGGTCCAGATGACGGCGAGGCTTTCCTGCTCTGTTGCTGAGTAATCCCGCTTTGCCTGAATCTGAGTTTGGCTGGTGAAAGTGAGGACCTACTCCGTACCTAGCCCAGCCTGTTGGGCCAAAACAGCCCACAAGCCGATATCACTGGCCTCAGTGTTAATGATTGTTTCAGGGCCTAAAAGGCTACCTGACATCTGGAAGTCCAGCTGAACTTGGCTCCTTTCCGTTTAAGGGCATTGAGTGGTTCAGTCAGCTGAGAGAATTGGGGAACGAAGCGACGGGACCATCCAACCATCCCAAGAAACCTTTGATGTTCTGAGGGACAGGGAAGTTGTTTGGTAAGGAATAAGCAGCTGTATGAGTGGCTGCATTCACTTTTCTGTAATCCACACAGAATTGGTTTTGAATTATGTTTTCTGGGCATTAAGACAACTGGAGCAACGTAGAGAGAGGTAGATGGCTCTAATAATGTAACTTCCAACATTCCTCCACATGCTTTTTGGTTATCTGAAGCTTGGCTGGTGACACACACATAGGGTTTCTGTTTGATGGGCACTTTATGGGTGAGGAAAATTTCGTGCATGAGAACAACCATGCATCCCTGGTTGTCACAATACATACAGGGTGTCAAGGGTAGCTGTTGTTCACAGTGGCTTGTAAATCTTTACCATGTGTAGTGCTGAGCTAAGAGGCAGCTTCCAAATGGGAAAGAAAATGCACAGAAATCTGATACTTATACATTTCTCTCTCATACATCTTTGAATGACCCGTATGCACATTGCCCCATGCGTTGCCTGGTTTTAGTCATGACCGATTTTTGCCTGTTAGACATTGACATCACTGTTTTTGCAAAATTAACTTTACAATGGAGTGATTTGATACAAGAGTTTTTGTTGTCTTTCTTTTAAACTAGATCACAGGACATTTGATTTACCAAACTGATCAGGATGCTGCAGAAATTTAATATCAGTTGGACTTCATTTTATGGCCTTTAAAGTGAAGCACAGTGAAAAAACTGTATACACCAAACAGCTCAGTCCCATGTCGACATATCTAATTTTAACAGTCTCTTGTTGTTAATATGAGCATCAACAGAAGAGCAATAAAAAAGGTTGGAGCAAATATAAGTGAAGATGAACAAGTAACATTAAAGACCGAATAAAAAATAAAAATGTAGCTAAAGATGAGTCGAAATTCTGTGTCCATCCTGTTTGTTGTTTTCCTGTCGTGAACCGTAATTAAGTGTTCTTGTCATGTCTCAGCAATGGCTTTGCTTTAGGCCTGCCCTCACCACACAGTCCTCCCTCACTTTCACATCTTGTCACAGCACACATATGAGAGCTGTGGCCCGGAGAGGATAAACGAGGACCTGACTCTAATTGAATGTGGTTAACACTAACTGGAAACAAAACAGCATGTAATAAATGTCCATTTTAAAGAGCCAAGCTTACATGACAGAATGGGGGCAATGAATTAGACATACAGTACAGATAGGCTGTCTGCTGAGAGCAGAGAATCAGCTGTGCACACTGGTGTTGGTTCCAAAATACTTTCACATACTCATTAAATGCTGCACTTTGGGGGAAGTTTGTAACAGAAGTGTATTTTAAGGTTAAGATTAATTTACTGCGCTTGTAGTTGTGTTTAAAGTTGGTGAGTGGAGAGAGTGGCAGAACATATCTGAATATTCTGCTGTTTGACCCCTATCAAAATTGTGATTTGGCTTTCCACAAGGCATTCTGGAGAATATCTACAATAATATCTAGAGCTTAAAAGCGCTGTATGAATGTATTATTATTATTATTATTATTATTATTATTATTATTATTATTATTATTATTACTGTTAACAATTAGTCAATATTCTAATAAAATATTAATAGGTTAATATCAAAAGTCAGAATATGATAAGTTTGTGAATTAGATACACAGTTCCATATCTCATCTATTATGATCAGTTTTTTCAATAGAAGTTTCAACACTAAATAAAAAAGCAGTTGGTCACAGTGTTTATTGGCTGAAAAGTGCACTCCATCACCTTTTTGTGAACAGGACCTAAAAGAAATGGCAACCCACAAGTAAAAAAAATCAACCACCAAAGAGTTTGAAGCAGAACGAAGCCACCAGCTCTGCAAAAATGTGTCTAAATCAGAATGTTATTGATTGGACTTAATCAAGAGCTACATTAGCATTCATCTGGAGTCATTTCAACATCATAAATCTAATTTCAACACTCGCTCGCCTTTTAGCTCGGATTTTGGTCTCCTTGAAGCCCTAAGATAAATATCTGTCTTTATAGCTGCCAAATGCTCCACTATGTTCCCCAGCTAGTCTCTGACTGTGTCTGTCTACTGTTTGCTGATGAGTACATAGTGTACAGTAGGTTTGTCAAAGCTTTAATCACTCGATGAAAGTGCTGAGGCTGACCAACAACCGTAAGTGAATTGTAAAACCAAAACTATATGTTTAACGAGGCTAAAAAAAACATATTTCTGTGTAGAGCTGTAGAGATCTAAATCACTACAGATTACCTAACTCACCAATGGTTTCTTGCTCACAGCAGCTTGTAATTGAGGAAGAATATCAGTGTACAGTGGCCTAGTAAATATAGTAGCATGCTTCAGTTTATTATGAGTTTACCCACAAAAACCCTGCAAGTGAAGAGATTGCTGAATTCAACAGCGAGTGAATGAAGACATACCTAGAGGCAGAGAAAGAGATGGCAGGTGATGTAAGGGAATGGCTGCCAAAGGGAGGAGAGGAGTGGAAGTGGAAGCAAGTGAGAGAATGGAGGAGAAGCTGGGGACCTGACACATCCGGTTAAGGTAAAAAAATAAAAATAAAAAGGAGTGATGGGAGGGGGCAGATCTAAAGTAAAACCCCTGACTCTCTAAATAGAGCATGAAGCCCACACGCTTGCTGAGAGGGACCCGCCTGTTGCCAGCAAACTGGGCCGTGATTGCATAGTTTATGGCTGAGGCATGATGGGTAAGGATTAAAGATGGCTGCCCTGAGGGCATACAGCAATACCATTACTCTTGATGGATTCCTTCTCCGCTCACATATTCTCTGCAGACGTCAGAGGGGCCACAAGGCTTGACTAATGCATGGCGTGATGATGGGATCAGAAGAGGCAGGGGAGGGGTGCTCGGCAGCTTCACCAACCCTCTTACTCCCTCCCCTATTCTCTCCTCTCATCCCATCTACACTCAACACTGAACAGCACACAGCGCATAGAATTCTGCTCAACATTTACATGAGTTGAAAATTGTGGAATAGATTCTCTGACGCTTAGAAATACTGACAATGTGCATAAAAGCAACAAAAATAGCATCCTGATTTTTAAGTTAACTTAGAACCAACTGTGGTTGAGTGCCAAAAAATAACTTTTCTTTTGATATACCACTTAAATGACAAACCAATTAAATTAAATAAAGTCTTAATTTCTTATGAATAGGGTTGAGCTCATTTCTTGTGATTATGAGATCTGTATTATTTTGGCATTTGTTTTCTTAATTAGGCCTATATGAACCAAATCATGGGTGGTAGTTTTTTTTTAATACAACAAAAGGGCTGTTTTAAAGCCAAATATTGTAGGTTTGTGAAATAAATACATTACATGAATTATAGCATTTTAGTGGCAGGCTCGTGTGGACAGCAATGGAGAAACCTGGAGGGGGTGATTGGGAGAGTTAGATTGCAGATTGGCCATAACAAACACCATATTTGAACAGACAATGGTTCAAATGTGTACTTGGTACCAGGCCACCTTAAGCCAAGAGTTCATGACCGACTTTGTGGTTGTGTCATTCGGGTGAAGAGAGGAGCAGAGCAGTCAACCGATCGCCTCCTGGTGGTGATCTGGATCAGATGGCAGGGTAGGCTGCTGGACAGACCCAAATGCTCCCGTCTTTGGAAATCCTGGCTCATCCTGGTGGGAGGTTAGGGACATGAAATCAGAGATGTTCAAAGCATCCATTTTGAGGCAGCTGCTTGAGGCTGTGGTCAGAGGGTCATTAGTGCCTGTCAAGGCAGCAACCCAGGAACCCAGTGGTGAGGGAGGCAGTCAAGCTGAAGATGGAGGCCTTTTCTGTTTGGTCGGCCCAGGGGTCCTGTGAAGCAGCGGACACGTACAGGGAGGCAAGAAGGGCTGCAGCCTTGGCAGTCATGAAGCAAAAACCTGTTTGTGGGAGGAGTTTGGGGAGGCAATGGAGAATGATTTTTGGTTGACCTCATGGAAACCATCGGGTGACTTAGGAGGGGAAAGCTCAGGTCAGCTTAGCTGAACCCACCTATCACGTCCTCTGCACAAGATACAGGGCCTGAAGCCATTGGGGAGGACTTACCCATATCCCTGAATGAGGTTGCTAAGGTGACCAAAAGCTCCTCAGCAGCCAGGTGGCATGGTTAGAGTAGATTCACTCTGAGAGGCTGACGGCTCCGGACATTGTTGGGCTGTCTTGGTGTACACGCCTCTTCAAATGTTGTATGTAGGTCAGTGACAGTACCTTTGTTTCCCATCCTCAAGAAGGGTGACCAGAGGGTGCACTCTAATTCCCACTAGATCCCACTGCTCATCCTCCCTTGGAAAGTTTGTCCCAGAGTTCTAGAAAGGAAGCTGCAACCAAACAAACTCTTCACCCTTGCAGGCCTGCAGAGGGGGGTCACTTTGCCCATCCAGTCTACATATATTTTGTGGACTGGGAGAGGGTCTATTACTTCAGATAAGTGGAAGACAAGGGAATAAAGGATTAATGAATCTGTCAATTAATTTATAAGTAATGTGCAAATAATAAATCAATCCAGCCCTGAGTATTTTCTAAAGGCAGGAACACACCGGGCCAAAAGTTCGACATCTGAAGCATTTGGAGAGACTCGGACGAGTTCGGGAACAAATCCGTTCGGTGTGTTCAGCTGTGTTGGAAGCTTTCGAAGCCGCGCGGACGTTGTCTGCTCCGATTCAACATGCGAAATCTGAGGAGGTTTGCTGTCGGCCGTCTGAGCCATTGGATTCTCTGATTGGTCGTGTGCCAGCTGTATGACCATTCTGATTTGCGGTGTGCTAGTGAATCAGCACGGTATGTGGGAAGGGCAGAATACTGTATGCGCTTTGTTTTTCTATGCACTCACTTCCGTCATTCCCTGTTTGTTTTCACCCCATGTTTTGGTGTACTGGCACAAGACTAGTTGTTACGTCTGTTCAGGATGAATGAATCTGTGTTCGTTTGGCAATGCCTCGCTGCATGTTTAGTATGCAGCTATTTTTGTCTGAAACAGTTAAGTTTTGTTTTGATCGAAAGTAAAGAGTTGAGTGCATAAGCCTCTAGTCCAACGTCTTTTTTTATACACAACACTAGCGCCACCCGCCCATTGCGTCTCGCGCAAACGCAAAACGTACAAGCTACTGTGGAGTTGGCAGCACGTCGAAGCCGTGTGTTCAATGCAACTGTTCTGCCGAACGGGTCAGACGAGAGGTAACGGAGTGGTCGGATACAGGCAGTTGGCTGTTGGTTTGGGTCTCGGCGGTGTGTGGGGGCCTTAAGTCTGCCTGATGATCAAATTTCTCACGTGAATAATGCTTCTGAGCCCATATGTAATATTTATGGAACATGCTGTCTTAACAACTTGTCCACACCCTGTATAAGTTGTAAAACATGCTTAAAATCAGAATCATGCATGTAAGTTCTAAAGGAGTAGGAAGGAGAACTCTCATCATTCTGCACAAGACTGACCCTCGTTTTAGCCACGCACAGTCTGCTCACACACCTCTTTGTGAACCAGCTGAGTCACTGTGCCTTTGTTGTTTCATGCAGGTGTGTGGGGTGCTGCTGCAGCCACTCTAAGACTTTTGAGCTGCAAGAGCGCGCTTTATAGAAAGGGCTTGCATTTTAAAAAGCAGAGAGGACTTTGTGGAGGACTGTTGAGGTTCATACACAGCCCCGGCATACAAAGCGAGCTGCAGTTAATTGATACTGCCAAGCTGGAGCCCTGTCTCTACATTCCCTTCCAATGGTCACCGTAATGAATGACTATTTTCTGAGACAGGCCTTGGCCCACTGCCTATCTGTCTGTCTCGGCTACGAATGTTGTTTTGCCCAAATTGCTGTCACAATCGTTTAATCTGCTCACCCCTGAGAAAAGAGATACCCGCCTCGACATCACAGTTCTTTTCTTGGCCTGCCTTCTTACTCTCGCTCTCTTTGCCCTTGCAATGTTCTCTTCAGCAAAGCAAAGTCTTATCCTCTCTCATCCCCCTCTCCTCCACCTCCCCTCTTCTTGTTTTTACTCTCTTCCCTGAGTGCGCTGTGTAGAATTCCTATTTGGTTCTCTGGTGACACTAATTGGAAAATAGCTTGAGGCTTCCCCTGGGCTGCAACCCCAACAGGCTCTTTGTTGATTAGTGGCAACTTAAGACAGTTGGTCAAGAGAGTGGTGACAGACAGCATTTTCTTCTGCCCATCTGTCCCTCTGAGCCATAGTTTGTCCTGTTGACCAGTGGACGGACATGGTTGGGGGGGGATACTGTGTTAGAGCTCTGAGGAAGCAGCAGTGTTTCATGTGGTCTGAGATTGGCATGAGTATTTAATAATGCAACTAGTATGCTGCAGCATGTAAATTCACATACTGGGGCTATTTTGAGCATATTATGTAAATGTTAAGAAATAGAAATGCTTAATTTATAAGTAAGGGCAGGGAGTGTGTCTTGCAATGTATGAATATAGAATGATGTATGGTTCATATATTACCCCTGCATACACAATCACTTACACAGACATACTTTGAGTGTATGTATTGAAATATGTAAACTAACCTGGCCTTCCATTCATCCATCCATTATCTGAAACAGCTGACATTGGGAGATTGCGGGGTACACCCTGGATAGTTTGCCAGTTCATCACAGGGTAACCTGACCTTATTCAAATTTTTTTTGAAAACTTTTTTCTCTTAAAAAAGAGAAGACTAGAAATTAGTTAATCAGCTTAAGGAATAAGGAACTGCCAACATTATCCATTGTGTGGGTAGCGATGCTGTGATATGTTGAAAAGAGTACCAGCCACAGGCAACAAACTGCACCTTTGTCTGCATGTGGTTGATGTTGTGAAAGAGACTTATTGCTTAGATTTAGGAAAAGATCATGGCTTGCTTTAAAATAACCACATAGACAGATTTGTAGTTTCACAAGGGACATGTACAGAGGTTTACTGACTGAAAGCCCTGTGCTTGGGCAATTGTGTTGCCGCCACTACCATCCTGACATCACAGTTAGATTATAAACATGCATTGTGAACATGATAGGACACATTTTTTAGACAGGTCAATATAATATATAGTCTGTGATGTACAAATTAGAATGTATCTGTGGTTTGCAGAAAAGTTTCCTGCTAACATCCAACACTGTATCCTAGTGACTGGGCTGAGCATAAATAAGGGTGTATAATCTACTTGCACAGACCAAAACAGACTTATACATTTTGGTGGTTGTGAGTCCAGCCTAAGATTAAATGATTAGACACTTTCAATCACCTCCAGTGGAGATAAGAACTGTGACAGAGCTGTGGCAAAACCACTCTCTTCAGTTTTTGAAGAGTTTTGAAACATATTAAAAAGTAATTTACTTTGTTGTAATATATAATTTCACATTTAAACCATGCTAGTGGCATGGCTCTGTAATGTCAGTTGCGTCAGGTGTGGTGGTCTACCTCCTTTGCCCAAATTGATTGATTATCACAATATTTTGTAATACCATTCATGATATCCAGAAGATTACACTGACTTTGATGAACATCTCAATTTTACAAGGTATGCATCAGTTTTGTAAAAAAAAAAGGAGCACTTGGTGACCAACTGTTCACATATTATGACATTTTATGACTTCTGGACTGTTACTGATTTTGTCAAACGGTTATGGTTTTGTTAGATTTAGGCACTGAAAGTACTTACAAAAAGATCCCACATCGGATAAAAAACTGCATCGAGTCTCAAAACGTCAGTAACATAACAGATGTATCTCACTTTATGTATGTGGCGTCAGGAAGCGTAAGTGACATACATTAAAAATAAATCATTCTTTGCCTTGGTCCAAAGCAGGACACACGGCCCAGTCTCCAGAGGCCAAGTCCAGTGTATGACCCATAAATCATCTATTCCATACTCTGACTTGGACATTTTTCACTGTTTATAGAGTGCTGCCACACCAGAGAGGCGCTTCAAGGCATGACCAACAGGGTGATTATAGAGTCAAACTTTGAAGCATCGGGGAATGACCAGGCTGCCATATTTGACGAGTTTAGAGCAAGAACGGGCTGGACATTCCCAGCTGCCTAATTTGTGACATAGTGATAACGACAAAATGTTAGCATGCTCATGCAGTAAATGGACCCATTTTCTTTAGTGTCCTAGCATTGTCATTGTGAGCATGTTAGCTGACGTTCAAAGAACCTTTAGCTAAGTACAGCCTCACAGAGTTGTAAGCATGACTGTAAACTTTTCGTCCTGTTTTGGTGACATCACGCGTGTTATACAGTCGGTATTATGTTGTGGCCTGTAAGTCACAACAAACCACTGTAACAGTCTGTGTGGATCAATTTAGCAGTGGTCAGGAGCACTCAGAAAGTTTGTTCTTATCTACAGATATTTTGGAAATAAACCAATAAAATGGAGTTTTGTCACATGATAAGATTTGCATGAGATCTTTTGGACTGGGATATATATCACAGCTTTTAATGCAAATGCAGCTCATGCCCCAATCTTTAATTTATATGCTTTGAACTGCCTCTCTCTTCCCTTTGTCTATTTCTGTCCTTAAAGCCCTCTCTGCTCTGTCAGAGAGGTGCAGTAAATTAAACACCTCTAATCAATATGCTCACAACTTATTTATATAATGAGATGGCTTATTTTGCCAGTGGGGAAGGCATTTGTAGGACTTTGTTGCCTGGGAAAGGCCCTCTCCCGCCACATGGCTTCATCTTCACATCATGATTACAGGCACCAGGAGGGAACACTCAGCCCATAAATTGATATAAAAGCATGATACTCACGCGTCATGTTTGAGCATGAGAAATATTCATTGGAGGACAACAGTCGTGCTTTAGTATCGGCAATGAATTCATTAACGCCTCATTTAGTCTTTGCCACTTTGTGTCTTGGACAGATCTGATAGCTGCAGTATCTGATATTGGAAAACTAAGTGGAAATGCAACTGATAACAGATTACAATCTGATCGCTCAAATCCGACAGGTCATCCAAAGAAAATGACAGGAAAATGCTTCTAATCGTTTTCTAAATGACCCATAAGCATGTCTTGTTCAGTTCAGATGAACTTATCAGACTTTGTCCAACAATGCTTTGTGGCTGTGTAATGGCAGAAAATGGTTTAAATTCAAAGCTGCTGGGCTAGCCTGAGGCAGGGGACATGTGGTTGGCTAAAAGGGGAGGGAGCTCTGAAAAGTGATATATGAAACAAAACATACAATCAAATAGAAGTATCTCTGGGAAAAAAAAATATCATTAAATAAAAACAGAAATACACTAGAATGATACTCAGTCAGCACATACCTCTTCCAAGTACAATAGATTTTTGTTTTGTTTGGTTTCTGTAATTTGTCAGATGTAATGTAACATTAGTTGCTAACTACAATCAAACCTCTTCACGTCATAACAATGTTATGTCTTCAAAATTTCTATCTTGCATTAAACATGCACACAACTCAGAACAGTAACAGCATGCCAAGCTAACATAACCTGAACCAGAGAAAATGACACCTAACTATATCATGCTATAGCTAAAGGTCTGTTGAAAAAGGCTGACTTGGCAACAGCTGGGGGTTACCGGACAGCGGAGCGAAACCAGACCAGAGCCGTAACGCAGCGGACACATAACTGGTGGAATCTTGGGGTAACACAGCAAAACATCAGGAAGGTGCAACAGCACGACATATAACTTAGCTGTAGTCTGAGATTTAACTCTTGACTTTTGTCTCTCGCTCAGTCACTGTCTCTTTTTCTTGTCTTAGTTTCTGTCAGGTTTCACAAAATGGCAGGCAAGAAGCCAATAGCATGACACAGAAAACAGTTCAGGTGCAGAAACAGGGTTTAATACGAAACGAAGGTCAAACCAGGTGATCAATCAGTGTAGCAAACAAATCCAAAAGGAGCAGGCAAAAGGGAAAGTCCAAAGTCCAAAAAGGCAGGCTAACACACAAACAGGCAGGATCAGGATCAGAGTCAGAATGACAGACCGCTGGAGAGCTAGGTGAACACACTAGACAATCTGGCAAAGAACTGAGGGGAAAGGATCTGTACAAATACTGAGGGGCTGATTAGCTGATGAGGAGCAGGTGAGTATGGGGGTGGGGCAGGCCAGGTGAATCAAACCAGCAGGCAATGCAGAGCAGGAGGGAGCAGCAGAGTCTGAAATGACATGAGAGTTAGTGTGGCAAAACAGGAAACAGACAAATAAAAAACTAAAGCCTGGCTGAAGTTGTGTCAACATTGTTGAGCCTGGTTAGATTGCCCACTCACCTGACTTCGGTTCTAGTGCCCATTCCGGACCCTAAAAAAAACAGCCAGCAGTGCTAGTACTTGTAGCTACAGTACGCAGCAGTTACAGGTTGCTTTCAGGAAACTCTGTAAATCACAGTGAACTGAGGTAGAGCAGCCAGAGGACATCAGAGGGAACACCAGAAAACATTTTCTCCATAAAATATGATCCGGTTTCACCAAAATCACTTACAGCTGCTGCTGTGAGTGATGTACTGTCATAAAGTGATGTACTGTCATAAAGTGTTACACTGTGATTACACTACCCTCTCACTGAAGTTACAAACTGACTGGGATTGAGTGAGTGACTGGGATTCAGAGAGGCTGAGTCAGACACACCATTGACTCTATTTCAAGTCACTGTAACATTGAGATGATTTTGAAGCTATCATTTTAAGGTAAAACAATAACATAACGTTGCTTTAAAGTAAGTGAGAAAAAAAAACTCATGGATTCCTTTCCTCGAGAGGGATTGCTACCCTTTGCCCGGAATAGAAAAATGTTGAACTTAACAGAGACACTGACCCATGAGCTCTAAATATAGTGGTCATGGGTTGGCAGAGGGCCTCTGTCTCTTTATGAAGAAGGACAAGCTCATGTTTTATTCATTTGTAGCACACCTGCAGTACAACTTGTAACAGGAAGCTGTGATGTCACTCTGCCTGTTTATACAGTGGGTAAGCAGGCAGTGAACAAAATCATTTAAATTGAAAAATGTTGCCTCTCGTGTCAAATATTGATATGCGATTATTTGAGATTAATTGATTAAGTCTCTAATTAATAGATTATTTTTTTTAATCGAGTCCCACCACAAGTAAAAACACAAAAGTATCTTCTGTTGTGTCATGTTAAACTACAATTGTGTGGAGGGGCATATATGAATGTGAATGACTGAATATTTATGTGTGTGTTTGAGTCTTGGATCCCACTGCAACCAGAGTTGACCTTGACGAGCGCCATTCATCGCAGTGGGGAAAAGGAACTATGCAGAGACACAAAGCCTTATCGGAGAAAATACTCCTGTTGTCGGAAATAGCAGTGATGAAACTGCTGACGCCAGAGCTCTATGTAGTTTTTCACAGCATCTGCAATTTGAGCCACTCAATGGCTCAATGCGCTCACACTCTTCCACCCTGATGCAGTATTTTCACGCAGGCAACCACAGGCTCTGTGAACCTTTTGGCAGGTTCACACTGGGTAACGCTGCCGCAGGAACAAGGCCTCTTCAAATTTTAGAACATTCATGTGAAGCAGTGTTGGCTGTTGTGTTTATGTTTCTAGTGCTGATTGTGAGATGGGCCAAAGTGCAGTGCTGAGCTCTAAGTAAGCCCACTGATTAATGATTCTACTCAAAGGATCTCCCTCCTTCATCCAAGTGCAATTGGACAAAGACTAATGTTGTATCTAAATTAAATTAAATTAAATTAAGAGTTTCATTCCATTGTTTGCTTTCTTCAGATAGAAGCAAGAGACTGAATTAATCATAGCTTGGGAGCTACAGGCTTACATGATGGCCACCTTCAACTTAATTACCCTTAATTACCCTTTTTCTCAGAAAACCACAAAGGGGTAATATAGTTTGATCGCGTATGTGATCAACTTTAATATGCTACGAATTCAAAAGAACTCATTTGTGGAGTCAATATACATATAGACCATAGCTTTTGTAGTCCAGCTGTGTGATACGCCTCTTTTATGATACAGGTGCTGAAATACATTTCCACAAAGGATACACCTCTGCATCCTTGCTCAGAGCTCCAGCTCGCCTCCTCTCTCCTCTCTCTTTGAGCTGCATTATAGGAATTGAGACATCTTTCAATATGGTGAACTGAAATTGATTTCCAGGTCAGACAGAAGGAGATGGAGACCAGGAGGCACAAAACAACAAAATGAGAAGGGCCCCTTCTTCTAGGGGTCTCTTAATCAAAACTATAACAAAAGGCCTATTTTGGTGATGTCATTAGGTAGTGTGGGATCATGGGGAGTTGTTGTGTCCTTTGTTAAACTGCCACCATCGCTGTTGAAAATCTATCTAATGTGACTGAGGCTGACATGTTCATGGAGGAGTTAATATATTAAACATTTATTGATATTATGTTTAATCACGTTTGCCAATTCCTTCCTCACTTTCCCCAGAAGCTGTAGAAACTGGGAAACAAATGAAACGCATCGTTATCCTGAGTGAGCTACATTTCACATCTTTAAAGCAGAAAATGTTCCATATTTTATCTTTAACTTTCTAACACTGCCACGGCTGTCATTAGGCCTGGCCTTCATACATAAACGTTTTCAAATGTTCAAGCTTTTGTCAGCTCAACATTCCTTTATGCACACTGCCTACTGACAAGCCAGAACAAACCTGCAACTGTACATCAACTAGATTCAAAATATAAGTACAGCGGTGTCAAGGTGCAAAAACAGGCAACCAGTCTAGCTCATCTGTCTGTGCTGTGTTCTGTGCGTGTGTGTATGTGTGCGTGTGCTTATGGCAGGCTCTGTCAATCACCTGAACTAAAGGAATACATTATGCATTTGAATCAGTCAGACCAGGTCTGGGTTCAGATATAAGGATGAGTCACAAACACATCTCTGGAGAAAGTTTAATGTGAATCCTCTGAACTTTTCAAAAGGAGACAGTAGAATCCAGTCCAACAGAGCCTGATTATCCAAATATGAAAAGGCAGTAAAAACCATCCGACTGTGAACTGCTGAGCTTATTAACTGTAGTGACCACATGAACACTTTAGCTAGCTCTGACTGACATTTAAGGCTGTTAACTACAAGCTTGTTAGGTTCTTTTTCAAACAGTTAAAGTTTCAATTTCAGACATAATTTCCTTTAACGTGGGGACGGTTTCCTAAAGTCGGACTTAGAATTTCATACATTTACATGTGCTTTGTCGCTTTTTATTTATGTCTGTATGGTGATGATTGTCACTGAAATGAGGTAGTACAAAAACCTTTGGGGTCATTTATTCTTCACCTGTATCGGACAGTTTAAAATTGAGGCGGCGAGAGGACACAGTGGCTTCTGACAGGGAAAAACAGCTGATTTGCTTGGGCTTGTATTGTAAACAGAGGCACAGAGTAGAGGGGGAAAGCAGAAGTGATGACTGCAATTAAGTTAATATGCAGCTTCATTTACACACACTCTGTATACTAGAAAGCTAAAATGGAATTATTCCATTAAAGGACAAGGCATAGCTATTAATTGAACAAGAAGAATAGAAACAAGAGAACACGAATTATAGAACGAGTGATGGAACATAAAAACGTTGTGTTCCATCACTCGTTCTATCACTCTTCGCTCGATAATTCAAATTTTTGGCCGGCGATTAGACGGTACAGGTGTCAGCTGTCGGCCCTATTTCAACATATGACCCTGTGGGTTCAAGTACTGCTTAATAGAGTCAGTCTAATGAGTAGCTCTCTCTCTCATGGAGCTGCTGGACCAGGACAGATTAAGGGGTTTTCACGGAAAAAGGTTAACCCTTGTGTCAGTGAGTGGGCAGTAATTAGACAGAGGCAGAAATCGTGTGGATCTAAATGACCTTTGAAATCAAGATCCATCTGAAGTATGTGGACAGACAGAGTGGGGAGATAGAGACTTTGCAGAAATGGCGAGGTTATTTAAGAGCCACATTTATAATTGATGCTGTTAGCTTCCTGCCTGTTTATCCTGCTATGCTCACTTTGGATTGAATATTTTCTCCAGGAAACTACCTCAAGCTAAATTCACGCTGATTGCAGACCAGTAGATCTGAGCACCTTTGTAAGCTGATGGTCCGGTGGTCAACGAGTTTGTCCTTAAAAAAAAAAAAAAAACAACCTTGCTTTGGTTTTGCACATAACATGTTTGCTTTGGCTCCCTTTGTGAACACAGTTTACTGTGAGTACCCTTGAGGTTTGACATGTTGAATGCTGCGCATCCTTATTTGCAAGACGCTTTTCAAAATGTATGGAAACCTGCATTGCTTACATCAGGTTTACATTGGTACTGTGCACCAACCGCATGCACCTACACATAAGTACCTACCATAAATACCTAGTTTAATCAAAACAGAATGTCTGTCTGTTCTGTTAAAGAAATACCACTTTCCTGCCATTAAAGGCTTAAATCATTGCATCTCTGCAGCTACACAGGCAAACCAAAGAATTTGCATAATGCTGTATACTAGAGCTAGGGACTAAAGTCTGTGACTTGCACTCAAGTCGCACTTAAGTTGCCACACACAGAGACTTGTGACCTGACTTTGACTCTTACTCAAAAGACTCGACTCGAACACGCAATCTAGGACTTGTGAACAATCTCCAATTTAAGTCTGGTGAGCTGAATGATAATAGGCTGATACTGTATGCTCATCGGTAAAGGAGTGATAATAACACAGTACAAGCTTTGAATTACTTAGATATCAGTCATGCAGTGTTCCAAGCAGACTGGAGATCATACAGCAAATGAAGAAACGCTCATTACAGCCATACGAGACTGAGACCTGACTTGGACTTGTGACCAAAGACTTGAGTCTTAATTTGGACAAAAAAAGACTTGTGGGTATCTTTGCTGTATCTCCATAAACCTGCCAACAGTAAGCCTTGTTCTAATGTGTAATAGAATAAGTACAATGATGTGACAGTAGAATTAATCTTAAATTGATAGCTCACACTAAAATAACAGTTAAAAAAGTCAACAAAAAAAGATCGAACATCTATATACTAAATCTATATCACAAAAAATATCGGTAAGTGCAAATGTTGAGAGTGTGTATGCTAAGAAGCCGTAATTGGCAGGTAGACCCTCAAAAGGATAAAGAGGACGGATCAAATGATGGAGGACTAGAGTTTGCAGAATGGAGGCAAGAGGAGGGGAAAGGGTTAAAACAGGGACCTCACTTCACCTTTGCCCACTAGGACTGTATCTGTGCACACAGACATCTATCAGTGACATTGGAGGGCACATACCTGTAGCTGTACATGTCCATGTTTAATGCGCATCTCTAAGGTTTCACAGTCGGTTCTACCCCCCAAGTTTAGGGAGGAACGCTAAGTGTTTGAAGAGCCATAGCCTTGTTAAAATACATTGCAGGGGCTCGAAAGACATAGGTAGAAGAAAGGAGAGGACTGCAGAGGAAAAAAATCAACATACTGACATGCGGTTTGTCTAACAATGTACCGTCTGCCGGGGTTTTAAAAGATTAAAATGTCTGAGGTTCTTTTTTTTTCTTGTCTCCTCATTAGGACGTGTCTTGTGTGACTTCTCATTGTCAAGAGCGTTTGATACTGTTAGATTTTGTTCCCGTTGATAGCAATTTGCATTTTTCTTTGGTGAAACATCTTGTTCCGTGTGTCACTACAAAGGATTGGCTCCTTTTTTCTGAGATCCTTTCTCTGTTGCACTCTTCCTTCCCCTTGTACTGCCAAGCCTGAGTTCCTTTTCTGCAGGATTCCAGGATGTTATACTCTGTGCACTACTGTGTCCCCACTGCTTAAGAATAGGGAACTAAAGGGGGATATGTGGTTGCACTGAATCTCTCCTTAAAGAACACATGAGCTGCAGTCTGGATCCTCCACTGAAGAACAAACGATGTCATACCTACTGTATTGGTGTGCAGGTGGAGGTAAAATGAAAGACATTGTGGAGATAAAATGTCATTGTAGTGTCGCTGGTCTCTGGTGAGACCCACTACATTGGAACCCCATTAGAGGGACACGACAGTGGCGATGGAAGGAGAGGCAACAAGAGGCCTGCTGCCTGTACATAGGTTAATCAAAGCGGAAAATCACTCTCACGTATTTAAAGACAACGACATGCTCTTACTGTGATGGGTCATGTTAGGCTACATTAGCCCTGTTAACGGAACAAGCTGTATTTCTTGGTTTGAGTTGAGGAAGAATGCAATACTTGAGCTCCCTCCCCAGACAGCTGAACAACAACTCACAGCTGGGCTCACCTAGCCCGAGCAATCAACACGAAGGCCAGTTAAGTCAACGACCCACAAGTGGCCGACTCTGTAAGGACACTCCCACACAGAGTTTAAAAGCTTGCAACTCCCTTCCAGTTAGTAGGAACTGAAGAAGCCTCCTGGATGAGAGGTGAAATGTCTTCAAGAAACTGAATGTCCAGTTGCCTACAATATAGCACTTACAGTTACTGTAGTTACTTCAACTTCTCACGATCAAGTTGCAATATACAGTAAGCTAGTTGAGCTAAATGTAAGCTAGTTGATTCCACACAGGAGACACAGTGCAGTGTTTTAGGTTAAACAGTGGGTGGATAAAATGTCTTCAGTGGCACCCTCAAGTCCCCCCTGTACACTCCAGCTGAATTATCATTATAACAGCCTGCAGGTGCAGGGAAGGATTCCAGTGTTTCAGCTGGTGACACTTTACACTGCCAGTGAAATAAAACCTCAAAAGAAAACAAAACTTTCCAAGATCAGTCATCTGATCCATGATCAATGTGATTGCTTATGTTAGTGAGTTGTTTCTCTGACCTGTTTCTGCTGTTATAATTTACATCAGCCTGGCGTATACCTAGTAACAAGCTTTGTCACAGTCCAGACCAACTCTGCTGTGATGAATGCAGGAAGATGCTGTCATCACAGGAAAACAGCAAGGACTGTGTATCTCCTTTATTCAACACACAACCTTTCAGTAACTATTATGCTGTGAACTGAGTTTATCTACACACATGGCTGTCTATTGTATTAATACCATTGTTAGACACGTTAAGCTTGAGCATTATCACCAATGTATGCGACAATAACTGTAATAGCTGGCTTGGATGTTAACACTTTGTACCATAACACTAGAAAAATCATGGTTTAAAAGAATATATGTTTATGCAAACTTGGGGAAAAACTCAGTAGGTCTGTAGTTTTGTTAAAACCACATGAGCTATGCTGGTATGTAGTTTAATGTCTTTTTTTATTGTCATTAGATATTTTGGTATATCATTACTGTAAGGCAGGAGCTACGCATGCTTTTAAAACCACACATTTGCATAGACAGCCAGCTGCGTTGTGAACATGGTTTTTCACATACTTGCCTATAAAGAACGCTTGTTACTGAAGGATACCGCGCGGTAACTTGTTGTCCCTGCTGCTTCTGATGTGTTTACTGACTCCTGACCCTGTTACACCCCCATACTGGACCTACATTGCTCCTGTTTGTGCATAGTGCATCTAATTTGAATCTGTGAGGGCGTGCACAACCGTCACTTCAAAAGGATGCAGGGTATGCAAGACGGCCGTCAGGTGCAGCCATTTTTAATAATGACAAGTATATATTCGGCGTAAGAAACGCAAGCAAGATGTGCTGTGATATAGTAAAATGGAAACAGAGAACCGAAACGGAGATCGAGCAATAGCCAGACAGAACATTGCTGACCTGGTTCGGTTTCTTAGCCTGCTGTTTTTGTATGTGCAGTGTATTAAACCTTTGGCTGTAATACAATTTCCCCCACCACTGCAGCAGTCCACAGACAGGAGAGAAATACAGTTCAGTGAAGAGAGACAAGCACTGGAAACTGTAACCAGCTGTTTCGATGTACCCACCAGGGAGTGATTATTGTGAATGCTGTGATAAATAAATGTAAATAGACTATGTTCTGTTGGCTATGACAGTTGTCCAATGTGCTCAAATTTACATTTACATCCACGTGTTCTGTGCCTTTTTCTATCCCACTGACCGGCTGGAGCAGCACCCTGTCTGTATTCCAAGACCTCATGCTTTAGAAGTTAAGCAGTGTGTACAATATGGGATTAAATGACACAAAATAGAGATTAGAAGACAGTCAGCGCGGGCAGCAACAAAGCAGTAAACCAAATACTGCCCCATTCATTAACACTACTGGACATGGTCCCTCCATGATCCTGGAGAACCCCTTGGTGGATAAGAAAGTGATTCAGGAGGAAGTCAAAAGTGGTTTGGCTCCACTTGTCTTATGGACAGTTTCGCTTAAGAGCAAGCTTGACATCAGGTGAAGTTGCCTTTTCTCCACCCTGCATTGACAGAAGAACATCTCTCCGAACACTTGGATGTGCCTGACACGTAGAAGCATAGCTATTAAGAGGCTCTATGAAGATCTTATGTTTCATGGTTCCTTTAGGTATTTAACTGTTAATTATCAGCATTGTGCACAGTGGTCAGTCGAGTCACAGAAGAATGTGTTGATGAGTTAACACCTAACTGAGCATATTCAGCTGCCATTAAGAACAAAAGTTTTTTATCACCTTGAACACTGCAGTGCTTTTAACAGCACGGGGGTCACACTGGCATCTCAACCGGCTGATCAAAAACAGCCTTTGTGAATGGACCAGGAGGGAGTACTGGAGAGTTAATCAACACAGTGACGCATTGAGCTAATTAGCAAGAGTATTTGAGAGAAAAGACATTGCTGGGGAATTCTCATCATCACTCATGTCTCCGTCTCTGTAGTTAAATGAAGTGTTATCTTTCATGTAAGCGCAAGGAAGAAAAGAGTGGGTCAGGGTGTGGGTTTGTCAGCCAGCGTTCAAGACTCTCATTATCTCTCCAAAGTGATGGTCATGTTTGAAAATGACTGAATTTTTTATGCCTCCCTCCCACACTCAGGTTGAAAGGACTGGAACATTGGCAATAGATCTGAGTCCAATTTTCTGCCACTGGAAACGCCTGTTACACTCTTTTACTCATTCTCTCCCTCCTCCATCCTTCCATCCTGCCTTATTTTCCCTCCACGCCCTCCATAAAAAAAAAAATAAAAAAAAACCTCATCATTCATCCCTGTATTTCCTGACCATGGTAATTTAAGCGCGGATGGTGGTATGTCCATGCCAATGCCAAGACAATTACGCCGATGGCTCCAGCAGCCATATTTAAAAGCATTGTTCGCGTTCCAGATCTGGTGGTGCCTGGCAGGAGGCAGCCGGAGACAAGGCCAGCGCCGGGTGAAGGAGACACAGTTTGAGCACGCTGAAGATTTTCTGATGATCCACACACAATGTCGACAGCCAAGGATGGAGTTGAATTGCAGCCACATGGCTCTAAACATATGACTCTCGGCTATTATAGAGTATCAGCCTGCCTCACTCAAGGGAAAACGGCTGTGGAGGTCAAGCAGGGATCATTAAACTTAGCTTCTGCTGCTTATCTGCCCAGAAAGGATAGACTGAGGGGAGAAAAAGAGAAAAATGAGAACAAACAAACAGAAAGCCTCAGAAGACAATTTATTATGATCCGGAGTGCAATTTCAAGCTCACAGGAAGAGAATTTTCAAGATTATTAGGGGAGCTGTTCACTGGACTTTGGGGTTGAAGGAAACAGAAAAAAAAGTTCCTTATATCTTCATCGGCAGAATGTCAATTCATGCATTATTTTCTTGCTTTCCAGATTCCATCAATGAAAGCTAGTGATGCTAAAGCTAAACTTTCACACTGTAAAAAGGCACCCATAAATCTAGTTTTATGTAATGTAAAATGGAATGAAAGGTAGAGAATGAAATGTTTTATGGACCCAAGTGTTCCATAAGTGTTCTTATATCATAATCTTCCCACTAAAACTTTATACCACTGAGTAATTCATCAATATATTATATATTAACAAGCCTTAACAAGATAGTCTAATGAACAAATTTCAGCCCTAGGCCTTAAATGTCAGTTTATTCCTGCTGCTGTTCATTATTAATAGTGCACTATGTACTTATTTGTGAGTACTGAAGACTTCATTTATTATTTTGGATTTCACAGTTATAAGACTTCTGAGTGCACCATGCCAATCTTTTTGTTTGAGTGCCCATTCAAAATCGTCTGGCACAGATGTGCGGGGTTTACAGAGTCAGTCTCAAGCCTCAATCGGCTCATGCATTCATCAGGGCCGCCATCATTATATCAAACATGTTTGATATTCATAATTTAAAATCTGAATCATTACATCGGTACTTTTTTATGGAATTAGATTTGTGCCAAAAGAAACAAACACAACTTCTTAAATGTCAAACAAAAACGAGAACATAAAACTCATTTTGAAAATAAAACTTAGTACTTGCAATCAATCCTGCAATGAGCTGGCGACTCATTCAGGGTGAACCCTGGCCTACGCCCATGAGTAGAACTGGATTTGGCCCCAGTAAGCCCCGCAACCCCTCAGGGGGATAAAAAGCAGCAACATCCCGCAACCCTCATGGAAAAAGCGGAAAAGAAAACGAACGAACGAACGAACTTGCAATCAAATAATTTGTCAAATAGTGTAAAATATTGGTCTTTTACTCTTCTAATAATGCATTATTTTGTTTACAGTCCCCTCTGCTGGTCTCTCTCCGCTCAGACTTTTGCGCTGACTCTCAGCTTTGCGGTCTCTCTGCAGCTCTGTCTCGTTTGCGCTCTCTGACTTTTTGTTTGCAGTTTTGGCACAAACCTCTCAGGTAGGCGGGCCTTTTCAGCAGAGCGTCCCCATTGGCTAATTAGTTGTTGACTGACACAGCTCAGTACCTATGTGTAGGTAGCTAGCGCACTAAATGACCCCTAAATCACTAAATTTGTATTAGTTCACAATATTTTCATTGACTTTGTCATTATATATTATAATGACTATGAGCCAATAGTATAAGAATATTATGATAATATAAGATATAATATGTATGAGAATACTTTTCCATTTGTATTTAACCAACCAACACACTCAAAACAACTACAAATTACAGCACAGGAACAGAAGCTGCGTATAGGACCTGAGTCCACAAATTCTTAACATATATTCATTTTAAACATGACGTGCAGAGTCAAGCAGGAGTTTCCGCTCTGACATTTCAGTGGCAAAAATATTCAGTGGGAAAAAAAAAAAAAAAAAACATTATGAAGAAGTTACAGTGCTCAGCAGCAGCTTTGAATAAACTGAATAAACAGCCTCCCTGCTGCAGTAATGCTGACTGTTGTCACCTACTCCAAAAGCGTCCCGTGCCAGGCTGTACACGAGATGCGCTGTGATAAATATGGAAATCCAGTTCCACAAGTTAAAGAAGAGAAGTTGAAAACTAAGCTTGATCAAAGCGTGTACGCATGCATGAGTGCGTCTTAGATTACAACCTGACTGTGGTATATATTTCCCTCAGCTGCTAATGGTACATAACCTAGATAATGGAAAATGTTCATATGTAGTACATTAGTTTACACAAAAAAAAAAAAAAAATGCCAGCACATATAACATTAAATATTAGCACACTCATTTTGCGCCGCTCAGAGAGCTGGTGTTAACGTCACATTAGAAAGATTTATTTAGACGTATTATTTGTCTGTTGCAGTGAGACAAAACAAGGAGAGATAACTAGATTTAAGGAGTGGGCCAAAGACGTTCCAAGTAATGACGAGGCCATATGTCGAAAATGTGTTTTTTGTCCATGAGGGCCATCATAGCTTCTTGAGCTTCTCCAACGTGGGCTGAGCGAGGGAGTGTTGAAATCTAGAAGTTCAACACTAGATGCTGCTTAACAGAGTTAGAATGCGTTATACTACGACCTTTTAATAATGAGCAGTTTAACCTGAGTCATTCATATAAAATAAATATTACAAGTTCAAATTTGCATTTGTATTGCACTGTGCCGTTTCTTGTGGTCATTCAAATCATCTGAATGTTAAAACCCCTCCCAATTACCTAGTTTCTCTTCCCCCACCATGTTAACACCCATGTGCCCTGCGCTTATTAATCATACAGTTAGCAGCTCCAGCAGCTCAGCTGTAGTTTTTGTATTTCAAGAGAATGAAAGCAGATCTTTGAGGTGGAGACATTTGATTTGTTAGAGGAATCAGACACATGGTCATAGGCCCTCAGGAGGCCACATCTGGGTAGGTAGCCACCCACCACCTGCTGCTGCCCGTAACCCCTGATCACACAACCAGCAGGCCTGCAGGCCGCCAGATAATGGGTGACACACTTTTCTATGCATGGGTCCGTTTGTGTGTGGGACCAGCTTATTATTTTGTAAAAAAGGGTTTTGATCATGTAGTGTGCAGGGGGCCTGCACTCGCTCCTGCTGTGTCTAATCAGAGCACACACACAAGGAGAAGAGGGCGAGGGCCACCCTTCACTACCATGACACATCTCCAGTGCTGGAAAGGTATGTCGCTGAAAGCCTCTCAATTAATGTGAAAAGTGATAACTGATTCTAGTCTTAGTTTTAAAGTTTGATGGTGAGACTAAACTTTTAAATGCAGTTCACAGAATGTGTCTTCAAGAAAAAGCAAAAATAATACCACCGTGAACAAGAAGTAAAAACAGCTAAGACAAAGTAAAATATGTACATATGCAAAGTACGATTGCACATATGCATGTGTGGGTAGGTGTAGCTCAGACGGGCGAATGCTGACTTGTTGTAAAGTGCTTTGAGTCGTCGCAAGGATTAGAAAAGCCACCATGTAAGTACAGTCCATTTACATGCCATATTTAACACGGTCACACTGTTATTGTTTGATATAAAAGACGCTGTTTCATTGTCTCCTTGCATAAACCTTTTTGTTAAGCATTAAACTGCCAAGATTAAAAAAGAAACTCTCTCTTGCAAGCTTTGGATTGTTAAAGAATTACATACATATTTAAAATCTGATTCAGTTTTGCAAAACTATTCTAAAGAGGCAACGCACCATTATCAACAGCACAGCCTTGTTTTTTATTTTATTTTATTTTATTTTTATTTTATTTGTTGATCTGTATGGTTGTAATTCATACAGTTTTTATTTTAACTCATTTGGTTTGCTGATTTGTGTATTTGTATTTTTTGTTGATGATGTCAACCTCAATGATTTCTCCACAGATGTTAAATAAAGGCTACCATCATATACCAGGACAATGGATGGGTGGGGGGTCTTGACCTTCGGTTGTGCCTTCTTTATGAATCTTTACACTGAAAAACAGCAGTTCCACACCAAAAGCATCACTCTGGAAGGCGACACAGCTGTTGTTGCTGTACCATCGCGGCCTCACTTCACCACCTCCTTGTTGCTTTTTAGTGTTTTACCTGAAAAAAAGAAACATAACATCATTTGTTTGTGTCAGTTTGTCTCCTGGGAACACTTATGCAGTTTCTATACCAAAACACAAGAATGTGTACATCAGAAGAGAAAAGGTAGGATCATACATGCATTGTGTGTGTGTGTGTGTGTGTGTGTGTGTGTGTGTGTGTGTGTGTGTGTGTGTGTGTGTGTGTGTGTGTGTGTGTGTAGCCGTACTTGTTCCTGTGTACTTCCAGGATCACTAACTGGTCCCCTTGCTTTCCTTCCTTTTGTGCTTGCTCGTTCTCAGCTCAGCTCTGCTGTCCACTACCCCTCTGTCTTGCTTGCCATCCTCATTCCCCTTTTATCAGTTCAATAAAGCACCTTTATATGACTTGGTACCATTGTCTGTGTCTGCAATTGGGTCATACTTTACTGATTGTAAGAATATGCATCAAGGAGTCCTGAAAATCCTAGTTTATCATGGCTGTAAATGTCAGACAATGGGATGACATATTCAAGTCAAATTATTTTTGGACGACCTGTTCTGAGAATGAAACTAACACAACATCAGGTTTTTTAATTCAACTTTGTGTTAATATTTCACACAAGTACACCTTAGAGGTGCAATTTTAGCATCTGTTTATCATGACTGGCACTAATCCAATTCCATACAACCCCTACTTTGATGAGGAAATGAAGCTGTCCTAGAGCTTCACTGCTTTAACGACTTGTCAAACTTCAAAATCTGGCAGAAAGAACACTGTTTCCTGACATGAAAATAATGAAATGTGGAGAACGCTGATGTTCATAGACTGAGCAACTTGTTTGAAAAAGGAGCCTTGGCTTAGCAATCTGACTGCCATTCATTTATTTCTATTATTAGATGTACCATAGGCTACTGCAGTGTCCTTTGCAAAAGTTGTTTCCTGTTATCCCAAACTATTGTGACTTGATGTATGCTGAATGTTCTTTAGATGTGCTTAGATGTTTCTGGTCTGTGAACCTGCCGGAGGTACTGCTATCCTTTGAATATATTTTAAGAGTCAAGATGATAATACAGGTTTACATAACAACAACAAAAAACTTTTTGAACTTTGAACTTTGTTCACCAAAACCAAGCACCAAGCTCAGCAGGTCAGTAGGAAAGGTGAGGAGTTCAGTGACCTATCTGGAGGACACCATGACCCCAGTGTTAAAGTTCTGAATATCAAACATTTGCTCCGTGTTTGTTTAGTGAGAATAATGTAGCAGTGTAGAATAAGATCAAGCTGCAGGAACAGTTTGAGAAGCTCCTATTAGCATGAAGATATTTTTCACAGTAAAAATGGGCTGTATGTCCACACTGTTTTTTCCCTTGAAACACTGTCTTTGTCTATACGACATTTTAGCCCTGTGTCAGAAACAATCTGAGGTTTCACCTGATACACTATGTGGCCCTTTAACTGACACTGTGTCCTTACTACACCGGCCTGGGCTTGATTCTAAACCAGGGCCCTTTGCTGCAAGTAGCCCATTGTCCCCATACCCCTTCTCTGCCAATGGTCATCTTTAAAAGGACTGATCCAGGAGCTTTCTTCATTTAATGCCCACAAGAAAACAAAGGTTTTATTTCTTTCTGCATATATACGTGTTTCCTCAACAAAACTTGTCAAGGACATTGATTGATGTTTATTGGGCAATTTATAATTTTTGATACCTGAAACTCAACATTGTACAATATCATCACGATAAATAGTCCTTGATACGATATTCATCACAATATTAAAACAAACAAAGAAAACCATGATTTGACCAGTGTCCTATAATAATTAATCTGAAGTGTAGAGCATTTAATGCCTTTGTTCTATTGCAAAACAATACAGCAGCCAGTAGCCAGTAGCTATCCCTCCCTTCCTCTGGTCGTACAGCCGGACCTCCAGGGGGGGACAGTCGAGGACATGCACTCGGCCGCGGCCCACCCATCTCCCTCCCT
Source organism: Diplodus puntazzo (assembly GCA_963678695.2). Lineage (NCBI taxonomy): Eukaryota > Metazoa > Chordata > Actinopteri > Spariformes > Sparidae > Diplodus > Diplodus puntazzo. Next base: position 9,642,527 of record OZ023158.1, on the reverse strand, counting down.
CTTGTTGTCCAGCAGACATCCAGCCGGCTTGCTTGCTCCACCTAATGAGCCGAGAGACACTCTTGCAGTGCAGAGCAGCTCCAGAGGATGAGTGACCCCGACAGGAGCAGCAGAAGACCAGGATAGAGGCAGAAGATGTTGGTGTGGATTGGATCCATAACAATGGGAGTCTGTTTTCTTGAGCAGGATGATTGCACCCTTTGCTGTTCAAACAGAAAAATATAATGACAAGGAGAAACAGTAGAGAACAATTTTTACTGATTTCACTCACTTGTTAGATCCATGAACTGTACAAGCAAAATAACCATCTGGCATGCCGACAGATATCGTTACAGGGCCACAACGGTATCGCAACTTTTTCACTGAGATTTCACGAAATTCATCATATCCCCAGTGGTGTTGTGGCCAATATCGTTATCTCAGACTGTGACTTCCGCCACCCGCCACACAGCTATGTTGAAATGGCCAACTCTCTGACTGGGTCATAGGGAGCTCCCAGTAAGCATCGCTGATTAAGTGCTGAGAGGGCTGGCCATACACAGGATAAGCGGGACCTTATGCAGCATCCAAGTCCATCAGCTGCCAATTTGACAGGGAATACAGTACCAAGGTGGTTTTCCTGCTGGGTTTGACTCCTGGCAACACAGAGCAGAACGCTAGTCAGCTAAAAGGACTAAACAAGCAGGTGGTAACTGTCTAAAAGCAGCTAAACTTTGTAAAACCACTTCAATACTGCCACCCTGTCACCAAACTGGCTATGTTCTGTCAAGTCCTGTACTATTAGACGATGTTAGCAGTTACCAAAGCCACAGTCATCTGTTAATCAGGAAACTCTGTCAATCAGTGAGAGCAGCGGGAGTATATTAGAGGGTGAATCAGAAAATACTGTCTACATTTTCCATGGCAACCCGGACACGAGAGGACGCTGGCGTGAGTATGAGCGTGAGTATCGCCGCTTCTCGATCCGTGACAAAACAGCTTTTTTCTGTTAAAAGAAGAAAGCCAAGTTGTCTTTGCAAGTTCTGAGGCTGTGCTACTACATTTGAAGCCTGCACACCTGAAGAACTGGCTCCATGGACTCATCTTTCTCCGCTCATCAGCTGTTAGCCCTGTTGATCCGCTGTTAGCCTCACCAATCAGCAGTTAGCATAGCAACGCTAACTTTTAAGCAGACGTACTCGATGTTCTGTGTGGGATGTCCATCATTGCTCTGCTGGTCCTCCATCCGCCATGGCCTCTGGGTTGTTCACCACCTGGCTCCGTTCTCGCTCTCCTCTGCTGCTGTGGTCTCCCACGACTCGCGGTGATGTTGGATGGTCGATGCTCCGCCGTTGCTGGTGGGGTCTTCAGGTGTTCAGATCGGGAGCTCCTGGACTTCGGCTGTCGCTTCGCCCCGGGCTCTGTCACTGGGACTGGATCTCTGGGTCTCCTGTGTCGCCCCCGCTGTGTGCATGGGACCTCCAGACGCAAGTTCACTTCTGGACGGAGGGTGCTGTTCCCTGCAGTGCTGGTGGCGGTGCTGGTGGCGGTGTTTACGGCGGTGCGGCTGTTCTCTCCGTGCTGACTGACAGGCACTCCATTTATTCTTTGGTTTGTTTGTTTTCGTATATGTTTATTCCACTTTGTCAAGTGTCCTTGGGTACCCTAAAAGGTGCTATATAAATTAAATCTATTATTATTATTATTATTATTATTATTATTATTATTATTATTATTATTATTATTATTATTATTATTATTATTATTATTACATTAAATATGATCCAGTTTCACCAAAATCAGCTAATAAAAAAAAGCAAAAAAAAAAAAAAAACAGAAAAACTCCCTGGGTCTTTCTGATGTGAAATCTGAGCTCATTCACCGCTTAAAGATTATACTTAGTCTATAATCTTTTAGAAGCAATGAGCGAGGACACACGAGAGCTGCCTCCTCAAAGTCTTTCACCAGTCGACACGCCCCCTCAGTTATTGACTGGTTGCTGCAGCGGATCAAACTGATCTGAAACATCACAGCAAGACTGGAGTTTCATATGGAGTAAAGACTTAACAGATTCAACTCAAGTGTATCACCATCAAGTTTTATATTTTGTTTTCTGATTCACCAGAGAATTAAAAATTTGTAATTTGTGCCTGACTGTAGGAGAACAAAAGGACCACAAAAAACGTTCTTAATAATTGGAAACATTTTTCTTGTCATGGTCTGTTTTCAACAAGATCACTCCCCTTAGGGAATACCGTTATCTATCTATATCTATCTATCTATCTATCTATCTATCTATCTATCTATCTATCTATCTATCTATTCCTGAGCATCAGCGTCCATATGTAACATGCTTTGAGTTTCCCCTCAAAGAAAAAAATCTATAAACGCATTCTGCCAAATGAAATGGTTCCTGTGCCTCCGAGCAGAGACAGTACACAGTCTAAGTACACAACACACAATATGAATACACAATAAACAGTATAAATGCACAGTATAAATACATAACACACAATATGAATACACAATAAACAGTATAAATACACAACATAAAGTATGAATACACAATACACAGTATAAATACACAACACACAGTATGAATGAATGTGAAAATTATGAATTTTTCTCTTGCTTTCCTCCTATTCCTTCATTTGTCTTTAAATGGTGCATGTCTTTACATTTTCTCTGATAATGGTTTTCTCTTTTTGATTTTCTTTTTACATGAATACATCGAAGTACATTAAACTAAACTAAAACACACAGTAAACAGTGTAAATACACAACACACAGTATGAATACACAACACACAGTATGAATACACAGTAAACAGTATGAATACACAATACACATTATGAATACACAGTATTGCTGATCCAGCTGTGATCAGATGGAGCCGCCATCAGAAGCTTCACATGACGCTGCAGAGGAACTGACCTCTCATTTCTCTTAAGTCATAATCACAGTGCTCCCGTGGTGCCCTCGCGCCTCTCCATGAATCCTCGGTGGGAGGAACTGACACATAAGTGAGGGGAACGTAGATGCACTTCAGGTGAAATGAGACGCACCCTTGGTCTTTGTGAACGTCTTCTCCCTCAGCGTTTGTGTGTCTGGCTGACGCTCCACCTGCCTGCTGCTGCCGATTAGCCTGCACACCTGCAGCTCATCCACTAATCAAGACTCAACAGTTTATCTCCCCGGTCGCTCACTCAGTCTTCATCAGCGCGCCTCTGTGGCAACATTTAGACCAGCCTGCGCTCTAGCTGAGTGTGTTTTTGTAGTAAAACTTTTGATCGTCGGATTAATACTTGCCGTCCTGTGCCTTAGGTCCTTTGTTCATCTGCAGTCCTCATCAGCCTCCTCCAACCAGTCTCCTGCCAGCCAGACTCCAAGACTGCCTGCCTCAGGACTACTGCAACATCGGCCTTGAATATGATGTCAGCTACACACCTCAAAAGTTTTGTGACTATATTAAAACGAATGTGGGGGATCACATGTACTTTCAGATACTGATCGTGAACAGCTAGATTTCCAAAAATACCCTATTGGATGACGAATAAGAGACCAGATACTGTGATTTATTTTAGTGGAGAATTTTATCAGAGGCGCTATGCATGAACAACTTCATTCATAACTAAAAGGAAGTGCTCGTAAAAAGATTGTACTTGTGACATCGCTATTGGACAATCTAACAGTGATGTTATCAAAGGCAGCAGGAAGATGTGCTGCCGAGAGACTGTTCAGGATGTCAGAATGAGGGCTTGGCGCAGAGCGGCACACAGCGCTGCACTATTAGTTGCTAGTTTCAGGCTGACACAGTTGTCATTTTCATGCCCATGTCGTGTAAATAGATGTACCTGTGCCCACCTGTGCACTCCTGGGCATGTTGAAATGAGGTGTGATCAGGCGCGCTGACGGAGGATTGCTATTTTGAAGCAGCAGAAAGTGACAGCAACATAAAGCTGGTCTGAAGTCAAAAGGATGCATAAGATGCACCTACACAGGCGAGTTCACACCGTTCATGCACTCTGATTTTATGATTTGAGAGGCTGCTTTCAGTTATTTAAAACATTTCCATGAACACAATAAAGTCACAGTAGCAAATACCATGGCACATTTAATCAGCAAATCTAAAAGCTGTAGTTATAAACTCCCCACAGAGAACGAGTCAGGAATTTTAGAAAATCAATGAAGTTAATCAGCTGTTCCTCGTGCACACATGTTCATGTAGAGATATTATTTATGGTTTCTGCTGCTGGAGGATCGCTGCAGGTAATGTCATTTATTTTTTCCTCATTAAAGACGTATTTCCCCCTCTCATCCCACCGTTATTGACTGAGATCAACACACACAGAGGGACAGCTGGCCTAGGACCTCTTCAAATGACCAAGATTAAAATTAAGATAAAAAATATTAAAAAGGTTCTTTTCGTCGGGGGAGAGCAGTTAAAAACCAGTGGTGCTTAAAACAGTGAATTCAACCAGATGAAGGGGTAACAATATTTATTTTAAGAGCAGGTAAAACAACTAAAACGTATACTGAAATAATGCGGCTCCTTTCATTGGGCAGAGCCTGTAGAGGAAACTCAGGACCAGTCAAACGTCCTTTTACTCTAACACAGCTTTAGACATTGCATGACACAACAAACACCGGTCTTTTAAGGGACTTATGCGTAAGGGAGAAGTGTTACATTCTCCAACTTGTAGCTGCTAGCGGTCGGTGTTTGTGTTTTCCTCTTTGAGTTGACTGAGACTCCATGCCAATGTCGATGCCGTTCTCTCCGTGGGTTCCTGTTCTGTTCCCTCCATTGTGCTCTCTCCCTTCTGCCCCTTTTACCCAACCCAGTCCACCAAACTCCCTGGTCCCCACTGAAGTCCTTAATCAATCCCTGATTACATATCACAATGGCGGAAGTCAAAACAGCCTTGAAAACACACCATTTCAAAATAAAGGCATGCCATAAAATAAGGTTAAAACACAGCAAATACTAAAATCACAACAAATCCAAAGTAAAAGCATGCTTAACAGTAAAATCAGGTCAAAATCAAGTTCCGCCTCATGACATATGTTTTCCTATGCAGTCAGACAGGTGGTTGTGAGACGGTGGGGCAAAGGGTCTAGAAGCATAGGCCACATACATGTCCCTCAGTGACGACGAGTGCTACTGTTTAATATTGTGGTTTCTGGGCTCTCTTCCTCAAAGCTGTCGGCGTGTAGTATGTTGATAAAATAATTCTGCCGAGGCAAGGCTGAGTGGAAGAGAGCAATCTTTATTGAAACAGACCTTGAGCCCTGCGTCCGGATCAGAAGCGGCTGCATTCTGATTTTCTCCAATCTATGGCAAAAGCAATGCCAAAATGCTTTGCCCTCTGCTCTCTCGGAAATCCAACTCTTTGGAGATCCACCAAATTCCACCCCCTGTCTCTTCCTGTGCAAGGGTTTTTAGAGACCCTTCTCCAGTACCTACCCACTTCTTCTAATTGGTCACTTTTGGGAAATTAGCCAATAAACAAAAAGAGGAGTTGACCTGTCTCTCTGCTCCTCTCCATAATTCATCAAGCTTAGCTGTGGTCAACCTGAGGTCTTCTCCCCAAATTGACCCCTCTATCCTTCTACGGGAACATAAACGTTTGGGCATCTCCCACCATTTGGCGTAAGGGCCAACCTCAGGTTTTAGTACTTTATGATGGCTAACCTTTCACACTGACACAGTTGGAAAATCACTCTAGACCCCTTGGAGCTGTGAGTCTCACTCTGTTTGCATTCCTTAACTCACATAAGGAGAAACAATTAATCACGGTTCCATCTAAGCTAAGTAAACTCAAAAATCAGAATGTGTTGTCATCCAGATACCTCAATATGTGTCAGGTCCTGGTGCACCTGGCTCTTAAAGGGAGTGGGAGACAACACTCAGATTGGTTTGATTTATGTTCTGCCCAAAACACGCTCATGACTCATTCAGAATCTCAATACCACTTCTTTGTGCTGTGTGCCGAACTTTGCGCTCAGATTATCAGCCTTTTAACTAGTAAAATGGACATGAACACGCCCTAAACGCACTAGCGCACTGTGCTTTAGACCATGGGCGATAGACCGTCTAAATAGGGCCTTATAAATTCTGAAGCAGAAGAACTCTGAATGAGACGTGCATAGCTCTTTTGGTGCATTACGAGGCAGAAGGCTTAATGTGTGGGCATGTCTCTGCTCTGTCCCATCTGCACTCAATCACGTCCTCAGCGCAAACATAAATCCTTTTACATGTGACCACGCTGTGACTCAGCCTGCAGATAATAAAATACCGGAGCTCCACTCCGTCTATACGGACACCTGTGATAATGACATATTTTCCAACAGCCCAGGGAGTCAAATCATCAACAGATGAGACACAGCGCGCTCCACTCCATGTTAAACAGTCACTTAACGGACTGACACTGCCAGTAGCTTGCACCTTGTTTCTATGGCAACCCCGCCAGGGTGCCCGGCACCGGTTGGCGGAGCCAGCGAATGGCCGGTCAGGTGTGAAATTACCTCAGTGCCCGGTACCACATGGAGCGTGAAGAGAGTTTAACAAAAGCAACGTGGTTAAAGGAGAGCCATCCCCAACCTGCACCACCCCCATCACCACCACACACGCACACATACATACACACACACACACACACACACACACACACACACACACACACACACACACACACACCCCTTTCTTTGCTGTCATACTAATGCAATTCACTTGAAGCAGTATTTCTTCTCAGTGCAGAAACACCAAAGACAAGTTAAGTTGAGAGATAGTTGTAGGCATGCTAATGCTGAATGGTGGGATGATCAGAGTGAGATTTGTCTTGACATCTATATGCCACTGCTCTGAATCTCTATGTTATGTGTTGTTTCAACTTGGATTGAAGCAGTGCCCCTGTATCAGTGTGCGTACCATAGGAGACTACCCAGTTATGATTGGTTGGAGTAGTTAATTCATTTTCCAATAATGCAGTTGTTCAACACATTCTCATACCTAAGCAACTGAAAAGGGCGATTGACAGTGTCTCAGCTACATAACATCAACTGTTTATATGGCTAAGGATAAGCTGCTTTCCTATATGATCTTAATTGGGGTTAGGGCTATGTGGGTAAAAAAGAATCTATTTTCATAAGGATTAAGATTCTTATGTCATACGATTCAGAATCTATTCCCAATGTAAAAAATCTATCTTCCAATTGTCCATCCATCCATCCATTTTCGTCCGCTTATCCGGGGCCGGGTCGCGGGGGTAGCTGCCTGAGCAGGGACACCCAGAGTTCCCTCTCCCCGGACACTGCCTCCAGCTCTTCCGGGAGGATCCCAAGGCGTTCCCAGGCCAGCTGGGCGACATAGTCACGCCAGCGTGTCCTGGGTCTTCCTCGGGGTCTCCTCCCGGCGGGACATGCCAGGAACACCTCCCGAGGGAGGCGTCCCGGGGGCATCCGAAACAGATGCCCGAGCCACCTCAGCTGGCTCCTCTCGATGTGGAGGAGCAGCGGCTCTACTCTGAGCTCCTCCCGGGTGACAGAGCTCTTCACCCTATCTCTAAGGGAGCGCCCCGCCACCCTGCGGAGGAAACTCATTTCGGCCGCCTGTATCCGGGATCTTATTCTTTCGGTCATGACCCAAAGTTCATGGCCATAGGTGAGGGTCGGAACGTAGATTGACTGGTAAATCGAGAGCTTCGCCTTTCGGCTCAGCTCTCTCTTCACCACGACAGACCGATACAACGACCGCATTACTGCGGCCGCTGCACCGATCCGCCTGTCAATCTCACGCTCCATCCTTCCCTCACTCGTGAATAAGACCCCAAGATACTTAAACTCCTCCACTTGAGGCAGGAACTCTCCTCCCACCTGGAGGGAGCAAGCCACCTTTTTCCGGTCGAGAACCATGGCCTCGGATTTGGAGGTGCTGATTCTCATCCCAGCCGCTTCACACTAGGCTGCAAACCGCCCCAGGACATGCTGGAGGTCCTGGCTCGAAGGAGCCAACAAGACCACATCATCCGCGAAAAGCAGAGATGAGATCCAGTGGCTCCCGAACCAGATCCCCTCCGGCCCGAGGCTGCGCCTAGAAATTCTGTCCATAAAAATAATGAACAGAACCGGTGACAAAGGGCAGCCCTGCCGGAGTCCAACATGCACTGGGAACAGGTCTGACTTACTGCCGGCGATGCGAACCAAGCTCCTGCTCCGGTCGTACAGGGACCGTACAGCCCTTAACAGAGGGCCTCCGACCCCGTACTCCCGGAGCACCCCCCACAGACTGCCACGAGGGACACGGTCGAATGCCTTCTCCAAGTCCACAAAACACATGTGGACTGGTTGGGCAAACTCCCATGAACCCTCGAGCACCCTGCGGAGGGTGAAAAGCTGGTCCAGTGTTCCACGGCCAGGACGAAAACCGCATTGTTCCTCCTGAATCCGAGGTTCGACTATCGGCCGAATTCTCCTCTCCAGTACCCTGGAATAGACTTTCCCAGGGAGGCTGAGGAGTGTGATCCCCCGATAGTTGGAGCACACCCTCCGGTCCCCCTTTTTGAATAGGGGGACCACCACCCCGGTCTGCCAGTCCAGAGGCACTGTCCCCGACTGCCACGCGATGCTGCAGAGACGTGTCAACCAAGACAGCCCCACAACATCCAGAGACTTGAGATACTCAGGGCGAATCTCATCCACCCCCGGTGCTTTGCCACTGAGGAGCTTCCCAACTACCTCAGTGACTTCGGCTTGGGTGATGAATGAATCCACCTCTGAGACCCCAGTCTCTGCTTCCTCTATGGAAGGCGTGTCAGCGGGATTGAGGAGATCCTCGAAGTATTCCTTCCACCGTCCGACAATGTCCCCAGTCAAGGTCAACAGCTCCCCACCTCCACTGTAAACAGTGTTGGTGGAGGACTGCTTCCCCCTCCTGAGGCGCCGGATGGTTTGCCAGAATTTCTTCGAGGCCGACCGATAGTCCTCCTCCATGGCCTCCCCGAACTTTTCCCAGACCCGAGTTTTTGCTTCTGCGACTGCCCGTGCTGCAGCTCGCTTGGCCTGCCGGTACCCGTCAGCTGCCTCAGGAGACCCCCGGGCCAACCAGGCCCGGTAGGACTCCTTCTTCAGCTTGACAGCATCCCTTACTTCCGGAGTCCACCACCGGGTTCGGGGATTGCCGCCACGACAGGCACCGGAGACCTTACGGCCACAGCTCCGGACAGCCGCGTCAACAATGGAAGTGGAGAACATGGTCCATTCGGACTCAATGTCCCCAGCCTCCCTCGGGATCTGGTTAAAGCTCTCCCGGAGGTGGGAGTTGAAGACCTCCCTGACAGAGGGTTCCGCCAGACTTTCCCAGCAGACCCTCACAATACGTTTGGGTCTGCCAGGTCTGTCCAGCTTCTTCCCCTGCCAGCGGATCCAACTCACCACCAGGTGGTGATCAGTTGACAGCTCAGCCCCTCTCTTCACCCGAGTGTCCAAGACATACGGCCGGAGGTCAGATGACACGACCACAAAGTCGATCATTGACCTCCGGCCTAGGGTGTCCTGGTGCCACGTGCACATATGGACACCCTTATGCTTGAACAAGGTGTTTGTTATGGACAAACTGTGACTAGCACAGAAGTCCAGTAACAAAACACCACTCGGGTTCAGATCAGGGAGGCCGTTCCTCCCAATCACACCCCTCCAGGTAACACTGTCGCTGCCCACGTGAGCGTTGAAGTCCCCCAGTAAAACAACGGAGTCCCCGGTTGGAGCACTCTCCAGTACCCCTCCCAGGGACTCCAAGAAGGCCGGGTACTCTACACTGCTGTTCGGCCCATAAGCCGAGACAACAGTGAGAGACCTATCCCCGACCCGAAGGCGCAGGGAAGCGACCCTCTCGTTCACTGGGGTAAACTCCAACACATGGCGGCTGAGCTGGGGAGCTATAAGCAAGCCCACACCAGCTCGTCGCCTCTCACCGCGGGCAACTCCAGAGTAGAAGAGAGTCCAGCCTCTCTCAAGGAGTTGGGTTCCAGAGCCCAGACTGTGCGTGGAGGTGAGCCCGACTATTTCTAGCCGGTACCGCTCGACCTCCCGCACCAGCTCAGGCTCCTTCCCCCCCAGCGAGGTGACATTCCACGTCCCCATGGCTAGAGTCACCGTCCGGGGATTGGGTCGCCGGGGCCCCCGCCCACGACTGCCACCCAAATCCCTCTGCACCGGCCCCTTCTGAACCCTCCAGCGAGTGGTGAGCTCACCGGAGGGCGGGCCCACGTCGCTCCTTCGGGCTGGGCCCGGCCGGGTCCCGTGGGCAAAGACCCGGCCACCAGGCGCTCGCCTGCGAGCCCCAACCCCAGGCCTGGCTCCAGGGTGGGGCCCCGGTAACGCCAATCCGGGCGACGTAAACTGCCTTGATTTTATGTCTTTCATTAGGGCTTTTGAACCGATCTTAGTCTGACCCGTCACCTAGAACCTGTTTGCCTTGGGAGACCCTACCAGGGGCATTAAGCCCCGGACAACATAGCTCCTAGGATCATTCGGGTACTCAAACCCCTCCACCACGATAAGGTGCCGGTTCGAGGAGGAGTCTTCCAATTGTTAATTAGTTTAATCATATTTGCGAGGGTAGCGCAGCACCCAGACAATTTACAGTATGCAAACGCTACAGTTATCTTGAAGTTCGAGAGAGGCTGCTCTCACTGCTGGACTTGTAACATTAATAACATAGCAGAGCGCACCCCCTTTATTCCACATATACACATGCTTGCTTTCAAATTAATTCATTGAATGAGGGGCACTATTTTCAGTCTTTTGCTCCACTTAATTGTGTGCTAAAAACATTAATTGAAGTCTTTAACCTGCTGAAATACAATATGAAACACAACTTAAATTTATAATGAGCTTTTTTTATTATAAAAAAAAGTTAAGGGCATTAATTAAATGATAATCAAGCTTGAATCAAAATTCGTTTTGAGTTGACAATCGATTCTGAATCAGATTGGACACCCAAAAAACAAAATTGAATTGTGAGATTGCCAAAGATTCACGCTCCTAGTGCTTCATGTGGTCTGCCTTTGTTATGAACGAAGAGCATCCTATGTCTGGCTGCTCAAAGCTAGTCTCTGCAACACCACTGTAAAACTCCCTGTACAGACTTTCCAGTCTTTGTTCTATTCGTCCTTACTTCCTCCTTTGCAGTTGTAATTATTACTATGGCCACTAGAGGCCACCGCCTAATCATAAACGTAAATCAGGATTGTAAATGGGCTGCTTTAATCTTCAGTTGTCAGTGAGAAGGTTTGGTTGCATTGGTGGCACTGTACATCTGTATGGATGTCATTGGATTTTGCCTTCACTGTTGGTTGGGGGACATTAAAAACAGTAAACATTCTCAAGAGCAATACCTAAAGGCGGGACCCCTGAATGTTTTTCACCAAACCCGGGAAATATTCTCACCGTTTGTCTATAGCGGTGTCTGTGGTGACTGAAATAGGCAGCTATTTCAAGCCCAGACAGTGTGTTTTTCTTACCCAAACCAAGCATGTATTTGTTAAACCTTAAAAATTGTGACATGAGAAAAATAGCACCTTTATTTAAAGTTAATTTTTGCTAAACATCTATTTATTATGTTCTGCCAGCACCAGGCTGAGAGACACTGCACATAGACAGGTGTGTGGGGAGCAGGTTGCTCCTACCCATGTAAACATTCGTTGTTAGGCGGTGTAACATTGACTTTTCAATCTTTTTACTTCTACTTCTCCTAGAGTAGTAGTGAAAAGAGTGAAAACTCAGCACAGGAGGAGGTCGGGGATGGACAGTCAGGTTAAACAAGCAAAGGACTTTCATTCAGGAGACCGCTGTTCATGTCCAGTGTGAAACCAGGAGACAGAGCAGTGAGGTCTTGTAACCTACTAATGTAGTGAAGTTGTGTCACATACAGAAGTAACATTATGACTCGGCTTGAGTGCAGAATGCCACAGACAAAATTCAGAGGTGTGTCAAGTCGTTGAAGTCCTTCAACAATCTGAATTTAAAATATATATCAAAACTGTAAGAAGTGAGAAACGGGCCATCGCACCCCCCGTACGTGTCAGGGCTGCCACCCGATGAACTCAGGGGTGCAAGGGCTTGATGTCAGTGTGAGATCCAGAGATCCTGACTGGTCATTGGAAAGTGTGAGTGGCGCTTCTTCAATGAGGTGATGTGCTCCAGTTTGGCTGAGTTTTTTCTGTGAGGGAGGAGAATTTTGGTGCAAAATGCTTCACTTGGGTTCAAAGTGTGAAGCTGATTCCTTCTCATTACCAGTACCAAATATACAGAGGCTGTACAGGAAATGGGATTAGTTCTAGCTACATGTAATTGATCTTATTTTCACATGGTGTATTTAAGGCATGTAAGCAAGATAAAAAGTGAAGATGCTTTGCTAGCTTTTCGTTGTCATGCAAACGGAGTATACTTTTTTTTCATGAAAGTCTATATAAGGTCCATAAACACCTGCACTATATGTGTGCCTTCAAACTCCCTGACTTTTGATCGTTGGACACCAAAGCATTGATGACAAGCTTGTTCCACTGAAGAAAGCCCACATAAATACTTTGTTAGGTGAGCGTTGATTCATCATCTCGTTTTGGAGTCCTCTCAAGGTTTTGTTGCTCAGAGCCAATGTCTCTTTGAATTTACTCATGAGTGGCGCATCAAAGGCTACAGCGATGACAGAGAAAGTATCAAAACAACATGAAAATTTGCAGAATGGCAGGGAGCCAGGTTCCTCCAGACTCGGAAATTGAAAGTTGCCGTATGTTTGCTTGTCCTTGCCTCGCCCTCAGTGAACCAGATAATCAGCCGTAGCGATGTGGAAGGCGACCAACAGTAGCGTGCGAGCTCCACGGGGACTTAGACGGGAAGCTGGTGAGTTACTGTAGCGTAAATATTCATATTCATATTTAGCATGAAAAAGGCATTACTGAACAAGAACAGATTGCACAAACTAAAAGTCAATTAGAAGAGGAAAAGGGTGAGGGATCCTATAAATGGCACATGTGGCCACTTGTTTATAAATATTCATGTTTGTAATCATGTTTGTGTTAAGAGTAATTATTGCACATTGTAATTGTTTGCATTATGTTTTCTAAAGGGTCCAATACAGGCCAGAAATGCTGATTGTCTCAAAGCATATAATTTATCCATTAACCATCCATCCATCCATTTATTCCTCCAATTACCATCATTTACAGTCAGATTGTCATGTTATGCAGTGGCAGAAACAGCTGTAGGGTGACTATATCTGCAATACATTGCCTTAACAAATCGCAAATGATAATGTTGGGATTCACATTTTTTCAGTGTGTTCCTTTTTGTCCAGATTGGTTTCCAATAAGTTTCAACAAAAAAGACACCTGAATTGCTTTTTTTGCAATACATCACAGTGAAGAGTGAAAATCTACCCTACATTCTAACACAATGATGATGTAATATGCATTATTGTTATTTACTGTACTGTTACATATAAAGATGCAGATGCAAGGGCTGGTAGCTACTTTAGATTTCGCTACATTATTGTCTTTGAGCTAGTATTTTACCTATGACAGATATACAGTCATCAGTATTGGAGTAGTAAGCGCAGGTTTTGGATTAAGACCAGTGGACTTTCAGACAATCACAGGCCAAGGCAACTTCCTACCATTCAACCAGACCAGCCGGACAACCTCATTGAGGACAGAGAGAGAAAAGGAAAGAGAAGGAAAATTAAACAAACTGGAAATGAAAATGGAACTCAGGCTGGCCAAACATTAGGAAATAAAAAAAAAAAAACATGTTGTTCCCACATCTTTACAGACACCGGTCTCCACCACAACATCCTGGATCGAGCTGTTTGCACTCAAGAGGTGGAACATGCTGAGCCGACAGAGTGCAGGGCTACAGCACGATGAGGAGAGGTGGACTCTGTGTTTGTATCACTGATGGTTGATGCTCTTACACACAGCCCAAGTGGACGAGAGCGCTTACCCTAATTTTTTACATTTAATGTGAAGATGCCGACCATATTGTCATCACCACCTTGTTGCAGCTGTTAACACTCACCCCGATGCAAATTTAAAAAGCGTGCATTTAAATAACTAGGTTCTATGTTTGTGTAGCAATAATGAGTTTTAAACGTTTGTTTTGTTATTTAACCCTGTGTTGCAGGATGACAAATAAATCACCTTGAAGTGATGCACTTAAATCTAATACAAGGAACTTTATTGTTGTTTTGTTTTAATAATTTTTGGTTGAGCTTGGTGGCTTCCGATGGTGAAACAAAGTAAACTTCGTTTTAGTGCCATATCAGCATACAGAGCAGCTTGCCTCCTCAGGCTGTGAGACTGTTTAATTCATCCTAAGCACTCTACGATAGAAAAGTAAGTGGGTCTAACCCAATGCCTGAAGAATTATTGTAGTCAGAGTTGGCCAATCTTCTCGTTGATGGTCTTGTTTTTTTAATGTAGGTCACAGAGACATCTGCATTAAATTGATGTTAGTCCTAATAACAAAGAAAGGATGAAAGATAATTAAAAAATAATAATAATAATTACTAAATGAAGCTTAGCCTTAGTTCATGCAGGACACAGCTAACAGCCTGCAGATAGAATCATCATTACCGGTCTCACACCAATCACAGCTAATCTCACCACAGGGCAGTTCATTTAAATATGTCTCCCTCCTCACTTAAACCGCTCTTACTCAAAAGCTGCCCAACACTGCTGCTGCTAGAAATCTTGATATCAAGGTACAGATGTCTCTATTTGCATATGACGTGCTTGCTGCTGCGTTACCCCGGCGGTAAGTAGTCTAACTCTATGTTAATGTGACTGCTTCAGCTGATATTTAACAGCTCTACTGTGAACTGAGTTAAATAAACTAAAGACATGTAATGTTAAGTTACTGTTCTTACTTGATAAGCCTATAATTGAAACATAGAGTCTGAGGTATATGTTTACACCCAGCTCAAAGTCAGTGTGGAAATTGCAGTTAACGAGTCGTTGCAGAGCGTAATTTTAACCAGTGGTGCAGGTAAACGGCATATAACTACTTATTTTTCAGTCTGTATTGTGTATTCACAGTTCTAACTCCCCTCTGATGCTTATCTTTGCCACGTTTTTTGAGGGAACTAACTGCGTATCTGTGGACGCACTCATGCTAGTGTAGCTCCTCAGGGATTTGAGCTGTTATTTTTCTAATTATGACACTCTCACCCGTAACAGCACATAAGAAACTGAAACTGAAACAAGTCCAGTTGCCTAGGATACAGCACCCCGATCTTTAAGATAATGCTGTCTGAGTTCTGTAGCAGGCACTGATAATTTGTATAATCGTGTGAATGGTCTCTCACAGAATGCAGGCTTGTTTCTATGATAAAGAAATGCTTTGAGATCTGCAGTAGGCCTGCTGCTACACATTGATGAATACACATAATCCTGGAATGGACTCTCTATTTTAAGGGTGTCTGCAACATGCATGCTGCTAGACACTGGAACTTCACGTAATCATAGAACGCCCTCTCCCATGATGCATGCTCACATCTCTAAGGTTATGCTTTCTAGGGGTCTGCAGCAGGTTTGCTGCCACACATTGATGCTTCACATAATTGTAGAATGGCCTCTGACATAATGCATACATTTCTAAGATGATGCTTCTGAGGTCTGCTTACTGCTACTCATAAATATTTTGACGTAGGCTGCTGCTTAGCATGGGCGTTATTCTTGCTCTGTGTTGAGCTCCGTTGTTTTGGGGGTTTTCTGCATTGCACTCCCTCTTTTGGCTTCGCATGCTACTTGGTCAATTCAGGGAGCATATTAAGAGCAGAGGCGTCAGCACCAAGCATAACTGTATCTCATTTTTTGCAACATATGGTTAAACCAATGACGAGAGTGGTCCTGACTGAAATAAACTGAGTAACAGTCAAGCAGTGTGCCGCCTGTAAACAGGTTTCATAAGAGCTGTGAGACTGAACCAAATCATTAAAGGCGCAGGATGTAAAAAAATCAAAACAACCTCACACTTAAATGCATTTGAGCTGAGGGGAACTGTGGGGTTGATGATAATTCATCAGTGAGTTTTCACACTCCCACCCAAAATGATAGAACATATTGCAAGTATTAAACTGGACGCTTTAATTTCATGGGTGTGTTGCGGGGCCCCGAGGATCTGCTTCTCCTCAGAGACCAATCTGGGCCTGGGGCTTCAGCTGGAGGGACACTGCTGCTCCATCTGGAGGCTGAATGGGCCTGAGGTGACTCTACAAACAGGGGTGAGCACACACATTCAGTGAACGCACGCTCCCACACCTCAATTGATGCCTCAGCAAGAGAGAAAGATAGAGGGAGGCTATTATCTCCACTCCTGGCATTGTGTATGCATCAAGGAGGCTGACATCTTGTCACTACATGAGAACAGGCTGACGCTGAGTGCTCGCGAATGACGAAGATGTCGGCTACTGTGTGTGTTTGTCTGTGTGTGTATGTGTTATTTTGCCTCCATCCATTTTTCATCAGTCATCTGGCAAAGGGCTGGATGATACAGTCAAAAAAAAATCTGTTATTCGTAGTTTATTCGTAATTTTTACATCAGAGCTGAAAAAATATAAAGAAACAATATAAAGTAAAACATAGATCAGGAAAAATGTTGTGCAGTCCAGCCTTCGAGTGATGTAATCTGTCACCTTTGTGTGATAAGTAAGGCTAGGGCATGTCACTTCTGTCTAACATGTCCAAAACCTCATAACTTTCATACTCCATTGTCTATAAAGTGAACTTGGCTTTGCTCCACAACTTCGCTCCATTTAACAAAATGTATGCAAACATTGTGTTGCATACAGGAGAAAAAGATAATTCTAAAGGCAGTTCAGGCGTTCCAAAAAAAAAAAGTTATCAAGAAACTAGAAAGGAAATATTAAAAAGCCTTTATCTTTGAGGCTAAATCATTCATCATTACAAAAGCCAACATATTAACTTAACTGCAGATACTGAAACTGCTTTACCCGCCACAACTGTGGCAAAGTTCATTTGTTTGGAGTGACCTTTAAATTCTGTTTGTATTTTTTTATGTTTATCAACATATTTCAGTAAAAACTGTACTATTTTTCAAAGCTATTAGCACAAGCACATTTTTTTAATTCATTAATCATTAAGGAAATGAATGATATATTAACATTTACAATAGCCATTACAATGGCCAAAATGTGAGAATGACCTTTCCTGATTTCTGTGACACTGGAACACTTTCTAGAGCCTTCTTGATGACTATAAAACCTTTTAGGCCCTACCATCATTTAATACATCACAGAATGCTAGAAACACACTGATAAACCATGCTGAACTGAATTCTAAACATCTATTTTTTGTTTTATTTCAATTAGAAGTTGAAATGATGTGCACTGTGACAAAACTTGCACAAAGATGAATGATATACCCTGCTATGTTTACTATACTAACTTACACTTAAGAACATACACAAGAAGCTATACTGTGTGTGTGTATATATATATATATATATGTATATATGTATATATATATATATATGTATATATATATATATATATATATATATATATATATATATATATATATATATATATATATATAAAAATATAGACATAGAGATATAGATATATAGATATATAGATAGATATATATAGATATCTATATATGGTTGCTTAGTGAGGCGTCCATGCATATATGTCTATGGATAATACTTCATTCTAGCATGGCTTTGAATGATGCATGACCCAAGCCAATTGGCCTTCCAAGGTAGAAGCGCTTGTTGTACTCCTGGGGCTAGTCCGGGGATGAACAATAAACAGACGGGGATGGGGTCACTTTCAATTTATAGACAGCAACATAGCCAAAAAACAAACATACCCAACTCCGGCTGGAAGGAGAGAAAACATGTCATCTCATGAAAGTAGGCTCAAATTCTGATAGTGAAACGAGTCCTGTGACGTTAAATAATAATAATAATAATAATAATAATAATAATAATAATAATAATGATGATGATGATGATGATGATAATGATGATAATAATAATAATAATAATAATAATGAGGTCCTTTTGTGCCAGTGTGTGCCATGTAACATAATTACACCATTTGACCACTATGTCAAATTGACTCCAAAGCTTGGCACTCGTCCTGTGGGTTTGTGCTGGCTCGGGGCTGTGCGTTTTCATACTTCATTGGTGTAATTTTTCATCTTTAGTTTACTGAAAAAATGTGCTAACAGCTTACTTTACACCATTTTTTGTCCATTGTCTCAGCTCTCTCAAAGAGTTTGTGCATACCAACTAAAGCCGCCCCTGTGTCTCTGATTTTCTCTCCTCTTGGCTGGGGAGGACAGACAGATTGGATGTTGGGTATGTGTCGGTTGGTGGAGGGCGACTGTCTGTTTCTTCCTCCCTGCCGTATGGATGCACAGACTGCAAACAAGCCCTCACCATGGCGGCTTGTGCCTGCGAGAGTACACACATGAGCAGGCACAGACACACACTCTGGTTAGCCGTAACATGGCCCTTTGGCCTCTGTTCTATCACAACAAGCCACATTAACTCTGCTGCTATGGACCTTTCCTCCCTCTCTCTGCTACATGGCTCTTCAGTAGTCCCCCCTCAAACATCTCAGAGGTCCAAAGTCGAGTCTATGCCACAGGAATGAAAATCTGCTTTAGCCCCAAGACAGATTGCATTTGAAACTTCTATGCTGGTGTTAGCTTCGATCACCAGTGGGTAGCTACATCTGACTCTGGGCTGCACACACCATGTTTGATTGTCAAACCATCAGTGACAGCTGCGCAAATATGCCTAATTCTGGCTTCAAGTCTGACTATGTGATGACCTAAGTGTTATAACCACAATTAGATAGCCAAAAATAGTGCATTTACAAGCTGTATGAGCCATATATGGGGGTATATTTCTATTAATAAATAGAAATTAATCAACAATGAAGACAAATTAATAATTAATTTGTCTTCATTGTTACCATTCCATTTTTTGTTATGTCTGCTACACTTAGTATAGTGGATTTAAAGATTCCAATTTGTATTATTTTGAAAAGTTTGCACCTACTTAATTTCTCTTTCTTTAAGATTTTGACCAAAAATACAGGCATACACATCCTGCTACACTTCAAATACAGATCTTGTAGACAGCTGGCAACTCTGACAGATATTTGTTAAAGATTCACTGGTGGATGGGAACAAGCCAGACAAGGTGCTACTTATCACTTTAAAGGTGTGTGAATGGAATGAGGACATGGTGTGAATCCAAATCCAAACCGTATTTGAATAAACATGACTGTGTTACATGTCTGCAAATGACAACAGTAAAAACCAGGGCAAACCTAAATGTTTCCATAACATTGATGACATTTTACACTACAGCTGATTTATTAATTATCATTTCTGTAGTTTAAAACTAGGGCTGTCAACGCGTTAACGCAACATCCTCTTAACGCCGTTATTTTTATTTTTGGAGTCAAGAAAAAGAAACGCGCATTGTATAATTTACGGCCGTCGGTGGCACCTGTAGTCTTGATCCAGACGGTGGCAGAAGAATAAGAAAGGGAATCAGAAGAAGAAGCAGGGTTGGCGATTCGGGAAAAACACGGTGGGACAGAAAAGCGAAAGGCAAAGGAAATGGAGAAAGGACTTATGAACGGCAAATTCACTTTCAAAACACTGCCAGATGGTTCGGTCGATAGGACAAACGTTATCTGCACGTACTGTCGACATGAAATGAGTTACCATTGAAGTACGTCGAGTCTCAAATATCATTTGTAAGCCAAAGCAAGTTCAACAACAGATAAGCTGAAGAGGTTGGTGACAGTCCTGGAGAGAGAGAGGGTGATTGTGTGTGTGTGTGACAGAGAGAGAGAGAGAGAGAGAGAGAGAGAGAGAGAGAGAGAGAGAGAGAGAGAGAGAGAGAGAGAGAGAGAGAGAGAGAGAGAGAGAGAGAGAGAGAGAGAGAGAGAGAGAGAGAGAGAGAGAGAGAGAGAGAGACATAATCAGGTTCCTAACTTAAGTATGACACTTGTATGACAGGTACACAAGTATGGAAGCGCATTGCGTTCACTGGATAAAAAAAAAAAATCGACACCTTATCTCGTAAATATCAGAAAAGATCTCATAATTACGAGAAAAGATCTCGTAATTATGAGATCAGGATCTCGTAATTACGAGGATTAATTAATAGTATCACGAAGGTATCTGGATTTCAAAGTAAAGGACGACATGAGAAAAAACAACAACAACAACAACAAAAAACATTTTTTTTCCAAAAGTAGTTCAAGATTCATATACTGCTGAACTAAGTACTCCCTAGAATACTTGTATAACTATAATGAAGTACTTCTACTGTGTTCTATTTAAGTAATCCTCTGTCAAAATCCTTATCCTGGTATGCTTCATGGGTCTGACTGTGAGACTGCAGTCTGACCCACACAGTCACCACCAGCAGCTCTTTAGAGCGCTTCAGCACGATTACCGTAAATGTTATTAGATAGAATAAAACGGTGCGGCTGATTTGACCAAGCAAACGCGAACCACGGCTGGCTTGACTACAATCAACAACGCACCTTTCCTCATCTCATAGTTACGAGATAAGGTGTCTATTTTTTTTTTTATCCAGTAAACGCAATGCGCTTCTGTACATAAGTGATCTTCTGGGAGGAGAGAAGTTTCTTAAAAGTATTAAGAACATGAAAAAATATATTAAGATTTATTTAGAACAGAAAAAAATGTGCCAAAAAATTGCGATTAACTTGCGATTAATCGCGAGTTAACTATGGACAAAATGCGATTAATCGCGATTTTAAAAATTAATCGTTTGACAGCCCTATTTAAAACCAAAGAATGTCTGAACGCCATGACTGCACTCCCAGATATTGAGTGTGTGTGTGTGTGTGTGTGTGTGTGTGTGTGTGCGTGTATACATACATACATAACAAACTGGACTTCTAACAAGGTCTGACCACAGTCTGCCTATTCAGTGCAATAGCTTGACCAGGATTTTGAAATGTAGCCAGGGGTCTGTGAAGATGTGGGTGCAACATTCTCTGATTTCTCGCTGCTGAGTCAGTCAGAGTCTTATTTCAGCCACCATTTTATTTTCCTGCAGCCGGTAATTAGCCAGAAGACGGCAGGATATACCTTTAGGTCCAGCTTTGGTTAGCTTAGCTCTTGTTCCTTCCTCTTGTTCTTGTTCTTCCCTGTCTTCCTGGTGCGATCATACTGCTTTGGGTGACGTTTGGTCCCTCTTGTCTAATTGGCTCATTGGGAGATGCTGTTGGCAGAGACTGTCTCACAGTCTGCTGCATTTAATCGAATCCCAACACTTCCTTTTCTGATGTTGATGATTGTATTTCTGTCATAAGAAATGCATGATTCAATAAAAAACACAAAAATGCAGCAACATTTGAGGAAGATTCCCGCTGCCGCATCTGTGTAGCCGGTCTGGCCTGACACTGGTTTGCTACAGGCTCTGCGTTGTGTTTGTGGATGGTGGAGAATGACATGAGGACGACTTCTGCCTTGCTGACCGGGGGAATTTATTCTGTGTAAAACACATCAAGAATGAGTATAGCAACTTCTCTCTTACAGCTTCCCATTAAGCACATCTCTCCTCACGGGGTCCGGAAACCGAGTGACAGTGACTACATTTACCGTAACTACTCTTTATCAGCTAAATAAAACATAACATCAAATATTCTTCACCCAATCAGCAGCAATTTTTAGTTATCATTTCATTGAACAAATTGGCATTAAAAAACATAATGGGAGCTCACATACCTGTGTAAAACACATCAAGAATGAGTACAGCAACTTCTCTATTACAGCTCTCCATTAAGCACACCTTTAGAAACAAGGAATCACATCGGCCTGCATGAGAAATGTTTTTTACAACATTTTAACACACTTCAGGTGGGAACATTCGTAACTCTTACCTCTCCTCATGGGGGAGAACAGCAAATTCACAGGAGGTGACGTCACAGATGTCAAAGGTCACACAATAAAATGAAACCTACCAAAATAAATTAAATTACCAAAATAAAAGCTACCAAAAATAAACACAGAATTAGCTGTGAATACACACAAAGAAGAACAGCAAAACATGAAAAAGGGTTTTGGTGAAATATAAACAGCATTATTATTATACATCAGTTACATCTGCATATCACCAACATCCAATCCTCAGTATGTAGAAATAACGAAAATGTCTAAGAATGTAACCCTGATGATATAATGGTTTCATAATGTCATCAGGGTTATTTCAGCTTGTGTTTGAAGACTCAAAATCAATAACAGAGAGCCAACCTTATAACCTAATTTATAGGTTTGAAAAGATGTGGACTTTTATTTATTACCAGACAAATATCTTGCAACATGACACTATTGCAATTATGGGAAATACAGGATCTGGCCTCTGATGCTTTTGATTTTAACATTCCCCTTTCTAATCTTTTTCTCAGAACCTCCCCAGCTTTCTGGCTGTGCAAAGCTAAATCACTCCAAACCCCTTGCAGACTAATCAATCGGTTTCAAATGTGTTTTACTAGAACTCATTGTGTTTGCATGCTGTTAAAACATGTACACTTAAACTGTTACGCTGTGCACAATAAACTCACAGGGAGACATAATGAACAAAGGTTTGCCAAAATCAGAATCAAAAATATTCATCAGAACAGTCTATGCAGTGAATGTCAGAGAAAAGAATTGAATCATCACACTATAATAACAGCGACAGCGAAG
This sequence comes from Diplodus puntazzo, assembly GCA_963678695.2. Classification (NCBI taxonomy): domain Eukaryota; kingdom Metazoa; phylum Chordata; class Actinopteri; order Spariformes; family Sparidae; genus Diplodus; species Diplodus puntazzo. Next base: position 9,619,782 of record OZ023158.1, on the reverse strand, counting down.
CCATTGAGGATCATCGGCAAAATAATAGGTTTCTCTTTTTCTGTAACTTCATATTATTCGATGATTGATCCCAATATAATTTATACTAAAATTGTTTCTCTGAACAAATCTGTCTCTCTCTGAAAAAAAACAATATGTCTCTCAAACTCTAGCCACGCTTTTGTCCCCCAGAGTGTTCATGTTAAGAAAACTAACATTCTTTCAGTATATAGAACAAATATTATTCACATGTTTTTATATACAGTTACATGTTGTAGCATTTCGTCTCTATCATCATCTTTAGCAACTTAAATTTAAACCCAAAGTTTGTTTGTATAAAACTGGATCATCTTCACCCTCCTTTCACATTTTGAACGCATCATAGATATAATTTATTTCTTCCCTGATTATTGTGATTTTTTGTTTTTCTGAAGCCATTCTGTTGTGGACTTGCTTTGGTGTTTTGGATCATCGTCCTGTTGCATCACCCACCTTCTACACAGTTTCAGCTGACGTACAGACATTCCCACATTATCCTGAAGAATTGTCTGATAATTCATCTTCCCCTCAATGATTCCAAGCTGGCCAGGCCCTGATGCAGCAAAGCAGGTCCAAATCATGATGTTTCCTCCACCATACTTTACGGTTGGGTTGATGATTTCATGATGATATGCTGTGCCCTTTCTACGCCATATGTAGTGCTGTGTGTTTTTTCCAAATAGTTCAATCTTAGTTTCATCAGTCCACAAAACATTTTGCCAGTACCGCTTTGGAGTGTCAATGTGCTCTTTTGCAAAATTCAGGCATGCAGCAATGTTCTTTTTAGTAAGCAGTGGCTTCCTTCGTGATGTTCTGCCGTAGATACCCTGCTTGTTCGATGTTTTACATGTTGTAGACTTTACCTCATTGATGAGTCTTCGTTGTGCTGTTGGTGTCATTTTGACTGGGTGCCCACTTCTTGGTAGAGTAGCAACAGTCCCGAAGTGTCTCTATTTGTAGATTCTTTGCCTAACTGTAGACTGGTGAAATCTTTGAAATGACTTTGTAACCCTTGTCAGCTTTATGTAAATCAACAATTCTTGATCGTAGATCCTCTGAAAGCTCTTTGGCGAGGCATGGCTCGCATAAGTGTGTTCGTCTTGCGTAGCGCAAACCAAAGTTTGAGGGGTTTTTATCAGTTAAAGTAGCTGTAGTCCACACCTCCAAACTTATTATCTTAACAAGACTCCAGGTGTGCTAAAACCTGACTCCAATTAACTTTTTTTGAGGTCATTACCTCAAGGATTGACATACTTTTTCCACAAGCACTATGAGTTTTTTTTTGGTTGCTCTCAATAATGACATGAAAGATCACATTTTTTTGTGTTATTATTTTAGACACATTATATGTGTCAATACCCTTGACTTAGATGAAGATCAGATCGCGTGTTACGACAAATTTATTCAGAAAATCATGAAATTTCAAAAGGTTACGGTTAGACATATTTTTTCTTACCACTGTATGTCGTTTTGGAGAAGAAATTCAAACTGAGAATGTTAATACTTATTATACTAATGAGGTATCAATACAAACTTAGAAATATCTGTGTGTATCTGTTCCATAACTGAATAAACAAGCTTTTGTCAGAGGAAAGTAAGGTCCCCAGAACACCGTTTGAAGCTAGAAATGTAGCAGGTTTTGCCAAATATAACAACCAATAACAGAAATTAAAAAAAAAAAAAAAAAAAAAAAAAACTGTATGAAAACTGTGTTGTCCTTTAAGGTCAGTATGTTTATTCAGTTACTCAGTCCCCCCTGTAGTCCTATTCTATACCTCTTTAGGAAGTAACATTGGCAGGACCTCTATGGGTAACATTAGCATTGTCTCATAGCTCTGCCTCGTCCTCCAGCTTCTAGCTTCACCTAACCGCTCCCATGTTAGCTGGGAAAAAAACATGGAGTCTTTTGGCTGCCACCCTCAACAATCTCCTAACAAGCTGCAGTGATGCCCCCCCAGCTGCCAGCCACAAGGCACTGGATCCACCAGTGTCTACAGTAGGCTCTGCAATGTGCATTTGAGATATTGCATTTTCCTCTCTCTTCTAGAGTCCAAGAGTGTTTATACATTAGTTGATCTACAATGCTTGAGCATACCAGTGAACTTGACTTATACCACACCCTACCTCCTGTTGCCGTCATCATGTTGTCTTTAGCCCTGTTCAGCTCGCTGCATTCATCTGTGTTTCCTGGCCTCTGGCCAATCCTAAGTGTCATGTTTCCACTGTTACAAGCCCCCATTGCCCCAGCCACCTAAAACCCTGTCCTCACTCTATCTCTTCATTGCACCTCCTCGCCTCCAGGTGCATTCTGGTCATTTTCTGTATGGTTTGTTTTGGCAGCAGCTCAGTGAGCCGTCACAGCCATTTAATGGCTGGGTGCTCCCTGGCTCACTGGTGTTGTTTCTCCTATTGCCAGAGTCTGGCACCCTGGACACACACTCCTGCTCCACCTCAGCCTGTATAATTAAAGCACAAGCAGCTGTGAGACTTCACATACTGGAGTTTTACATACACAAGACCATGCTAGTGGTTCTTATTGTGGGACCCAATACAAAGAATACATAATACAAAAATAAATGGGTAGAATTCCCTACCTTCCACTTCAGTGTCAGTTTTGCACATGAAGGGCTCCGATATCATGTTAGCAATAATATGTAATATGCAAGGTATAATTGGACTTTCAAAATGAAGCTTGCTGACAAACAGTTCACATAATATGACATATTACAACTTTTGGACTGCTATTAATAGTGTCAAAAGGCTGTATTTGGTTAGGTTTGGGTAGCAACACTACTTGGTTCGATTGAAACTTTGGGTTACAATCATAATGTAACAATATCCATCATGTAATGTAAGTGAGATAAATTATGTCATTTACATACATTAACTTGGTCACAAACAGGGTGCGAACCCCAATAAGGTGTGGTGATACACATCTTGACATTCACACAGACGCCGGCTCGCCTCTGCTGCTGTTCTGATACTACCTCAGGAGGCGGGTAAGAGCCACAGCGAAACGGTCGCCCCTCTCCGCATCTGTAGCTTTCACACAGCCGGTAAGGCGGAGGATCGGTGCATGATTCCTGCACTGAAAGGGCTGTGTGAATGGGGCTAGACAAGCATAGCGCAACTGACCAGGCTGATGTATCTGAGGTGTTGATAACGATAACAGGCTGGCTTATACGCGGTTTAGATATAAACAGAATAAACATGTTGGTTAAAGTTGTTGTTAGGAGGTCACACCTATGTTTACAACAGTGGTGAGAACACCACAATCTGTGGTGAATGGCGAAAACATAAGATTCAACTTTCTTGAATTTGACATGCAAATTGATAATATCCAATTGCAAAGTAAATTATCAGTGCTAAAATTGTCAAAAATGAACAACGTGTTTCACAGGGTTTCATACTATGTCGTCTCCCGCCCTAACACGTGCCTCTGTATGTCTAAATAATATGACAGCAGGGTGTAAAATGTAATAACTATACAGAAGACAAATGTCTGTACATGTTACTATTGCCCTAAATGACTAAATGGATTGAAAATTGAAAAAAAAAAAAAATAAATCAGTCACATTCCAACATTCCCTGCTTTAGTTCGTATTTTGCTTACTTCTCCTGTATGTTCACCAGACAGTCACTAACTTTGTCAGCTTTTTTTGTGCTGAGCAAATAGTGTATGGTTGGTTGTTGTAAAAGAGATTGATGAGTTTTGAGATGCAGTGCACAGAATCAGAAACTATAATTTAAACGGCTGAAACGCTGATAGGATTTGCAGGGTCATAGATTTTATTCTCAGTGGGTTTGTCACTGTAAGCAATCATGTTCACAATACACATCATTTAATCCGTTGTATGTAAATAACATGACATAGTCCAATATCAGATGAAAGCTTAAAAAAATATTTCCCAACATTTTCATCATCGTAGTATGGGTTTACCATTTGTAAGTTGTCTAATTTGGTGGTTTTGTCTTTGACAATAAATACTGAGTAATTAAACAAACTACACCACATATTACCTTCCAAATCAACAACCCTGACTTAACCAGATATAATCTTTCCAAAAAAAACATTAGACTATCAACTAAATCTATCAATCCAAGTTAGTACAGAGGAAGAGAATAGAGTAGCAGGTGGTGTTGGCATGCAGAGTGGAGCTCCCTTGATTTCATCTGAATGATGAATAGACCGTGTCAGGTGAGATCATAAACAGAACACTGGCATGGATGCTGTCTGTCCTTATTGCCCTCCAGGCCACACAGACAGACAGGTCGACAGACAATAATGTGTTAGGGGAAAGATATAATTGTGAAACCTGAAACAATGACAAAATAAAGCACCTCCGTCATTTGTATACAGACCATGGGGACTGTGCATGTGCAACAATTCTACGAAACATAACCTCCACATATACTCCACACTCGCACATTAATACACCTCACTTAACTCAGATAGGGAAGATAGATGGGGACAAGATTTTTGGTTCAAGTCAGCATTATCCATTTAGTGTATCTATTATGCTAATCCTGTGATAGAGACTGTAATTTATTCCAGCCCAATAAAAAAAAAAAAAAATAGCCCTCTGATAATCTTACACAGTATTTTCAAGCATAGCCTTTGTCATTCGACAATTAGATGCTGTAACTCATCAAATCTCTGATTAATCAACACTATAAATCATAAGTCTGCTTGTACATAATTAGTGGTAATCGGATACTCACACTGTGTTGTGATTCCTTCTCCCCCTTGGCTGACGTAGCTGTCACAGGTAATTGATTAAATTAATTGATTAAATGAATCAACGATGGAAGGAGAACATTCATCAGTCTTCCAGTGTTAATCTGCTTGGCCATCCTACTGCTTATTGGATGCATTGATGTCTGTGTTTTTAGAGGACGCCTGGCAACTGTGATCAATGGGCACCACTGGCCCCACGGCGTTGGTCCTGAGAAGGTGATTATGCACATCATAGATTTTCCATATTATTAAATGTCTAAATTAAACACAGATGACCTTACTTTGTTATTGGAAATCCTTGTCTCTGCGTAATTTCTCTGACAGACTTTATTTTGGCTTTGAGGACAAAGTGCCCTGTGTTTGTGTTCGCAGATGAATTAAAAAAAAAAAAAAAGGATGAGGTAACTTAAGTCTATACAAGGCTGTGGTCTTTTTGTTTTATAACAGTACTGGATTAAAGCAGGATGCTGGTGTGTAAAGATATTATATTTGTCATTTCAAGAGCTTACTTTTTCAAAGAGTTTAGTAGTTAAAGTAGGGCTGCATGTATCTGTTGTGTTTATAATGAACACATTTACCAATTATTTTTAGGATTTAAGGAAAAGACCATAATCATCAATGGGTTTGTCCATTTCCATTTTCTAATACTTTCAGGCAGAGGTTGTTCACCATTCCAAATAGATCACAAATATGTAATAAATATTTTTTTAATGTTCAGGTATTGTAAACTTTAACAACTGTAAACTGTGATTATAGTAATACTCGAACTGGAAAAAAAAAAATGTGCCTTTATTGGAGATCATTTTCAGCAGCGTATTAACCCACCTTTGATACTCTGGTGAGTATTTTGGGGAGCAGAGCGGCATATGTTGGCATGAATTAAAATCAACTAAAACGTGTGTTGATGCATGGAAATGTCACCCATTTTAATGGTATGGCTCACTGACTCACACAGCAATGGCTATGAACGGTGCTGTCTAAAGACACTTTGCATGGACAGGAAGCTACCCTCTAGCCTGATGGTACGGATACTTCTGTATCACAGATATGTATTAGTTACACATAAACAGTTATGGAAATAGTGCTGAAAATATGATCTGAAGTACAAGTACAATAAATAACTGCAATATAACTCAATTACAAGAAGAACTACCTGTATTAAAATAATATTGAAGCAAAGTATTATTCTCAAATGCTACTCAGAGTATTACTCACTTTTTAATAGTTGATGTTTAATACATTAATAATAGCAGGCATCCAACCAAGCGGGTTTATATTAAATCTAAATTACTACCAACACCTGCATTGTTCTGCTCAGTGGTGATGATCACCTCTCCAAACCTGGGCCTGCTGTAGATTTATGTATATTTTTTGTATGTATGTCAGTTTTCCTTGGCCCATTTGTGAGGTGTTGCAGTCAGTGGTGTACAGCGTAAATGGGAGTGGGCAGAGCATACATCCCAAGGGTGCTTCGATGTTCAACACTGGCGTGGAGGAGGTGTGACCATCAGTTCAAACTATCCGGGGTCTGTTTGTGAGGAAATCCAATATCCAGCAGCGGCTGTAGTACTCAAGACCAATGTGTTTTCCAATCAGGTTCACAGGGGATTTTATGTGGAAAACTTAGCTTAAATCAACAGACTGAATTATGATGTAGGTATTGTTATTTTCAAGGTCTATGACTGAGTGGAGAGCTGTGGAGATGTGGGTTAGGGTTAAACTGGTGAGGATCCAGGCTGCTGGGATGTTGTTTTTTTAAGTGGAGCCATAGAACCAGTTTCTCAAATCACTTCATCAGAATAGGGATGGGTGTCACAGTAGAAGGGCAATTATCACTAATACTAAACACTGTTGAGTTTCAAAGTACAAGAGTAATGGTTATCAAGGTATGTTGAAATTGACACTGGTAAAATCAAATAGGCGATTAGAACGTGTTCTTAGTTCATATCCAGGGATGTTATCAGGCCCAGTAGCTTTACTCATTCTCTCTCATCAGGGTTTTTATATCAGCTGACATTGGCCAGTCCTCTGGGGATATAATAGATCTGACAGCTGATTCTTTGTTGGGGAGATCAAAGTGATCATAAAATTGATTAAGCCTATCTATCAACATGTCCTCAAACATGATGGGGGGAACTCCTATTTTTGTTTCTGTTGATGGCTCCTCTTTGCCTCATCGACAACGGCTTTCAGTCTTGCTCTGGCAGTGTTGTGTGCTTCCTTGTCACATGACCAAGAGGCAGCTTTTTGGCTCTGGATAGAGCCCTCACCTCTCCATTCATCAAGGCTTTTTGGTTGGGAGATAACTAGGGGTGTGCATTGGCACTGCCCTCATGATTCGATTCGATTACGATTCACCAGGTAACGATTTGATTCAATTCGATTCTACGATGCATTGCGATGCATCAAAATTCTACTGCACACAACAAGGCAAATTTTTCATCAGTCATGAGGCAATACAAGCAGTCAGATATTGAACAACAGATTTTATTGGCTGCTATGTGTATATTATCACTCTCTGTTTCCCCAGGTGTTCCCCTTGTTAATCCAAACCCGCAGACAGTTTATAATTATATGGATGCTGTTATAATGTGTAGTGATTGAGAACCTGACCAACCAAACATCCTGGAAAGTGACTTAAGTTTGTTAAGTTTTTCGCGTTAAACTAATTATACATTATCACCATCAGTAAACAGGACGCTGTCTGACTCTGTCACTCGCGGGGACGGAGGCTGTTTTCTGGGGGAAAGTTCCCCGAAGTCTCAGTCGGGAGAGCTGACAGTCGCGGTGATTTATGTTCATCACAAACACTCGGTGAGTTGAAGTTTTTTGCCGGTGAGAGACGCTGTTTTGGGAGCAGAAATGTGAGGAAGAGTAGGGAGGACAGACGCTTCTCCATGTACAGCTGTGGTATTTGTTTTCCTCATATAAGTTGCCAAAGACAGTTACAGTTACTACGTTACTTTTGTTTGGTCCTGTAACGTTGCTTTGTGGGACATTTTTCTGTATTTAGTTGAGTGAAGGACCTGTGTAGTTATCAGACTGTCTGACCAACACGCCCTCGCTCCGCGCCTCCGGATTATCCGCTCACACTGGGACGGCCCTGATACTGTTGTTGTTATGCTAGCTAGTGCTGCCGCTTAGCATGTAGCTACAGGCTGCGCATGTCATTGCAACTTTGCTCCGGAAATGCCCCCGGAAGTAATTGAAACTTCACAACTTTATTGTCCACTCAAGGCCTGAAAATAAACAGTGACATAATCGATTATGGCACGTTGCCGCATCGATGCTGAATTGTGCATGCGTGCATTGCAATGCATCGCCGAATCGATTATTGTTGACACCACTAGAGATAACTGTGTCTTTGTAACTGTGTCTGATGATGTGGTTCTCCCAGGTGGCGGCATATCTGAACACATGCCAGTCGGTGTACTCAAAACAATCATGTATAGCCAGCGTAGCTTCTTATGGCCACACTTCAACGGCTTTTACTGATTGATTAACCCTTTTAATCATCAAGGATAAAGTAGGCAGGAGAATGAGGGAAATGTGGCCTGATAGACTAAATTGGGGGTCGGGGAGTGCTTTGAAACAACTAGGAATTTTCATGTTAACATGGTCTTTCCTTGTTAGGGGGCTGGGCATGCTAGATTAAGTTTTAAAGTTTAAACTGGTTTGTTTTCCAAAAACACAAAAACACCACGTACCGGAAAAACATTCTGAGAATACTCTCACATCACGTGAACATTTCTAGAAATGAAATGTCGTTTAGGAGTGATTTAGGAAACTTCCTATACTGATAAATAAAAGTTTGTAGAAACAACTGTCAAATAGCAATAGTAAAGCCCAAAGGCTGTGTGAGGTTGTTTTGTCTCATTTCAGAGGATGTGGCATTATGCTCTCCTATCTTCTATTGTCTCCTTACTCTTTATTTCAGGTCTTATTACCTCTCACATTACCAGCGGTTGTGCTTGACATGGACCTCATCAACTTACATGCTGTCCAACGAGTCCACCCGTCTGATCGGATCAAAAAATCTTATCAAAGACAAATAGTGGTTAGTGGTTACAGTTTAGTTTATGTTAATTTATCAACATAAGGCTTTAGGATGATAATTTAATTTTGTACATAATGTGTAGCAATTTAATGTTCAGTATCTGCAATAGTTGACATTAAACACCGCATAAATCTGACAAGAAGTTGACATCAATTTAGACTATACAATATCTAGTCTCATATATCCAAGTTCTTTTCTAGTTGTTTTTGCACTGGATATTCTATTCTTTGTGGAGACTTGGCTTAAACCAATGGATTATTGTTGTGCGGAAGAGTGCAAAGTTTCAAAACTGTTTCCCTAAAGAGTGTGATATGCAAACCAAAGAAATGAACAGTAGAGCATAATTTGGAACAACAGACATGTTTCTATGGTCACGCATGATATGTTGGCACAACACGCAGCCCTTTATGTACCCTCGTTGGACAATTGAACAATTGATTGATCACCATTGGTCAATTATGCATTCAGGGCATGTGCCTAGTTTAAATAAAATGATGATATCAGAGATACAGTATATTTAACAGTTAGAAAAGTTAGAAAATATGAAACCTGAAACAACACATTAAAAATAATGCAAATGCAGTCCTCAAATTATGGCCTGTAAAGCAATGAATGAGCAACATGATGATTTTTATGGAACAGAGCTTAACTGTCCTCAGCATATTGTGAACATATACTCTTTCAGTGGTGAACAAAACTGTATGGATGTCCCAGTTTATGACATATTTTTTTCATTTGATCTATTTATGCTTTTGAATAGAAGGAACAGCGCCTTATCTTTCTTTGCATTTTCTATTTACTTTGTTCATTGTTGTGCACTACTTGGAAAGAAATGTGATTCTTATTAGGGCGCTTGTGTGTCGAAGTTACATGCCTGGTCAATATACTGTACAAACACAAATAGTTTAGTTGTAGGTGGTGTTTATTAGAAAAAAAAGAACCAGTAATGTTCTTCTATAGATACCTGCTCAGGTTCAATCCTTTGAGCGTGAGGATTTTCTACTGTATGTCATCTTTTCCAATTTGCTCCTTGACCTGTCACACTCCCACGTCCACAGCTTCGGTCTCAACTTGGCTCTGCTGTGTCTTCGTCATCAGAGTCAGGGTGCTCTCATCGTGGAAGCTCTAACATGCATAACATTGTATCATCATGAGTACATTTCAGTATCCACTATCAGCTGTGAATCATTGAGGGTAACACAAAAAAAACATATACCCATCACTAAACTTTTTGTTTTAGCTTTGCCCTATCTAACATATCATAGCCAGTTGCTGCCAGCTAACCAACAGTAAGTTACAACATCAACATTTTTCTTTCAAAACAATGTCTGAAAGCTGGCTTGACAGCAATCAGTATTACCAATGGCTATGTTTTTTGTTTACATCCTATATGTTAATATTAGATGTTTACTTACAGGTGAATGAGGCATGAATTAGTTACTTGTAGTGTTGTGATGAAAACAATGCACCGATACAATCTTCTTCCTACTGCTTGTTAGGACTGGGACTCCATCGGCGGACAGCTGGAGTTGCGAGACTGAGAAGTTCCTGTGATAATTACATAATCAAGCGCGACCAACCGAAGGATTAGAAGAAGTGCTTGTATATGTCTCTTTTTTTAGATTTTTGTGCTGACATCAACATGGAGCGTTTTATTATGAAAATTAACCTGACCTTATGTTGTTGTTTTGGTGTGTGACTTCCTGTCTGCTGGGTGCTGAATTCAGCTGAATGGTTGACTAGAGTGTAACCTATCAGCTCCGCGATGGAGGCGGAGCTGGACCGAACACGGATCTGGTGGAATTTAAGGGTTAGACTTTTGTCACTAGGAACAAATGTTAGTTCTGTGAAGCTTTGTGAAAATGACCCCAACATATTAGGTGACATTTTATGCAAAATGTGGTAAAATACAGTTATGATCAACAATGCCGGAGACATTGATGTACATTGATATGTAGTAATTCTACATGGAATGCCTTTCACAGCTGCCTGTTGTATCCTTGTTCTTGTTTCCACTTGTGTATCAAAAGGCCCTCCAAAACGTGTAGGCTGTTTGCCGTCACGGCACACTGGCATCCCAATGTGCTGTGACTACTGATGCATTTTTTTGGCTTCAGCATGAACTTCTGATATGAGAAGAGAGGTAACTCAGCACAGGAACCTCGGCATGTCACATTCCCCTCACTCAGCCATTAGGGAGGCAACTGGGTGGGAAATTGAATTTTGTGTCGTTATCTGGTGGATGCAAAACGGCTGGTATAGTGTCTGAATAAAGGAAAGAAAGAAAGAAAGAAAGAAAGAAAGAAAGAAAGAAAGAAAGAAAGAAAGAAAGAAAGAAAGAAAAACGAACGAGAATGAAGGCAGATAGTGGGAGGGAAGTGGAGGAGATGCATAGGCCGGAGATAAAGTGTAGATGTGCGTGTTATAGACAGACAGAAACTCAAGCAAAGAGAGAGAATAGGAAAGTGTGGAGCACAGCCTCATTGGCATGATGGGGAGTGCGTGGCAGATTAGCGTGGAGTCTAACTTGCGTTAATTATGTGCATACTGTTAATTCTACGTGGCTGGCTGTGTAGCTGTGTCTCCCGATGCCCCAGTGTGTGTGTGTGAGTGATTGTGTGTGTGTGTGTGTGTGTGTGCGTGTGTGTGCGTGTGTGTGTGTGTGTGTGTGTGTGTGTGTGTGTGTGTCATAATGAAAGTGATGGCTGGACCTTTGACTCCTTAGCAAGGCTCTAAATGAACTACTAAAGTCCCGCATCAGCATTTGGTGAGTGCAAAGAGAATACGTGTGTGTGTGTGTGTATGTATGTGGACAGACTTGGGACTTGATGCATTAACCTAAAATAGAAAGCGAGTTCTCCCAAGAAGGTTGTCCTCTAATTGACTGGATTCTGTGTGAGCAGCACTTTTTAAACACCTTTTGTTGCCCATTTTGCGGTGATTAAACAGGCATTGCTTTTAATTGGCTGATCTTAGAAGGACCTGCTTTACTCAGCAGAGAGGAAGAACAAGAGGAAGAGGACAAAGCAGAAAAGACTGGAGCCTGGCAGTTAGTCGTTTTAATATAAAACTACATGGGCACCAATCTCAAAATTGCTTGATTAATGACTTACTGCTGATTCTTAAATAACAACTGTAATCAGGTTTATAATAATAGCTGTGTGTGGTCTAACCGAGTAAAGACCTGGGCAAAATAGGGTAAAAAACATGTTCTCAATATTAATAAATTCCGACTGTTTCTGCTTCAACAGTTTCCCATGGTTTAACCAGTTAATGAAAGGTAGCATTTCCTGTAGGACTGTGTTGGACAGATAAAGCCTTCTAGTTCAGTGATGAGATTATGCCATGTAAACTGCTGCAAGGGTTTTAGTTTGAAACCCTTTAAGAAAATATTGACATATTTTGTTTTTGACATCTTGTGTATTTTTTTTTTTTTTTTTACCAGTTTATGAATGTTATGCCCTAGTCTAGGGGGCCTAGGACATAACATGAAAAAGCCCCATCTTCCCCAAGTCCCAAGTGACCACAACACTGATTTTGAAGAATACTAAGAAAAGGATTTATTTACAACAAAATATTGAAAGTGACAAAAATAGGTAACAATATATATAAGCTGAGCTATAGGCTTCAGGGTGGACTAAGGCCAAAATAACAAACAAAAGGTCCCTGTCTAGGAAATAATAAACCTTACCTAACCAAACTTAAGAACAAACAAATGACACAAGACCTACCTCCCTAACTAAATAAACAGGAAAAAACATTGTTAACAAAACTGGCAGTCCACCCTTACTACTCAAAATAAACTAAACTACTCAAAAGGGCTACAAAGCTGAAGTGTGGCCGGTTGGGATATGAGGAGGATGAGGAATGCCTGCTGCCATCAGTCGTCCGCCATCTTAGCTCTTTATATATCAGGTGGTGGTGAGTGCCGCCAATCAGGAGCCAGGGCCTGGAAGCACTCAACCAATCATAGGACAGCTATGGCACACATCTATTTGCATGAGGCTGAAAGCAGATAAAGAAACAGCACACACACACACACACAGCAGCTTGGCTAACAAAAATAATGACTACAGTCATAACATGAAGCTCGTATGCATTCTGTATCTAGTCATCCTCTGAAGTATCATAGGTGGATCCGATCTGTACAGTGTAATTGCGATTGCTAAGCGCCTTACAACACTTTTCAGATTCACCCATTCACAAACACATTCGTACACTGATGGCAGAGGCTCCCATGCAAGGTTCCAGCTGCTCATCAGGGGCGATTTGAGGCAATGTCTCTTGCTCAAGGACACTTCAACACGCAGCTAGGGGAAGCCAGTATTCAAACCAGCAACTGTCTGTTGGCGATTTGGCTGCTGTTTCTGATTACAAAATGATCAAAACAAAAATAATCACTTAGTCCTGGTGACTGGCCTGAATGGTTGAAATAGGGAGCTAAAGGTGTTTTCAATAGAAAAAAAAAGTAAAAGACACAAACAAAGTTGCAACAGAAAGAAATTTTAAGTTTTTAGTTACCTGTGGGTTTGTAGCAAATAATGCAAACTCTTTGATCTGACATTAAATCAGTTGCTACACTTATCAAGTCTCCATGTATGCCTCCTCGAACAACTGATATAATAAACATTATTTTAAGTGATATGAGGGAATGGGTCTTTTATTTTCTTGAAGACAGTTTTTTTCTCGTTATCTTGGGATAACAAAGTCTAAGTTTGAGTATTACAAATCCAAATATGATTAGAATATAAACATATACATATAACAATGGATGAAATTTGAATTGGAGTGATATAGAGGAAGATTCACAGCACTACTCTTTACTGCTAGTGTATACACAGGAATTATTTCAGCTACCAACATCTTTGTCAGAGGCATTTTTAAAATATGTATTCAAGGTTGTTATGACCACAGCTGGGATCAGCTGCTCAAACTCCCATCCGTATGCAAACTCAACACTTCAAGGATGAGGTATTGTTTACTTTAAGGTCAGCTTGTGACCAATACCTTGGAGGACAGTCTTCAATTTAAGAGAAAATATAAGCAAAAGAAACTCAAAGCAATTTTGAAAAAGCCAAGGCATGATATTTATCATTAGCCATGGCTGGAGGGACTAACCATACAGACATAACCATACAGTGAGCTGAAAACTATGAAGAGCTCCAGGCTAGAACTGATTCTCGTTGGGATCAGCAGCACCACTAACCCTGTCAAATTGCAGTCGTTTGATTCAATGTTAAAATAAATCATTTTCATCTCTACTTTAATATTGTGATGTACATATAGATCTCAGGCTAATAATCCCAAATAAATGAATATTACTGATACTCTGTTGCTCTTAGAAATGTGATTAAAGAAAGATAAGGCTAATAACTGGGAGCAGTGTCACCATTTCATTATAAAGGTGATGTGGTGGGTGAGATATGAGAGCTGCTAAAATGCCACTTTGACAGGTGTGAAATGAGCGCTGAACCATGACCACTGTGTGTGTGTGTGTGTGTGTGTGTGCGTGTGTGTGTGTGTGTGTGTGTGTGCGTGCGTGCGTGCGTGCGTGTGTGTGTGTGTGTGTGTGTGTGTGTGCATGTGTGTTAGCAGGCAGAAGCACTTTTTCAATGATTTAGCAAAGTCAACCAACCAAGCCCCATCTTCTTTTCATTTTAACGTGGTCCCTGGTTTCAAACCGGCAGAGTGCTCACTGCTTACAAGGCTTCTCTCTAACCTCCAGCTGTCACAAGTCATTTATAGATCAGAGAAACTGTATGTGATAAAAGCTGGCTCATATAACTGTTAATTCAGAAGAAGGCTCAATATGAAAGTGTTTTATATAGCTTAGCTGCCCATGCACATGTTCCAAAATAGCAGTCTAATTTGGCCCTTATTGACATTAATAAAAGAGTAATGTTTTATTGCATGTTTCTAAATCAGATTAGCATTGATTTAGTGTCTCTGGAGCATAACACATGACGAGGAGAGGCTGTTTAATTCACATATAATAGTTAATTTTTCACAATGACTGACAAAAATGTCAAATTATTTGAATAATGTATGCCAAACACCACAGGCCCAGACCTTCATACTCATCTGATAGATCTGCCTTCAGCTGTTTATTACCGCTATAGTTTGCACATTCACTGCTTGCATTGTCAATCCCTTTCAGATCATGCATGGCCTGCTTCACATGACAATCAGTACATACATATACATATACATTCAGTAAAAATAAATTGATGATATTATATCACATATTTTATATACTACTACTACTACTACTACTACTACCACTACTACTACTACTACTACTAATAATAATAATAATAATAATAATAATAATAATAATGAAAATAATACATTTTTTTTAACATTGGTATTTGTGAAGGGACTTTTAGAACAGTGTCATCTAAATGAAATATTTATAAAAAAAATGTAACAAATAAAAAAAATTGCCGTAATCTTCGTCGATGGACTGCCCTACGCCCCCAACATCTCTGCTGTGGCCTGATCCTGCAGATTTGCCCTCTACAACATCTACAGGATCCGGTCTTTCCTCACAAAGGACGCGACGCAACCCAGCCTCTGCGACTAAACCGTTGCAGCGTGCTTTATTTTCAATCTACCCAAATTCTCCCATGTGACCCCCTCCTCCCTGACCTCCACTGGCTTCCTGTTGCAACCTGCATCCTATTCAAGACGATGATGCTGGCCTTTAGGGCTGTCAACGGAACTGCGCCTGTCTGCCTCAAAACACCAGTCAGACCACTCGCCCCAGTGCGAGCACTTCGCTCCACTACGTCAGCCGGTAGGCTGGTGCCGCCATCACTGAGAGCAAACAAAGCCTGCTCAGCAAAGTCGCAACTCTTCTCTGTTTTGGTACCTCAGTGTCGTCGGTGGTGGACACATTCTCCCACTCACATTCCAACGGCTTTGTAGGTCTCCTTTTGGCATGGGACTCGTCAACGACCCTACCTCGTCAACGACCCTTATGTGTATGGGTCACTATCTGCGTGTTGTAGAAGGGCCAAAGGACTTCTACAAGGAATCGCAAAACATCTGGCGATACGTCATCAATCTGTTAGCTTTTTCCTGCAGATGTCAAGCTTCTCCTTCAATTCTGCATACATTTCTTGACTGACTCCAATGTGAGAAAATCAATGCTGAACCTAGCCTCTCCCATCTGCTTCAGTCTTTTCTTCAGCCGGCTTGCAAATCCAGACTTTCTGGTGTATTTGACACGGTTTTAGTTGTCACCACAGTCTCTTCTATATCTGGGTTGACATAGCTGAGCTCGATGTTATCCAGGGTGTTGGAGTGTGGTGTTATAAATGTGATCTTGGCAGTCAAGATGGCGATAGGGCCTGAGCGCAGACTTGATGTTTGCCACCTGATTAATGACCCAGACCACTTTGTTGAAAACAGTATCATCAATCCCAGTAAAAGTGTTTAGGTCAAAAGTGGAATTAGCTGAATAGACCTGGCATAACATGGGTTTCAACATGAAGTTCCTATAAAAAATACTCCTTAATTTAGTTAGAACTAAGGAATCCTCTTGAATGAGAGGAGAAACGTCTTCAAGAAACTGAAACAAGTCCAGTTGCCTATGATACAGCACTGAGATATAATAGCTGCTGCATGTGTATTTCTACATTTCTCCATCCAACACAGGATTTTGCATGTCTAGCATGAAACCTATTGTTTTCAATGTTCTTGCATTGGCTTGGTAAATTCTATGTATAGGCCTACAAAAACTACACTTCTGTATCGGGTATACAAATTGAAATGAAAGGTCAATAGAATTAAGATGCGTAATCAAGTGTTCATCAGCATTTATCAATTACAGATTCACAGATTAAGTGATGGAAGCACTCATACCATATTGTATGCACAAATTTGCCCGCAACAGGAGTTACCCAGAAGTCATACGACTTTGTGTGTGTGTGTGTGTGTGTGTGTGTGTGTGTGTGAATATATATATATATATATATATATATATATATATATATATATGTATGTATGTATGTATGTATGTATATATATATATATATATATATATATATATATATATATATATATATATATATGTATATATATATGTGTGTGTGTGTTTTAAAGATGCAGTGATTTCTTTTTCTGCCAACCATGTCATTCATGCATCAGCACATTCTGTATGCCGCAATAATTTTCAAAGAAGATGTCCCATAGTCCTTGCATTGTAATCAAATATTGCTACATTGTCCCTTGTTCCCTTGTCCCCTGCCAATGCTACCATATTGACACTTCTATCACTTGCTATTATCATCATTGCATCGGCTAACAGCTACATCTTCATTGCTTCTCATGTCATTAAGTCATTGATGACAATGGCTTACCATGTTTAAGGTACATACAATCTGTCACCTGCTTTACCATTGCATTGGATATTTGCTAGATTATTTTGGCATTCTGCTAACTTTTACACATTCAACGCTTTTCAAGTGCTATTTTGACACCCAGTCAACGAACAAGGTCTATGGTGTCACCATCCTCTGCATATGCATATACATACCAATGCCACTGTAGTCAATTAAGTTGAAGATTCTTAAGCAATTGCATACATAACTGGTGGTTGTTGGTGTTTTTTTCACCAATTATTTAGTTGCTCTCCCTAATTACTAACTCTCAGGTCACTGCTGACCTCTCATGACCAAACCATTGTTTGCTGATTTTCAAGTAATCTTGTTTTACTGAACTGGAGAGAGGTAGGTAATGGGGATATTGCCCAACCCTTATCCTTCAGGTAGTTCCTGTCCTCCAACTGGCCATGATTTTCAGGTTGCTGCTGTCCTAGGGCTAACTACATTCAGTGCAGAATTTAAGGTATCTGCGGTTAATTAATGTGCATTATGCAATGCAATAGTTACAGAGACTATTTCCTAAACTTAATCTTTTTTCATGAATGGAATTTTTCCTCTCATTCTCAGTCAGGTCACTGCTGACCTCTTCTGGCCAAATCCATACATTATGGAATTTAAGGTCACAATGTCTGATTTAAGAATGAATATGTCAGTGTGCTAGCTACTGGGTCATTTTGCCTAAGCTTCTGTGTCTAAAATTCCTCTCCTCTAGCAATTTTTGGCTGACCTTTTCAGGTCATCTCTGACCTCTTTTGGCTAAATCACACAAATCACAAATCTTATTTATGGATGAATGATAGGCCAAGTGGTAGGTAATGGCGATTCTTGATTTTGCTTAAACCTAATCTTTGTGACATATGTATGTATGTATGTATGTATGTATGTATGTATGTAATTCATGTTCTCTAGCCATGTTGACTAAGCTCCAACCTGTTTGTTATTCAGGTCACTGATCACCATCAGCCATTGCTGGCTGAAGTGTAGACACTGTAAACAGGACATTGCTGTCATCAAGCCATTGCTGGCTAAGCATTCCAGGTCAATCATTGTTATTCTGTAATGAATCAATGTGCGGTTGATTTGTTACAATATGCCATGTTATGTGATACTTTGGAGTACCAGATGCAAACAGAAGGATTAGCAAAGGTTGACTGATGCTAATATAATTAACTGGTTGATAAAAGCTGTTTATGAATAAAGCTTTTTCATTGCTGACTGAGCACTATGGAGATAGCTCTGGCTCAACTCAACTCAACTTTATTTATAAAGCACTTTAAACAGCCACAGCAGGGACAAAGTGCTGTACGGAAATAAGACATAGAACATAGAACATAAAACAAGAAAAACAATAAAACACTAAAACAAGAGCAGAGTCTCATGCTGGGTAGAATGCCAAAGGATAAAAATGGGTTTTATGATGAGTTTTAAAAATAATAAGATAAATTAGTTTCAAGCTCACAGGTTTGCAGTTGTTTTCTAGCCATAGATGGCTAAAGCCTATCCATTGCAAACACAGCATTACTTTTTACTAGCCATTACTGGCCTGTCATTTTAGGCTCAGCATTGTCCTTCTCTAGCCTTTGCTGGGCAAGCTTTTCAGCTGACCTATGAATGCATGTTTAAATTGTCATTGTATATAATGATAGGCTTCAATTTGTTGTAAATTATGTTACATGTCTTACATTTGTAAAATTTATTCAGCAGGTCTTGTAGCCATTGCAGGGTGAAACTATCTACTGCAAGCACAACTGTCTCTAGCCATTGTTGGGCAAGTTATTTAGCAAAATTATAAATGCATGTAGAAAATGTCATAGGGCGTGTAAAGGAGCCTTATTGTCTAAGTGTAATCTTGTCAATGTACATAATTCCTGTCCCCTTGCCATTGTGGCTAAGCTTTAACTTGTTGTAAATTCTGACACCCCTGACACATGAAACCACGGAAATCACTTATTGGTATTTGCAATTAAACCCTGAGTCCTTATATTTGTTCACCATTGCTTACTCTACATACATCAAAAGCAGGCCATTGCAGTTATTTAGTCATTGCTGGCTATTCAGCAAACTCTACGTGCATATGGAACATTTAAGAGTCTTTTGCCCGGTTTCGCAGATAAGGCCTATATCAAGCCAGGAGTAGGTCTAAGTCAGACTAGTAAAGCTTGGTAATTTAAGTCGCTTGCAAGAGCATGGCTTACATTTGTCTTAGTTAGTCCCAGACTGTGGAGTCCTGTAGTAAGCTGTTAGCCTAATGGTGCTCATAAAAACCTGGGATGGAATTGAGGACAGCTTTGCTGAAGGGAATTTTGACACCAAACATGGCTGAAGCTAAAATAACATGCTCAAAGAACTATACTGAGTATGAAAAAACTCTACAAATTGTGGGAAATCATGCTATTATTGAAAGTAAAGGCCATAGTGTTGCTAATGAATATAAGAAGAGGAGTGCTTGAGCTGCCATTTGCAGTGAATTCAATGCAAATAAAAATGTAACCACAAGAATGGAACAGCAACTGCAGGTGAGTCATGTCTATTATGATCTGTATATCACAGATGTCATGTAGTTTTGTCAGATTGTTTATATCGAAAGATATCTACCTTCAGATATAGACTCTAGACCCTGTGGAAGAACATAAAATTAGATTTGAAAAAAAGGAATGCAGAGGCCCGAAGAGAGAGATTTACTACTGGTGGTGGACCCCCACCAATTAAAGACAAGGCTGATGAATTGGCTAACTTGTTGACTGGAATAATAGAGGACCAGCAACCTCTGGATGGTATACCAGTTAGTTGTCAGTCAATAATCCTTGAATCATGTGTTGCTCCTTTCCAATGGGCAACAATGTTTGAAAACTCTAAATTGGGAGTGCATACAGCCTGAACATTGATGGAAAACCAGTTCTTATGATTCCTGTACTCCTCAGCATCAGGAGTTGATGGGCACTTGATTTCAACATGACATCCATCTATACAGCCAATCACTCCTGGGAAGTTCCCATATTCGTAAAATTGCACTTTACAGTTGGCTTGCTCAGCAGGATCAGGGAACTTAATGTACAGATTTCTCAGTTCACAAATGGCACTGCAGACATTGTGAACTACTCACACACTGTTGCTTCACTGACACCATACAAATCACCAATTTCACGATGAAAGGTTCCACATGCCAAAATCTCAAAGTGATCAGAACTTGGAGAGAACTGGGTACTGGCCTTCCTCTTTGAGACATGGAGGAAAGTCTAGGCTCAAGCAAAATAGTTATCTCCAGTACATCTTCTTTGTACATACGAAAGCGGTCTCTGAAAGTTATTTCATCAAACTGATTCAATAGATTACTCCTATCCACAAGTATTTGTCTGGCTGGCCTCTGTAGCGAATAATTGTCTTCATTTAGATATTCCAAATACTCCATGCTCCCAAATCATCTGTGCTCCCTTTCACAAACAGTACTAAGCCGAAGTTAAACCTGCCTCTTTGCAGGATTAATATAAACTTCAATTTAGTCCTAGAGTAGCTCCAACCTACCCTCTTGCAAATGTCCAGAACAGACTATATCTATGACTATTTTAAGATAAGTCGGTGCAAGTGACTTAAAGTTAAGCCAGCTCAAACAGCATTTTAGTCTGGGACTACTTTTAAGCCTTGTCTGCGAAACCGGGCATTTATTGCCTAAACTTAATCTTGAATGTGTATGTAATTCCTGTTCCCTAGCCATTGTGATTATGCTGTACTTGTTGTAAATTCTGACACCCATAGCCTGCAAAACCACATGCATCATTCATGTTATTTTCAATTTGGCCCAAAACTTTGCTGTTCAGGTCGATGCCATGGTCATTCATGGTTACTGGCTGGTTATTTTCAACTCTTAACCTCAAACAGTTCTTAACAGATAATGTCATCATTGATGATTATGGCCATTTAATTTTTGCTTGGCAGGTAAGCATTCTTTTTGGGGGGTACATTGGGCTGTTTTACAAAATCTCCCTGTAGAGTCTAAGCGCCAAAGACTTTCTGACAAGACACTGTTACATACAATCTGTAATAAGCATTCGTCTTACTTAATTCACTAGTGTCTCTTGATTAAAATGCTCACAGCAAATATTGAGGCTCCAGCAAAAGGTATTTACTCCTCTCACCAATAATTGTCTGTCATTTTCTTGGGCATCAATTGATATCGGCTGTTCACATCAGCCGGCACACCTATCTAAGAACACAGCGACACACCTTCCCTGTTAGCCTATCATCTTCATCAGTTTTCGAAGATTCACCAACTTGATCATCTGATCAGCCTATCTTTCTCAGAAGAGACATTGTTTGACTCAGGATCTGTCAAGTATCATCTGTTGTAATATATCATTTATCATCTGCTATAATAAACATTCCATTTACTTCAATCACTAGTCTGATTTAAATGCTTACAGCAAATATTGGTATAGGCGTTACATTTTGATTGCTTAATCACAAAGCCAAATATTATAGTGTGTGAATTTTTTTTGTTTTTTTAATGATTCAGTTAGCCATTGAGATAATGGCCTCCTTCAACCATCATGTTTAGGCTCATTTTAATAATGTGGCCCCCAATCAGAGTATCTCCACCCATGGCTTGAGAGCCATTTTTGCAAAGGTTCACTACAGTTTTTCTCATTAGCACCAGACCAACTAACATTGTAATTATTACAGAACTGCAATGACTGCTTCACTGTGACATCTTACTCTAAAACCTAATAACAAACATGTCACCTTTATAGTGGAATGATTAAAAGTGACAATGCATCATGCATCTTAAATTGTTATGGTGTAACAGCATTCACTTTCAACAGATTTTCTTAAAATTTCCCCTCTGGATATAATTGAAATTTTACCAGTTGCCCCAAGGGAAGACACACAGCACTCTGTGGGCGAGATCAAAGTTCACGCTTCACTTTTTCTGACAGCTAATTTGGCTCTTAACTACAGAGGTGGCAGATTAGGAAACAGTCATATGGACAATTTTGGATTGCCATAAGAAAAAACCTGTTATTGACTGATCAAATAGTGGATGTACTTCAACAATAAAGATGTGATCAAAAACGCTGTTTCACATCTATTATATCAGAAGTGGCAATAACCATTAGGCATATTTTTAAACTGCAGGCTCATGTGTATATATATCATTAGCGATGTAGTGCTTGCTTACTCTGGGCTGCACAGTAAGTTCAAACAGAACGGTGAGCTGTGGCTTTTTAAATAGCACTGTATTGGAGTTCATCTTGTTGTTATATTTTGGCCTGCGGGCTGGATATGGCAGCAGAGCACACCATCTCTATCAAAGGGAAAACATCACAAAAGCCAAACAAAGCCTCCGTCATTTGATTTGTGAATCAAATGGACTGAGCTGCAGTGATTCACTGCCGCTTCAGCAGCTCATTGCAAGGTGATTCAAGGAACGTGAGAGAGCCCAGACAAAGCTCTTTCACTTTAATCCAGGTCCTTCTTTCACTCCTGAATCAGTGTTCTAGAGGTACTGTCAGCCTTGACCTAAATTAGACCCTCCTCCCGTCCTCTCACCCTCCACTATTCTCTCTGATTTCATCTCAGGCTCTGCTGGGTCTTGTCTCTGAGAGGAGGAACGGTTTGGGAAAAAGCTGTCGGTTCCAGGCTAGCAAACTGCGAAGGGTAAAAAGGGCAATATGAGCTAATGAAGTCAGTCCTGAGTGAGAACACCAGTGCTTTTTTGCCTTAGCCCCACTTCCACTTGTTAATTTGACATGTAGGACCTCGGTAACTGCTTGTCTCTACTTTTGCTGTCTCTCCATTTTGGTTTTCATTATCAATCAGTCTTCATCCACGGCCTTCCATTTTCTCCCTTTTCCCCTCATGGCTTGCTGTGTTCTTTTTCTCCTTGCTTCCATTCCTCCAGCTCTCCCTGTCATCCTGTATATATGTCTATTCCCCTTAATATGGGAACTGAAAAGGGCCCGAAGGTGACACTGTGACAGGCAAATCAAGCTCTTGTTTTTTGGCATCACTCACACCCGTCAGGGCCTTTAATATGATTTCAGAGGCCATTTGCATTCCATTTGTGGCTATCGAAAGTTATCAATCTGCCTTACTTCCCTCGGCGATGTTGACTGACTACTGAAAATCGTCCCTGCAAAAGAAAAGAGCAGCATAAAAAATGAGCAGCAGCATTCTGATTTGAACAGATGCTGTGGACTGTGAGTACACAATGTCGCAAGTGCCCACTATGTACATAATTCAATTCTGTGTATTTAGTAAGCCATTTTTTAATGCATAACAAATGTGTAGACTCATTAATGCAAACACAACGCATGCAGAGAAAATGTATTTTTTACCCCATATTCTTGTCTCCATATCTTTTAAACAAGTTCTAATTCATAATCCAAACCTCTTAAATTGTTTGTTATTTTCTGTTTTAATGCCACTGTGGTTAATGTCCAGGTAACTTTCTGTTTCTCAAACTCTTGGGTGGAAGTTAGGAAAAAAATCATGGTCAGAAGAAACAGGGCATCTCCCATGAGACCTTACGAGGATTGGTTACCTAACCGTTGACCTTGACCTACTTTTGCACCACTACTACATCATCACAATAACTTACATCACAGCAAATTAATAGAGCATAACTTGACGTAGATGCTGTCAAATTTAACACTCAATTAAACAACAGCAAAAATCATGCTTAACATGCCTTTTTTGTTTTTGACAATTACGTAAAAAATACTTCCCACCATATGTCCCATCTTGTGCTTTAAAGGTCTCAAATTGTAGAAAGTGATCTTTCAATGTCATATTTGATTACAAAGCAGGTCTAAGTGCTATATAAATACTGTGAAATATTGAGAAATGCACACAGCCTATGATTAATAACTTTTCCTTCCAACGAGATATCAGGACGTCCATCAGGTCGTGATGTCACAACTATACAGTTGCTGACCTTAGCCACGCCCGCAGGTGCTGGAAATCCTTGGCCTAAAGGAGTGACTTGGGTTGAAGCTCAAATGCACCTGCTATACATTTGTGTGGCGGGCAGACAGTTAGGTATAATGACATAATATTCGAAGCTGACATGTACCAAACAGACCAACACAATGACCCTTCCCTTGGAGGGAGCTGGTTGGGAGCTAGCCTTGAATGAGGGCAATGAAGTCGATTTCCGTAGAAGCAGAATCTTCCGTTGGGCAATCAGAGCGCTAAGAAACGATAACACTGACTTGAGTTGCCGAAAATAGCAATATGAGGGGATGGACAGATCTTCAACCCCAAAATCTTTGAGATTGTTGTACAAAATGGCTGCCAGAAGTCAGACAATTTGGGGCATGACCAGAACATGTGGGTAAAGTCACAGGAGGTCTGAGAACATCTATTGCAGCCCTCATCTAATCTGCTTAGATTGATCTTGGTAAGCCTGGCCTAACTATGGTGAATTCTATGTAATACTTTGAACTGAATAAGGCTAAGCCAAGAGAGGAAGAATTGACTACAGATTGATCTGTAGTTAGTTCTCCCTTTTCTCACAGTTATCAGAGAATACTGGGTGGAAACAAGTGATGGGATAAGTGTTTTGTCGACAATAAAATAATCTTCCAGGGATCGACACAGCCATACTGATCCATTAAGGCAGAGAGAGTCAGAGCCATATTTGAGAGAGAAGTAGGTCCCGAGCAATCTGTCCAAAACTGGGTCCATTAAGCAATTCATATATCCACATTAAGTCAGTCAGTGAGAATTTTAGTTTTGAATCAAGGACAAGAAAAATTTCATAAAAGAGTCTTTGTCCCAATTGGAATGACCTAAAGAACAGATGCTATGATAACTGGCTTTTAGTAAAGTGTGCCAGAGATGATACTAGAGTGGCAATTTGAATCTGTAATTATGTTATTGGGCGTAAAGTTTACCAAATTTGACTTGGATTGGAAAATCTGTCTGATCCAGGGCCTATTCAGTTTTCAATGATCAGATTTACATAAATTTGTCTCCTGAAGGAGCATTATATCCACATTTAGATTTTCAACATGCGCCATAATCTTTGATCGTTTCACCAAACATTCAAACATCCAATGTTTAATAAGATAATCTTCACTAGCCCTTTTCACACAAATAAATTGTCTCCACAGCGGAGACTTGCCATTTCTCTGCCTTTATTTGTCCACAAAGAACCAAGCGGCTCCAGCTTGAAGCCACACCAATGTGTCAATTCATCATCATCACATACCCTCTGACTTATAATCTTATGAATGCTGTTATAATGTGAGATCCTGACCCACCATGCATCCTGGAAAGTAACAAAGTTTCGTTGTTTGCTCTAAATTACATTTGCCATCAGTAAACAGCAGACACTGTCTGACTCGCTCACTCACAGGGAGGGATGCTGTTTTTCTGGGGCAAGTTCACTGAAGTCTCCGTCAGGAGGGCTGACAGTCACAGTGATTTTTTTTCAATACAGTAACTACAACAACACAATAGCAGAACAAACACATGGTGAGTTCAAGTTTTTTGCTGGGGACTGTGGGGCAGAAATGTGAAGAAGAGTAGGTAGGATGACAGATAGGATGATAGAGGACTTTTGGTGTGAAACTGTGGTGTTTTTCTCCTCATATAAGTTGCCAAAGACACTACCAGTTACCATTACTGTTTTCTAGTCCTGTAGGTCATTTGTCTTTTATTGATTGACATGAAGGATCTGTTTAGATGTCAGACTAACTAAGTGCTATCTACACAAACATTGCTACATGTGGCTTTTTGAGGTTTAAGCTGATTTTGACATCTTGTCGGCATGCATGAAGTTAATTTGATCTAATTGTGTCCTGAGAAGCCATCAGGGTCAGTGAAAAAGTCAACTTTCAGAACAATGTTGTGGGAGATGCTTTCACATGCTCATCCAACCGGAACTGCTTTGTTAGGTTTAGGGAAAAAAATCATACTTTGGGTTAAAATAACTACATTCAATCTTTTAACGTTCATATTTGTGATCTAATTCATGTAGACTAACATACTGTATGTGAAGTCACTCACATTATGTTAGTGATGTGAGTGATGTCACTTAGATCATATACGTACATACTTTAACTTAATTATGTTACACAAAGTAAGAATCTAATCACTCTTGACTCTTGGTGATGAAGGTGTCTTGATATAGAGGAGGTGACTATTATGTTCTATAATGGTTTTATATTCTTTCATTCACAGTGCTTGAGGGATGGAAGGTTTGCAGTGAAGATGGTTGTATGTGTTTCTGAAATGCTTTATATTAGACAGTTCAGCCTCGTGAATGCTGTCTTCTGTTCAGTAATCTCTACTCCATCGGGAGCTTGATGGAGAAAATACAAGCAGCCCAAGCTAACCACTAGCGGTCTCCACAAGGTATCTCGGTTAACACTTTAGACTGCTACAGCTCTTAACTTAAATATAATACGAGCTGTAGTTCAAGAAATTGGGTTTAAAAAATTCATTAGCAATTTGACTTTAATTAATTAATTAATTAATAGTTAGCTGCTGATAACATGACATTTCAGCTGAGTTAAACAAACAGAGTGACAATTTATGTAAGAAGCAGAATTGTCTCTTTGTTTTACTTCCGAGACAGTTTATGTGATGAACTATGGTTGAGGAAAACATTGTGAAACAGTGTTCTCATTTAGGAATAAAAACTGTGGATATTCCCCTAATTGCTTACAGTGTACTTGTGTTAGGGAGAGATCACTTCACAGCCACTGTGGACAGGAGCAATGATTACAGAAACCAGTAATGCCATCAATATCCATATGATGTTGTTATGTTAAGACAAAGAAAATACATTGGGAACCTAACCTTATACAAGTGCTTTAGAGCTGCCTAAACATGAAATGAAAACAAAATAATCTTAGCAGCATTACATGTATGTATTGTCTAGGTTATATACTCAATGGTCAATTAAATAGGTACACCTAGCTAAAATTAACCCAGTCTAAATTGGCTGTCCATATCAACAACTATGACTATTAACCATAACTACGCGGTCAGACCAGAGTTAGCCCAACTTAAACTGTTTGAGGAAAATGGTTGTCTTGCATCATTTAGGTTGCTTAATACAAATCAATAAAGCATGAAAACACTACTTGATTTGAGTACAAGTAGGTCAGGTGTATTAGTTAGGTTATTAATTGTTATGGTAACTTAGGTGAATAAAGCTAATGTATCAATTCAATTCAGTTAACTGAAATTAAAATTACTTACTACTTATTTCAGACTGACATTTAACATTCCTCAAAACTTTTAAGATTTGAAATGTGTTAATAAAGTGTATCTATTTAAGGATGATGACTAACTGTGTGCCACAATGTAGACCATTTATTTTGTTGAATTCTGAGCTTTAAACAGAACAACATTTCAATGTCCACACATTGTCAGTGGTCACAATTGTAAAAAGCAAGTTTAATTATTTCCACTTACCTAAGTCTATTTTACGGAAGCGTATTGCATTCACTTGAAAAAAACAACAAAAAAAACTTTGTTTTTTCTGAGTAAATTATTTTTTGGTTTGTTTTTTTTGAGTATTTTTTTTTGTTTTTCTGACAATTTTTTTCCCCTGTTTTTCTGACTAATTCTTTTCCTGTTCTTCGGAGTAATTTTTTTCTGTTTTTCAGAGTAAATTTTTTTCTGTTTTTCAAAGTAATTTCTTTTCTGAATTATCAAAATACTTCAAACTCCTGCTAAAACTTCCAACCTGCATGGACTTATAGTGACTCCTGCTCCCAATTTCAAATGCATCATATTGTATCCGTAGAGCCATATCTGTCCAACTGATCCTGGAGAAACATTGCTATGTCTAGCAGATCTGAATGGGCTTTCCTTCTGAACAACCGCAAAGTCCTCAGGTGCCTGTCGACAAACTAATGGTAATACCATCTATATGACTTAAAGACAGGACTATCTCCCAGTGTCTTAAACCCAGATCAAAGTAAAACTTGATTAAACTAAACAAGCTGGTCATGTTTGTTTCCATTAAATCGAGGAATGATTGTGTCTCTTGTTTCAAATGCTCTCTAAACTCTGAAAAAAAATTATTCAGAAAATCAGAAAAAAATTACTCCAAAAAACCAACCATAAAAATAAATTACTCTGAAAAACAGAAAAAAAATACTCCAAAAAACAAACCAAAAAATAAATTACTCAGAAAAACAGAAATGATTACTCTGAAAAACAGGCCAGAAAATAAATTACTCAGAAAAAACAAACCAAATGTTTTTTTTCAAGTGAATGCAATATGCTTCTGTACTAATTAACCTACTGAATTATCAGAAGAAAAAAACCAAGTCTAAGTCAAATAAATCCAAATTTGCTGCTCATTTTTTTCTAAATAAGGGAACACTTAATCTTCACATTATGACACCATGTCATTTAAACTTCAGGGATATCAATCCGTCCATTTAGGAAGCACAAGTGATTGTAATTCAATGTAAGCTGCTTTGGTGCAAATGAAAGTGACAACAGGTGCAATGGAGAGGCAAAACAAAGACAACCCCCCAAAAGGAAATGGTTTGCATGGTCTCTACAGACAATTGCTCTCCCCTTATTCTTTCTGACTGGTTCTTCGATAATTTAAGTTCTGATAGTGTCCTTGTCACCACTGGAAGCTTGAGGCGGTATCTGCAGCCCAATCAGGTTGCACAGGTAGTCCAGCTCCTCCAGGATGACACATCTATACGTGCGGTTGCAAAAAGGTCTGTTGTGTCTCCCAGCAGTCTCAAGAGCATGGAGGAGATACCAAGAGACCAGCCATTACACGAGGAGAGCTTGACAGGGTCATAGAAGGGCATCGTCCCAGCAGCAGGACCAGTATCTGCTTCTTTGTGTAAGGAAGAAAAGGAGGAGCACTGCCAGAGCACTACAAAGTGACCTCCAGCAGACTACTGGTGTGCATGTTTCTGAAAAAACTGTCAAAAACAGACTCCATGAGGGTGAAATGAGAGCCTAACGTCCCCTAGTCGGACCTGTGCTCACAGCCCAGCACTGTGCAGCTCAATTGGCATTTGGCAGAATTGGCAGGTCCGCCATTGGTGCCCTGTTCTTTTCACAGATGAGAGAGGTATCATACTGAGCACATGTGACAGGCAGGAAAGAAGCTGGAGACGCTGTGGTTATGCTGCCTGTAACATCATCAAGGATGACTGGTTTGGCAGTGGTTCAGTGATGGTCTGACAAGGCTTATCCATAGAGGGTTGCACAGACCTCTGCGTCATAGCTAGTGTTGGGTATCGTTACTTTGGAAAGTAGTTAATTAGGTTACAACGTTACCATCAATTAAAAGTAATCAGTTACGTTACAGCGTTAGCTATGAATAAAAGTAACGCGTTAGAGTACTCATGCGTTACCAAAAATTAAAAGCCGTTTGCAGCGCCTCGCACATGCTGCAACTTAACTGGCACACACACAGCCTCCTTTAAATGCACCGAGAAGTCGTGACAATGATGAATAACGTCAGTCATTAACTCTGCAGGATAACAATAACAGGAAAGACAGTCAGCAATATGCCACATAGCGTTTTATTAATTATTATTATTTTTTTTTTTGCGGTCGACAGAAGTTTTTCACCAACGCAGAGTGTGCATATATGTACCGTTATGTTGTTCTTGTCCTTTTCGCTGGCGAGTTGAAAATAATGCGCGTACTTCCACGATGCAAAAGCTGTCCTCTCTGCCATCTTGCCGGGGGTTCGAAAACACTAAGACACATACACACACACACACACACACACACACACACAGGTAACGTAGGTCAGCAGCAGGGCACAGACGCATCACAGCGCTGCGCCTCCGCTGACACATCCGCAGGTGGCGCAGTACTGTCTGACAAAAAGCAGGCTGCAGGCGGGATTTTCCTTTCCTTATCCGGAGAAATTCTTAAAATAACGGATTACTTTTTGAAAAAAATAACAAAGTTACTGATTCCTTGACGCACGAAACTAACGCGTTACGTTACACGAAAAAAGTACTTAGAGTACCCTCAACACTGGTCATAGCCAACGGTACCCTGAATGCTGTTAGGTTCCAGGAGCGATTGTCAGAAATTAAGCTCTTCAGTGGGTCCTGGGCTACTTCTGGTGCAGGACAATTGCCAGTTGCTGGCCGTTGTTACATCATTTTATTCTCAGGAAATCATACTATGTTAATCAGTGAAGACTTGAATCATTTGTTCATCAAGATCTGATGTGTGATCAAAGTGTTCTCTTAATTTTGTATTAGCATCTAAACTATTTATTTCTTCCAGTTTGCTCACCAGCTTTCTTTATAAATATTTTGAACACTGAGGATAACAATCTTGTGTCATCAGAGAGATAGACAAGCAGCAGTCTCAACAGGTTCTTCTGTTTATACCCATCATTTGTGAAACATTAAAGGGATAGTTTTCACTTCTAATTAGGTGCTTTAGAAAGTTTTGCTCAATCAAATGATTCGATGCTTCTTAAACATTTATTTGTTTAACCCTCTGAGGTCCAGGGTATAATTGGCCATTTTTGACTACTTTTGATTTTACCTTTACATTTAATTTTGAAGCTGATGTATCAGCCTCATACAGGTGTTCAGCTTTCTCATGCATCAAGTGTCCACTCATCTCAGTTCAAACAATCTTCCACGGCAGAAATTTCA
The DNA here is from genome assembly GCA_963678695.2 of Diplodus puntazzo. NCBI lineage: Eukaryota > Metazoa > Chordata > Actinopteri > Spariformes > Sparidae > Diplodus > Diplodus puntazzo. The sequence goes on along the minus strand of OZ023158.1, from coordinate 9,588,960 downwards.
GAATGAACCTCATCGTCTGTAGTTCCTGAGCCATTTTTATGTACCAGTGTGGGAAAACAGGGTTCACATCTCTCCTCACCGCTAACTGTTTGGACTGACTCCAGCCGATTCCTGGCATGGTTCAATTCTAATGTAAACATCTCTCATCATTACATGTTTGCATCAATCTGTCTTATCATCTGGGTTCAGCGTTTGCACTCTCAATCTTAATGCATTCTGGTATTTATCACTTTTTTTCAAATCTGAATCATTGTTTAGATTGTCTGTGAAGTCAACCTGTCTGGTGAGGAAACTTTTACTGTAAATGGGATAATAGTTGTGTGGATTTCCTTTTAAACCTCATCTCAAGGAATACAGACATTACCGTAAATTCTATAATAGCTGCTGAATAATGACTTGAAGGGTTACAAGCTTTTGTGTAAAGGCATACTCAGAAGGCATACTTATTTCTTCATTCTTGTTTGTGTTTTCATATATAGCATGAAACCTAATGTTTTTCAACTTTATTGCAAATGATTGTATCAGATGTGTATAGGCCTACAAAACTCACACTTCTGAATCAGACATATTATCCATCATGGATCAATTTGGCAAAGTTATTGATAAAGCGATGGAACAACTCACACAATATCCGATTTATTGCAACAGGAGTTATACACACTTCTGGCTTTTATTCAGTATCAGATTTGAGATAGTCCTTCCACGGATTCCCAGCTCCATTTACAATAACCGGTTACGACAGCCCTCATAACATTTTTGTTGAGTATACATACTCTGCCAATTAGCTCTCACCATCACATCCACAGGGTTAAGGGAGGAATTGGCATCTTATCCATTGTCAAGCAAGTCTGTCTATCTCTTCCTCATTGTCAGTTTGGTTTAATTTTCCTCTTTCATCAGCGCATTCTGGTCATTTTTTATGTAAGTTCAGACTACTCTTCCTCCTCAGATCAATGTAATCAATACTGGACACTCTGAATACTACGCATTCTGCTAAATTCTTCAAGTTCCTGTCCACTCAAATGTGATTTCTGCTATTCTATCCTTGGAAAGTCTGTGCATCTCAATTTAGGGTTTTTGTACAGAATTTGTCGCTAGAAGGTGTTTGCCCATTCAAAGCCGAAAATGAAAAATTCTTTTTTCACCTTATTGAAAGGTGTATGCAAGCATGATTTCTTTTGATATCTCAATTTCAAATTTACTTGTGGTCAAATATTCAGCACTCAGGTGTGTGTATACTGGGAATGGACCTTTTAGATTGAAGTCGGAGCAGCAATTAAAACAGTGTGATTACTCATACTGTGGAATTAAAAAAAAAAAACTCCAGGGGCCTTTTAGGGCTTGCAATACAGGGTTTCATTTTTATGCAAGCCACATCAGTCCGTTTTGTTTTTTTTGCCTTAATAATTTGCGGAGGTGATCTCCATTAGTAATTGGTAAATGGACTCACATTTCTGTAGCACATCTCCAGTCTGCTGACCACTCAAAGTGCTTCACAGCTCTTGTCACATTCACTCATTCACACACACATTCACACATTGATGGCAGAGGCTGCCATGCAAGGAGCCAAGGTGGCAGCCTACTCATCAGGAGCAGATATTGAAGGGTCTTATTTTGCTTGAGCCCAATTTTTGCAATGTGCATAATTCATGTTCTCAGTGTTGAGCACAGACATGTTTGCTTTTCAGGTCACTGCTCACCATCAGCCGTTGCTGGCTGAAGTGTAGACACTGAAAGCAGGGCATTGCTGTTGTCAATCCATTGCTGGCTAAACAAACCAGGTTTATCATTGTTTTTTAATTAATCCCTGGGCAGTTGGTTTGTTGAATTATGTCGTTTTGAGCAATACATTATGAGGTACCAGATGTAAACAGAAGGATCAGCAGAGGTCCACTGATGCTGATCCTTGACAACGTTGATACAAACCTGTCTGAGGGAATTATTGATGATCATTAGCTGATTGTGGATAAAGACTTTGCATTGCTGACTGACTGCTATTGAGATAGGCCTGGCTATACAAAATTAATTTCGAGCTCAAAGAGTTGCTGTTTTACGGCCATTGCTGGCTAAAGTTAGTCACTGTACATCAATTAGCTTCTTACAGCTAATTAGATTGTTACAGCCTTAACATAAAATGTTTAAAGCATAGTTACTCAGTGCAAGCATAACTTGACAAACAAATTTGACAGCGAATACCAAATATTTTTTTTTTTTTTTTAACCACCAAAACAGAAATTGAGTATCTTGGAGGCTTACACTGTTTTCACAGCTCAGTAATGTGTTCAAGTAAATCACAGCATTCACACAATTAGCTTGTATGATTGAAACGCCATGCGAAGCTGTGTAATCCTGAGTCAAGCAAATACATTTATTCAGCAACAAAGTTTGAGGGGCGTCCTCCTGAGATTCTCTGTTACTCCGCTGCTGAGTGCAAATGTAGCTGCTCTGAGAGCCGTGTATGCCAAGACAACTAGGCGGAGTGGCAGGTTCAACCATTCACAGTCTGGCCAAGATGCTGCAAACTCGATTGCCCAAAGATGCTCACATGCAAATGGAAAGTTAATTAACTCTAGGTCTGTTTTAATTTTCAATAAACCCTCTTCCTAAATTGATTGTTTGTGCTAAAAAAAACAGTCCAATGAAAACAGTCCATCATAGTTTCCTACTGTCTAAAGTAATGTGGCCAGATGCACAAGCATTCCTACCAGCAGTCCAAACCAAAAACATCTAATGTACATGGACAAGTAAAGCAACAAATTCTCACATTTCACAAGCTGTAAACATAAGTGCAAATGCACTCACACAATTACTTGATTATCAAAATAGTTGCCAGTGAAATAAAACAAATTGAAAAATCCAAGCCACACTTAGCATAATGGCAGACCATGGTCTGCAGGAGATTGTGCCATTAAATTAATTAAACTTAAAGTTGAGTCAGTCAGACAAACTGAAATTATATCACCAGCACTTCAATTTTTGCACTCGAAACAAGTGAGTCCTTTCCTCAATATTTTTTTTAGCTAAGTCATAGTGAATCCAATGTTTTTGCACATAAGTTATTTTACTTCACTTAATTTATTAAGATATGCTGTAACGGTGCGTAAGGATAACGATGTGAGCATCCACACTGACGAATGACAATGTTCTTTAAACAGCAGCATCAAGCTGCGTGCTCCAGCTGTGTTGGCAGCTTAGGAAAATGGATTGATGACCTGTGACTGCTGTATGTAATACAGATAAACAAAGAAAGAAACCCCCCAGAAAGATGCTGTTTTATGAAATGCTTCAGGAGTCAGTAGAATCCAGGATTCTGGCAGGAGAATTTTCATTTTTTTTAAGGGAATTTTAGTCATACTTTTGGCTTGGTCTACATCTGTCCTATCAATCGTTGAAGGACCTCAAAAAAAACTTCAGAGACCCCATCAGCACCTATGATCGGATGCTGTGTAAATTCAGATGGATTCTGATTGGCTGTCTGTGTTTCTATTGTTCATCAAATCGCTCTGAAAGTGATCCTAACAATATTGTTCCCCACTGTTGTTGTCATTAGTCGTCGCGTGGCAACTATATATTTATAGTTAGTGTTCTTGGTGTGGACGGCCCTTAATATAACTCAAATAAATCCTCTGTTTGGGAAGGTTACTAAGTTCAGTGTTTTATAGAAGAGTTGGTTACATTTTATCGTAACTTGGGGGCTCTAGTTTGTATATTTTTTTCTCTTTGCCTTGTTTAGCTGATCCCTCTCCCGTACCACTGTAAAACTCTGATGAATCTCTTCATTTAGGGGCCTCTTCAACAAGCCTGGCATCCAGAGAGATCCTTAACAGACTCTTCCTCAATTACAGGATGTGGATGGAGTTAGAAAGCAAACCATTAAACCAGCCAGGCAGAGGCCAGCCCGGGCAGAACAACTTGTTAGGAGACAGTGTTGTAATGAGGAGTGTTTAAGGCTTAGGCGAGGGTGCCTTTTGAAAGAAGACCAGAAGCTAGACTGTTAACAGGATATTTACTTTACTTTCTCCTTATCTTCATAGACACACACATGTACAAACATTTCACCAATATACATAACCATTTGTCCTGTCAGAGGGTTCAACCTCTTAATTTCAGTGTTTGGTGCACATATTACTAGTACTGTATGTCTGCTGGCTACCTATTAGGAGAGCAGGGCAGAGGAGATAATGGATCATGCACATAGCACATTACATCTATTTCATGTTGTGCATTCCATTTAATTTCATTAAATCACTATAATAATAATAATGTTTTTATGCAAGTTAGCAAATGTTCATTTTTAATTTGATGTGCTGTAACGATTAAAATTAAACCATCAGATTAAATTAGTGACCACTGGTATAACATGTGTGCTTCAGGCTGTGATTGGATTAACCCACAAGAGTGCAAAAGATGAAAAGAAAGCTGTGAGCCCCTTCAGACCCTCTGTTTCTCTCACTGTCTGTGCAAGGTGTATACAGTATGTGTTTCTGGAACTAAAATTAAATTACATTCCAACTTAGGGTGCTGCTTCACCATTGGGCCTCAGCACAATTACCACAAACTAAACTAAATCATTTCATATTTTTTATGAACAAATTTGTCTGAAATTGAGTCTGTTAAGTCAAAAATAATATCAGTATCAGCATATCGGTATCAAAACATATACATTTGTAATTGTCATTCTCATGTTTAAAAAATTACAAGAGCAACATTTCCCGATCCAGAGTAAAACATTTTGTTGTAATGGCATTTGTGTGCACAGTGAATTGATAGTGGCAGCACAGATCTATGGCACATGGTCTAAAGTCCACGGGCCAAGTGGATTAAGGACATATCCAACTCCCTTTTTGCCAATATAATGGCGCATTATCTGGTCGCAAAGTAAAGCGCAAGACACAAAGGGGTTGTGTTTTTAATTTTCTTAATTATTCGTGTGTGGGATGTGGTCCTTGGCCGGCGGACCCTCTGCCTTAGCTGATCAGGAGCAAATACACAGATATTTAACTGAGTGTCCCCTTGAGTGTGTTATAATAATACGCAGATCGCAGTTTGTTGGATCGGACGGGCTGGGTCATTAAAATTATTCTGATAAATAGCAGGTGGGACGCAAGCGGGTGACGGAACTCTTTAATGAGGAAAATATTGATTACGTTACCTGCAGCGATCGCCAAGCAGCAGAAACGATAAGTGCGTCCCGTCATTGAGGGAGACACGTTCGTATTTATGCAAAAGACACAGCAGCTTAACGTCTTTGATTACTTAAATCTCCCAATGCAAAAAGGAGATCGGCCAGGATTTAATGTTTATTGATGTTGTACGTTCTTCTATACGTTCAAAAGGTCACACATGTAGTCAAGGTACATCAAGTGAAATTGCTTGGAGTAGAGCAGCCATTCCATCACAGCTGTCTAAAAATATACATTTCAGAAGGAAGGAGAGTTTCTCTGTTCTGTCAAGTTCATAGCTATGGCTTTTAATTTTGCTGCTTACAGGATATTTACTGCAGTGAAATTACTGTGAATATGGAAAGCTGTAAAATGACTGAGAACAGCCTTTCTCATCGAAAAACTCAGCTTTCTTCTCGTCTATTTGTCAAGATTCTTTCTCAAACAGAGAATGATGGCATGGTTAGTAGTCATATGTAGTTATTACCATCACAACCAGACTGCTGTTCTGGCGAGACCAACAACTCAAGCATGGATTAGCGATAGCATCGATATTAGCATGGACAAGCAATAGCATGAATATTAGCAGGGATAGCACTAGCTGTAACTCAAATGTGAGCTCTTCTTGTGTATTAAGGAGCTGCAGAGTTTGTTTATGGTCCAATTCCAACCTGTACTGAACATCTACTGCCACTGGACAACTTCTCTGCTGCACTTTCTCTCTACTCCGAGCCTGGGTTTCACATCTTCATTTTGCTTCATTTTTTAAAATTTTATCAAACAGAAATATTTCCTTATTCTTCTCCTGTTATTTGTGCCTATATTTCACTTAGTATTTACTATTTTCATTTCATAGTATTTTTATTGGTATAGACACAAGTGCAATTGTGCAATCATTTAAAACACAGTTGTATGGGTTTTTATTTTTCAACAAACAGAAGCTTAACCCATCAAAATAATAATTATGAAAGTCCTAAAAACATCAACAAGCAGCCAAATAAACACTCGTCAGAACGACATATATTACAATGCCCTTCATACAAGAGAAAACACACATTACACTGACATATGGGAGCCATTTTAAGGGCAAATTACATTACACACAGCAGCGTTTGTGTCACAGTGCCACAAATTAACTGCGACCTAATTTCAAGATGCAAAAAAAAATATGGTGATGTGAGTTGCAGAGACAGATTGGTTTGATTCTACATAGTTTGCGGAGAGCTGTGGGAACCACAAAGAGACCGCTGCCAGAGTGTTGTGACTAATATGAGAGAGGTTGGGGGATGTGTCATGATATACTGTAGAAGAGAACATGCTACCAAGGCATAGTTTTCATCTCTTGGATAAGGCTTGGATGTTGAAATCATTTAAAGAGAAGCATGGGTGTGTGTGTGTGTGTGTGTGTATGTGTGTGCATCTACTGTGCTGTATGTAAATAATTAAAACAGAGTGTTTAAAATGTACTTACTCTGGTGATTTAAATTTTATCATAACAAAAATATGCCCTGGTCTTAATAAAACCTTTAAATGTAAAATAAATGTATCCTCTATATTCACCTTTTCTTAAAGGACCTATTTGTAATATTCAGCGACCTGCGTCAAACAAATAGGGGGCAGAACATTTAGTTCAAACCCTTTTCGTCATATATCTTGTAGAGATGCACCGATCCAGTTTTTTCCGATCCAATCCGATACCGATACCTGGACTGAGCGCATCGGCCGATATCCGATACCGATCCGATACCGTTGTTGAATTAATAATAAACTGTATACCTTCCACCATGTGAAAGGGACTAAAGGCACCAGACTTTCCTAACTAAGACAAAATAATCAAACAGTTACCGAACATTGTAAACATGTGTAACATTAATAATAATACATAATAATAATAATAATAATAATAATAATAATAATAATAATAATGATAATAATACATTTAATTTATATAGCACCTGTCAGGGTACTCAAGGACACATGTAACAAAGTGGAACAAACAAATCAAAGAATGTATGTAGCGCCTGTCAGTCAGCACGGAGGGAACACTAGCACCAAAGTCAGTAGCACCGTCTGTAAACAAACTAGCGTCTGGAGGCTCCGTGCACACAGCGGGGGCGACCATCCAGCATCGCTGCGAGCCAGGGAGACCGCAGCAGCAGAGGAGGAGACAAAGCAGCCCTGCGGTGAATAACCCTGAGGTTGTGGTGGAGGGAGGACCAACGGAGCAAAGATGGACAGCCCACAGAGTACTGAGTACGTCGGTTTGAAAGTTAGCGTTGCTAGGCTAACAGCTGACCGGTGAGGCTAACAGCTGATGGCGGGGCTACTAGCTAATCAGCGAGAAATGTGACGTGAGTACGTGTAACGTCTTGCAAACAGGAATACAAAATAAAACATAGCAGCTGAACCTGAGAATAAACTAATAAAGAGTTGGTCAAACAACAACTTGCGCTCTTCCAGCATATGACACACTGACGCTGATGAATGACGTAGATGTGCTGCGACGGCGAAAAAAAAAAAATTGTATCGGCTGGTGGATCTGTTTCATTTTACCGATCCCCGATCCAGCCGTTTTGTCAATATCGGAGCCGATATCTGATCTTAATATCGGATCGGTGCACCCCTAATATCTTGCATACTAATTAATTTCTATGCAAATTCCATGACACATGTTCTTAAGATCGTAAAGACCGAAATGATTACTACTATGTATATAAGGAATTTGCATTGGTGTGTGGTGATTAATAAATGAAGGCTAATTACAGCAACATTCAAAAACATAATAATAGAACACAAAAATTACAAAAACACAACACAAGGAAAGACTAAAACAAATACGGCATAAAGGGCAGGGTGGTAATTCATCACTGGGTGTGGCTGGACTGGATTTCTGCTCCTGAAAAGACAAAGGTATGGCAGAGCAGTTGGTCTAGTCCAGACATATGCTTTTTTTTTTATTATAACATGTTAGCACTGTGTTGATTATACAGTGTGAACAGTGATGTGATCAGAATCAGATACATACAGTATACTCTGCAGTGTTTTCTGTAAAGCCCTCTGTATAGAGATTATTTGAGATGATGAAGTTGTTTTTCTGAAGCTTCTACATCTTCATGTTTACTGAATAACTTACCAAGGCTGTTAACCTCTTTGCAGTAATTCCCTCCTGGCTCGACTTCTTCACCCTCTCCTGCCGCACACGTTCAATCAAAACAGAAAAACAGCATAGACTTATGTTTTTGCACTGTAAAGTGGTAGCTACATGGGGGCGGGGGAAGGATTGTGGATGGATCCTGCAACAGGACAAACAAGCAATTTACTCGAATAACATCAAAACCAGCTGCTTAGATAGAGCTCACTCAAATGTTATTTAATGCATGGGCAGCTAGCCCAAATAACCAGTTGTACTTAAGAAACAAGCCCCCAAAAACGGAACCCGCAACAACCAATTTTTATAGGTGACTTAAAAAAATACAAGCCCAAAGTCACTTACGACAAGCGAACTTGGCAACACTGCTTGTCATTATTACTTACATATACAGTGCATGTATGGTATAATTTAGTTTGACTTACATACTTTTGCTTGGCTGGGATGTTGCACATATAATTGTATGTTTGTATGTGTGCGTCTAATAAAGCACGTTTCTATTCATGCTACTGTTGTTACTGGGCCACGGCCAAATCCACTTGGACATTTTTGACCTATGAGACAAACAAAAAAAAAAAAAGAAAGAGAAGGAAAAGAGAGTGACAGCCAAACATAGAGAGCCGGAGACAGAAGAAAGCAGATGATTGGCTGTGATTTGACTGGAATAGAGAGCGATGCAGAAAGAGAAGAAACAATGAGAGGTAGGGAGGAACAGAGACAGAAGAAGCAGGCAACAACTAAAGGCGTGTTATCCCAGTGTGAGGAACAGCTTGAAAACAAAGAAAGATGAGAAGAAAACAGGAGGTGTCTGTTTGAAACTGCTGCCCACTGGGACTGTAAAGTACAACCACAGTCCTGTACTGCCAGGCCACACAGCCAACGTTGAGACCAAACAAAAGCAACGCAGGGCAGCTTGACTGCACTTAGACGTTCATGCAGTTTTGTGTTTTCCCCTCTCTCTTTTTATTGGCTGTGTGAGGACTTTACAACCCCAGGGATGAATTATGATGGCTTCAATCCGACTAAAATGCTAATGTAATAAACAACGGGAGGAACAATTGAGAAAAGCAATCACCTTAATTGATGCTGCAGCGAGGCTTTGGGGTCAGAAAGGGTTAAGCATCAAGAATTTGGAGGTAGAGCCTTTTAAACTTGTGTGAAATTTATAGGTTTCAGTGGTGGCTGTTATTAAGTGGTTACAGACACTAAATTAGCTCTCAACATCTAGGTAGATGTGGGGGTGAGGATAGAGGCATTGTTTGTAATGTTTTGCACACACTTGTGATCAGACACTACTGGTGTTCTTGTGCTGCCTGCCTCCTCTCATGCAGTTCCATGTGAGTTTTTTCTGTTCGCTGTGTTTTTCTAACAGGCTTGTCGTAGAGTGTTTTTCTTGCCCGGCACAAGTTTTTCGTACTTTGTCTTGATAATGGAGTTCGATCTTGGCGACTTTGCACAACCGTTTCTCTAAACGTTTCGTTGTTGCACAGCACTGCGTTTGGTTTTTACTGCCGACCGCTTCAATGGCACTATGCCTACACAGCCAGAATAGCAGAGATAAAGTCTGAGTTATTGTCCATGTTGACTGATAAAGTTGCTTATCTGGTAACACCAAAAATTCGTTCACCTGTTGCAAATTCCTCATATGTGTAAACCTACCTGGCAATAAAAGCAATTCTGATCTGGTTAGCGACTTTTTGCTTGCCCAATGAAGGATAATCTGGTACTGTTCACTGTTTTACTAAAATTTGACATGTTAACTATTAATTGTCCACACTGGAGTTAGATTTCAATAAATATCTGTATCCACATTAATTATGCACAAGGCTCAGCAGTGCTCAGTTTATTAATTGTACTTATATACTTTTAGGTCTGGATGTCATGTTTTAATATCAGCCACAAAGCAAGTGCTAGTATTGCTTTCAACAAGTGTGTTAAAACATGGTCCTTGAGACATCAACCGTAGCAGTAAGTAACAAGATACAGTCAAGAAACTTGACAGGTTTGTAGCTGAGATCAAGTCAAGATAGAAGACAGATGTGGTCTGAGCAAGTGAGTTGGAAGTATGTAATGGGCCATTGTTCCCCCTATTTTATGCCCCTAGCGGTTTACACCTTGTGATTCTCTGTGTGTGTCATCACGGCAAAAAGTCGTCCTAGAGACACCTATTGTAGCAGGCCACAGTTATAGGTATTGTTCCAGGTGTTCATATGTGGACAGATTATCGTTATGTTATTGTGTTTTGTGCCTCATGCAAGTAACCTTTTATTTCCCCTCCATGGATTGGGGGGGCAAAGACTTTTTCACATGTCTGAACTCTTCCTCCACACTTCAAATTGCACAGTCACCCCCCAATGACACCAAACCTTTTTTGTATGTAAATGTAGATTGAAACCACAGGTGAGGTGTTCTCTGAAACTGCATCAGTGGGCAGGAATATTATGCCAAGGAGCCTGACCCATTTTGATTTCTGATGTTAAGATGTGTTATGTAGTATTTACCTGTTCAGTGAAACATTCTGTCTTCATCTCTGTAACAGTAATGATGCATTTTCACTCATGGGAATGTTATGAATCATCAAAGCCCTGGCTGGACCTTACCCCAGGGAGTCCTGGATCATACCTACACATTACTTTCAAGGTATTTCTTGTAGACTAGGATAGAATAAATGTCATGCCCCCCTGTATGTACCTGGACAGAAGGTCTGGCTCTCATCCCGCGATCTACCCCTCAGAGTTGTCTCACGTAAGCTGGCTACTCGTTACGCTGGCCCTTTTGACATTGTTAAGCATATAAACCCATCTGCTGTCTGCCTCAAGCTCCCTGCTTCGTTCGTACTACTACAGCTACTGTTAATTTAAATATTGCAGGTGTTTATGAATGCTTTTATTAATACAGTATATCGTATTTACTGACCTGATTTGTGATTTGTATTGGTGTATGATATGTGATTTCTGTTTTGTATTTGGAATATTCTGTTCATGAACTTGTTTCATTGTATGTATTGTAAAGGACTGAGTGACATACTGATGTTAATTGTTATGCCATGGTGTTACTGTGCTGAGACTTATGTTCAGTTAAGAAAAGGACTCTTTAATGCAGTTCTGAGTTACCAAGTTTCGTGAATGTCAGTGAAGCTGTTTGAGGAAACCCAGGGATGTGAGGTTTCTAGAGGCCAAAATCCTCTCAGTCATTATTGTGAGACACAACAGTATCATAAATTACCTATATTGTAGTGAATCGTAATGTCTCTGAGAAAATGTGTGTGCAACGTCAATGATGATGATGATGATGATGATAATAATAATAATAATAACAATAATAATAATAATAATAATAATAATAATAATAATAATAATAATAATAATAATAATAGCAATAATAATAATACATTTAACAAGTTCAAAATTGATCCCCAAACTTCGAAACGTGGTTCAAACTCGAAACTGTCTCAGCATCTATATCAAATACAACCATGGGAATACTTTCCTGTAGATTACACCGCTCTTTATATCCCACAGCAGTTTTTCATCAAATACGGTCACAAGATATTAACATTCATTTGCCTTGTTATATTAACAATGAGACTATGTGCACCTGGTAGTGGCCTATCAATGGTAATTAGTTTATCTTCCTTCAAACTGTTTTTATTGTTTGTCAGCATTTTTAATGGTATTTTTTATTTGCTATTACTTGTAATTAAGTGCTGTGGACTAATATAAAAGTGATAAATTCTATGTTATAAACACCTGCAAATACTTTTCCACCCTTTAGCAATATTGTAGTGCATTGTATGAATCTGACACGGACTATGATCCTCAGTCTGAACAAATCTGTGTGATCTGGATCAGTTAGCATCTGCCTCAGCCAGCTGACCGAACTGATCTGAAGGAGCAAACTCTGCAGAGTGTGATCTGTAGCAAACATGATTGGTGTGAGTGCACTTTGAAATGACTGTTGTAAGCCAGCTGTGAAAACACTCTTAAAGAGGCTTCTTGAGATCCCAGTACAGCAGAAATGCTGGTGCAGCTAATTGCCATGGAGCCCTCACTTCTCTTTTGGAGTCCCTGTAGTGGAATGTTAGGGTCTAAAAAGATGACCTACTAATGTTGCTGCCTGGTTCACACTGTGCACTCACCTTTTGTAATGAGCTCAGATCACAACAGGGCCTTAAAAAAAAAAAAAAAAAAAATAGAAAATGTTTTCCTTTATAATTTCTTGTTTGCTTTTCTTCAAAATCCATCCTCATGTTTTGGTCTTTTCCTAGTCAGACAGGAGAAAAGAAAAGGGCGGGGAGGAAAGGCTAAAGGAAAGTGAAAGGAAATTGGGCTGCTGACTGTGCAGATTCTGCCTCAGTGGCACCCCAGCCAGCTGCATCCATCACGCCCAGATGCTAATGGCTGTTGCAGACCCACACCCTCCCCAGTGTGCCCAAATCATCCCCAAACCCCCCACACCCTGTCCCCATCCCCCTCTTAGCCAGCATGGCAAAGGAGACTTGACACAGAAATGAGTTGAAACTAATGACTCTAATGAGTCTTACTGCCCCCCTGCCAATGTCTATCGTCATTACCGCTGCCCCTGCAAGTGGGTCCAAATGGCTCTGTTTTTAGCTTGGCACTGCTGCTGCTCCCTTCAGTGAACAATAACAGGAGGGGGTAGTCTCTGCCATAGTCATCCTGTCATCTTTGTGTCCTCAAAAGAAGTTTTTTTTTTTATGAATAATATATAAAAGATTAACCCTCTGACATAAGACACTGCAGTGCATACCATAACAGAACCACGAGTTTCCCCAGTACTCAGTTTTAATCAACTAAAATTAAAGGATACGCTGCCGCTAAAAAAGTCTGGGGTCGCTGTGAAATGTTGTTGTTTTCGGAAGAAAAGAACAATTTTATTTAACGTAAATAAAACTAAATTGATCATAAATAGAGTCTAGACATTATTAATTTGGCAAATAACTTTTCCAGCTGGAAATGGCAGACATTCAATGTGATATCTATATGTGTGCACAAAAGATTTTCAGCAACCGTCACTCCTGTGCTACAATGGCACATCGTGTTAGCTGATTTAAGTTGATCATGTTAAAAGGCTTATTGATCAGTTGAAAGCCTGTTAATGATTATGTTAGCGCAGTTCAAAACTGTGGTTCTGGTTTAAGAAGCAAAAGAATTGGTAGTATCTGGAGCATCAGCATTTGTGGGTTTCATTATAGTCTCAAAATGCCCAGGTTAAAAACAAAAGGCTGTTTCTGACCCCTGGCTCTGACAGCACACCATAGCACCATTTGAGAATGGTGACTGGTCAACAACTGAAAAGGTCCTTGAGAAAGTGCAGACTGAGCCTAGCCTTGCTATTGAAAAAGGAAGACCTGGCTTCCTGCAGAACAAAGACTGTGCTGTCATTGCGTCCTCACTGAACTTAAAACAGAGTTCCACTTGCAAAAGACATGTTTTTAATGTAACTTAATAACAAGAGTTTTTATTTACCTATTAGAAAAGAGCTAACAGCAGTTTATAGCTGCCTGCCATAAACTGACAGTGTTGCCACAGTTACCTTGAAGAAGTAATCTGATTACTGATTACTCATTTCAAAAGTAACTAAGTTAGATTACAAGTTACTTTATTAGTTACATTCAGTAGGGGCCTCAACATAAACATTCAGCGTGGCCTTCATATTTCTCTCCATCTCTGCACACTCCTTCTCTAGGTAGGAAGATAAAGATGTTCTGTGAGGCAGCACGGCATTGATAGTAGCAGGGATCTTGTTTATTATGGCACCAAACGAGGGCGAGTCAACCGTGTTTAAGTGCAGCATTTCCTCTACAACATACTGCACGACCAACTTCTTCAACTCTCCTCCACTTACTTGTTTTGCACTGAAGTCCAGCGTTTGCTGTTTGGGTGGTGGGGGACCTCCTGCAGAAGTCGAGACCGTGGCTTTGCTCGCAGCTCTCTGCTGTACACCAACTGGTAGGACTTGCTCTGTAAAAATAACTGTGCTGTGACTCCAAATTTGATGTTGTGTTTTTGAAGCATGATAGTACTTTATCGCCAGCACAGAGTGTAAAACGAACCTTAATATTCTCAGCTTTAGCTGACACTAACTCAAAATAATGACTGTATTTCCAGCTCGAAAATGCGCATCTCTCTCCTCCCTCCATTGTTGCTGTGTTTGTGTCGCTGCGTGGCGTACACGTGTCCTCGTACTGAAAACGTGACTTGTTGTGTACGTGACGTCACTCCCCGAGACGCAAGAAGAAAGCAAAAATATATATTTTTACTAACGAAAATGACAAAAATAATAGCAACGCACAGTGACTTGGATAAGTAACTTTAATCGGATTAACTAATGCCACCAATGCCAGTAACGCGCTACTAAGTAACGCATTCCTTTGGCGTTTTGGCTTATATCATTCATTGTGTCCAGTGTTAATTTTGACAGCAAATTCTGATTTAGTCTTAGTCTTAGTCTTTTGAATAACACACCATTTAGTTTTAGTCATATTTTAGTCATCTGAAATCTTTTAGTCTTAGTCTAGTTTTAGTCGACTAAATATCATAAGATTTTTAGTCTTAGTCTAGTCTTAAGTCTTTTAGTCTTAGTCTAGTCTTAGTGAGTGGTAAATCTCTCTCTCTCAATTCATTTCAATTCAAATGGCTTTATTGGCATGAGGCAACACTGTACATATTGCCAAAGAAAGGGTTTGGAAATAAAAAAATAATAACAATAAAGGAAAACTATATTTACAACAAATTACTTATAATCTATACTGTTGGTAATACTGTAACTATGATTGACTCAATCATAGTTACAATAAAATAATCTCAGTCGATAAGTAATTAATAACAATGAATCAATCAGTTTGTGTCAACTGAAAATGTCATCTCTCTCTCTCTCTCTCTCTCTCTCTCTCTCTGTAAATGTCGCTTCAATTTGCTGGTGTTTTTGCTCCACACGGTTTGCAGACGGTCTGGCTGTCATATGTGAGGTGTGCCCAGATGTCAATTCTCGTTTTCTAGCTCTGACATTTCTTTTGTTCATGAGGCATGCCGTTGCCCTTGGACCGCGTGCACTGCAAACCGTTAATGCTAGCGTCTTTCTAACGAGTGAAGTCAGCTGAAATCCGCCAAAGCTGTGCAACTAAATATCATGTAAACAACCTAACTCTTGTGAAAACGTCCACAAAACTGTGCGAAGTTCTGCAAACTTGTCTATGTTCTCCTTCTGTGTAAATGCTGCTGCCTCTGTTTAGCTTGCCGCGGCTTTTTAAAGTGGCTCTGCTGCTTCTGCATCGGTCAACCTAACCTCAAAAGATTCGCTCTGATTGGCTCTCTTCTCCATTCGTCCCTCCCTAACATTTTCGTCTCGTTTTTATACGTTGACTAAAGTGTCAGTTATATTTCGTCACAGTCTTCGTCATCATATCTGACTTTTTATTTAGTTTTCATTTAGTTTTCGTCCGTGAAAAAGGTTCGTTGACGAATATTTTTTGTCATAGTCTTCGTCAACGAAATTAACGCTGATTGTGTCAATGAATGATATAAACAAATCCAGCGACCAATTTTGATGTTCCACCATCTAGCGGTACTGCCGTTACTGCAGGGGGACATAGAGAGAAACATAGAGAAAACATTTGACCATTCACCTTAATGAAAAAAAAACAAAATCTTTTAAAATATGATTTATGCATTTGTTTAATTGGTATTAAAGATTATTTCATTAATTGCCTTTCAACAAAATGCTAACTTCATGTCAATCATAGGGGATCAATACAAGCGCAGGACTTTCATTCAGGAGACTGTTGTTTTTGTCCAGTTTGAGTAAAAGTTACTTAGTTAAAGTTGGTATGTTTGTAACAGAAGTTACAAGTGGCATAGCTATTTTAAACCAAACCCAGGGCTTAATTTGTGAAACAGGTTCCTAGGACCTATTTGATAGGATCGGGCACCTGCAGGCATTCAAAATCTGGTTTAAAAGGAGATAAAGGGAGCCTTCAGGTGACACAGTGACGTCGAAAGCATAATACGTGTTATGCATGAAACGTGAGCTACTCTGCATGGGTTTAATGTTTTTTAATGTCTAAATATTTTGGCATATGATCATCGCTAACCCCACAAATAAGTGGGCGTTTGTGCTGTGAAAAGATGGAATGAGCATGGTTGATTTAAGATGTGTGTAAGTAGGTGTGAGTCTGCAAAGCTGTACACAGTACTGAAATGGATCGGAGGTGATCGAGCAGACAGACAGAACATACTTCGGTTTTTCAGCCTGCTGCTTATTGTCATTGTCTGTAGATCTTTTGATGACCCTATGACAGTTGTAGTTTAGTAAACTGCCAGCCCCCAGTCGTTGTCCAATGTGCTCCAAGCACCGTAGATTTGTGACGTGTTCTCTGACTTTTTCGTTCCCCCTGATTCAGGAACAGTACCCAGTCTGTGGTTTGATTTAAGCACTGCCTGAACCACAAGGTCTTCCTAAATCTGACTAAAAGCAACTCTACGACAATTGTCATTCAGCAACAGTGGTATATGTTGTTTTGGGACACACTGACAATCAATTCAGTCATATAGATTCAAGTCCATGTTGTATGGAACAGCTGAGAGCTGCACAGGTTTTTCCTGTTCTCGTAAACATTGTTTTTAAAGTGACATTATATAAAAAGTTATTGAAGGAAGATGCCACTGCAGTAATGGCAGCTTGTCTGCTTCTGGTGCAGATTGGGAAGTAAGTGAGTCACTGTCAATGCTCATTTGCATATGACAGAAAGCTAAGGAGAAAGGCACAGGGAAGTATTCCGATTTACACTGACTTTCTCAAATTCATTTGCGCATGTGTTTGTCCATGTATATGTGCCTTTGTGGCTGCGTGCTAAATTTGTGTGTGAAACTTTGAGTGTTTTTCCATATCGATGTGTGGACGTGTGTGTGTGTGTTGAGCCCCAAATAAACAGTCCAGGCCTCTGCTCCCTCCTCTTGGCAGCCACATCTCCTATCTGAACACACCACAGTGATCTTCACCCAAAGACCGTAATCTCTGCCAAACCCTCCAAGCACTGTCAGTGCTGGCACCAAGCCAGGGACCCAAGATGCCAGTGCCGGGCCCCCACTGGGTGGCCCCTGCCGGTCTGCCAAGGTCAAGTGTATTTAGCTCCACTTCTCAGCTCATAGGGTGGGGTGGTGGATGGTGAGGGTGTAAGCAGGAGTGGGTTTGCTGGGAGGCCTGGAGGGGAAAACAATGCAGACCGAAGAAGAACTGAAACTAAATAACAACAATAAAAAAAATTAAAAAAAAACCTGGATAAAACACTGTCTCATAATATAACAACAGAAACTGGGGTTCTAGCCAAGTTCTCTGTTTTGTTTTTGTTTTGTTTTTGTGTGTTATGAAGATAAAGCCTGCTAGGTAAAAGAGTGCTGATTTCTAACCAATTGAATGACGTCCAACAAATAAGTTCACTTTGATAGGCTGTTATCTGTGTCTGTGGTCTTTTGCTGAGGCCTCTTTGGTAGGCCAATCAACAAAAAATCTGTGTTGTTCTTTATATGCAACACTTGCAGATGAAGATAATATCCCACAGTGCAAACCAGATTAACATGAAATTTAGTCAGAATATTCATACTGCATGACTTTTGACTCACAACAGCATCCAGTCAAAAGTTTCTGAAGTAAATAGAGAGTTGAGAAAGTTGAGAACAGGGCTGTATGTGGGCCTGTCAAGTTTCTTGGCAACAAACTGCAGACACTATCATGGTGAAACAGGAATGTCATTGTATAATCTTGTGTTGTAGAAGGATAAATAAATGAATCCGGAAAGGCCTTACAGAAACAGTTGACGCAAAGTCGAAAGCACCCTTATGTCTAAAATATTTTCGTTTGATGGGACATCACAATTTGCACTCAATGTAGCTAAGACTGCATTCAGGCTGAAATTGACTCTGACTGGAAAGAAAAACGCAGCCATTCCATTCATTTGAATGTATTAATTTCAATGCAGTGGGGACACCAGTGAAAAAACCCTGGGTACTCCTCTAAAATATCTCTGTGACTCAGTCAACTTTTGCCACAATGCAAGCTCATCTGGCACAAGGCTGCGTAGATTAACAGTTTATAATTTTTACAAGGTGCAAGCTGTCTTTGCTCCTGCAATTTACTGCTACTACGACTTCTCACTTGACAATGACTTATACTTCATTTAGTTAAATGCTTTGTACAAACAGGATATAATACAAAATGGTCTCTTGAGGCTAGCTTCAAAGTGAGTTTTATTGCCATAACAGCGCATATTAAACTTTACAGCAGAAATCAACAACAACAAATCAACAGACTGGTACAAAACTGCCAAAAAACTGGTTCAACAGTTTTGGCAGAGCAACAAGGGACAGCTACTTCAATACATTTTCTTACATAGAACTTGGATTCCTTATGCCAAACAAATTTTGGAAAGTTGTTACAATAATGGAAGGTTTGACGTAATAAGCAGGCCAGTGCGGAATCTGCAAGCAGCAGATATAAAATGAGTAGAGTTGCTGCTTGTAAAACTCAAAACATTGACACACCTCCATCCCCTGTGTGCATGTGTGGGACATTCTTGTGTAATACAGGTAGCATCAAGAACAAAGTTGCTGAGGACCTAAGTATGTAATGTTCAATAATTTCAAGTTGTTTTAATGTAATATGTTTTTTTCCCTCAAAAACACTCTTTTTTTTCTTTTTTCTTTTTTCCAAAGATTTTCAATCTGGATCTAGATTAATACTGCAGATTCTGTTTGGGTTTGATGATGATGAGTTAGGAGATGTATATCTTATTCTGTATGTTCGAAGTTCGGTGTGTCCAGTTAGACACAGCAGTGTCTCAGTGTCAACATAGCAATGTTTCGCAATGTCGTCGCTCAGAGCTAGACACGCAAATTACTCTGTTGTTACTCAGTACAAAGCTGGCCTTGCCTCGACAATGACACTCATAAAAGGATCAGCCCAGCTATACCGGACCCAGCAGCTGCACCCGATCCACAGGTAAGTGTCACCGCGGTTTGATAGTATTTACAGTTGCCTACGAGTATGGTGAAGTCAGCTGGAAATTGAGTAAATAGCTGGCTCCGCTTCAATCCGCTATGCAATGGCATTTGAAGCAAATTTAATGTTAATTATATCTGCTGCACAGCGAAGGGTCGGGTCCAGGCTATTTTTGGCAAATTTAGGCAATTGTGAGCAACAAACAGGAGAATAGGAAGACAAGACAGTTGACAACAATGTTCATTTTGGACCACTTGAGGCGTGAACTCGCAACTTCTGGAACCAAAGACTGTCATCTATCGCTCTGAGCTAATTGGCAAGTGGCAATGCAACAGTGGCTTCACAAACTGAGTAAGCCATTCACTGTTGTGCAGGCAGATTTGAAACCACTGTAAAAATTCAGTTATCAAGACAAAAATCTGAAAATACACATATTGCAGCATGGAGATGTTGGTAATTTGTTTTTAAAAATGATTGATTTGCTCCATAAGTGAATAACTGATGTTTATAAATGCTACTTGCATTGACTGCAATTATTCACATGAGAGCAGAATTCAAAATGTTCTCAAAAAACATTTTTTTAGGTATAATTAATGACTCAATTCAATTTTTTCAATTTTTTCATGAACATTGCAGATTTATTTATCAATTTGCAGGTATATGTTTACAGTAGTGTAAACATAAAAAAAACAGAGTGATGGACTTCATAATTTGTAATGAGTTTAAGTGGACTAATATTTCAGCAGTATTGGAGCTACAGTTTGGTGAAAGTTTCAAAACTGTAGCATGTACTGTTCAATATGTAGGTATTTTTAAAGTTGTTAAAATTTAAATGCTTATTGTGCCCCCCAGGAGGAATATTAACATGTCCTTGGAATTAAGTAAATCTGGCATGGGGCCGGACATTTCTGTAAAGTTTGGTGATTTTTCACCCTTGGGAATTATGACTTCCTCGGAAGAAAGAAAGAAGAAGGAAAGAATTCCTAGGAATACAATAGTGTCCTGGCAGATACGAACAAAGTAACATTATTCAGACACACTAACCATTCTGAAACTTCCTGCTGCAGGCGCAGAGTCTGTACTTCTTCAGGAGCCTCTCCTTCTGGTTCCGATTCTGGGTCAAACTGGTATAGTTGAACGACAGTATCTCTGCGAGCCGTGATACATAGATATACATCCACCATAACATTAGCGCATGCTGCTGCTAGCGTAAGAGGCATCGTCTTCCTGAGAGGGACGGATAGTAGGCAAGGCTCTCCAAGTAGGCGTTGACGAATGGAGCTCATTAGCGTTTAAATGTGCAGGCACAGAAACAGCCTGCTCTCAGTAGAGCTCACTAGAGCCTCTTTTAGACAGCTGGAACAGGACCACGGATGGGCTTGGGGCAATGTATATCGAATACAGTGTTATTGGACCTCTGACAGCTGTGTGAAATTGATGAAAAACAGTATAATATGAGACCTTTAAGAGGATGATTTACCTGACTCCACTGGTGGTAGCACTCTCCTACTGTTGATCTGATCAGTTGAAGTTAGCCTTTTGTAAACTGTGACAGATGGTTGGTGGCAAGTATTGTTGTACTTAGAAAGCACTTTGCACGATCCTCACCAACAATTGAAATGGGGGGATTCAATTTTGCGAAGTGTTTACAAGTAAATATTTAGTGAGTGACTTTTTTATGCAATGGCTATTTTCAATGCAGTAATTCCTTCAATTTAAGAAAATGTCTTTCAGGTGATAAACATTCCATGGACTTTTCTACTTTTCTCTCTTTTTTTTTATTACATTAAAACAGTAAATACAGAATGTTTGCTGTCTATTTGTGATAATACCCTCTAACTTAAAATAATGTTTCACAAAGGAGAGAAAGTTAAACAATGTCAAAATTCTTTTCCTTTCAGTTCAAAAATAAATCTCCATCCATCCATCCATCCATTTTCGTCCGCTTATCCGGGGCCGGGTCGCGGGGGCAGCTGCCTGAGCAGGGACACCCAGACTTCCCTCTCCCCGGACACTGCCTCCAGCTCTTCCGGGAGGATCCCAAGGCGTTCCCAGGCCAGCTGGGTGACATAGTCACACCAGCTTGTCCTGGGTCTTCCTCGGGGTCTCCTCCCGGCGGGACATGTCAGGAACACCTCCCGAGGGAGGCGTCCCGGGGGCATCCGAAACAGATGCCCGAGCCACCTCAGCTGGCTCCTCTCGATGTGGAGGAGCAGCGGCTCTACTCTGAGCTCCTCCCGGGTGACAGAACTTCTCACCCTATCTCTAAGGGAGTGCCCTGCCACCCTGCGGAGGAAACTCATTTCGGCCGCTTGTATCCGGGATCTTATTCTTTCGGTCATGACCCAAAGTTCATGACCATAGGTGAGGGTCGGAACGTAGATTGACTGGTAAATCGAGAGCTTCGCCTTTCGGCTCAGCTCTCTCTTCACCACGACAGACCGACACAACGACCGCATTACTGCGGCCGCTGCACCGATCCGCCTGTCAATCTCACGTTCCATCCTTCCCTCACTCGTGAATAAGACCCCAAGATACTTAAACTCCTCCACTTGAGGCAGGAACTCTCCTCCCACCTGGAGGGAGCAAGCCACTTTTTTCCAACATGCACTGGGAACAGGTCTGACTTACTGCCGGCTATGCAAACCAAGCTCCTGCTCCGGTCGTACAGGGACCGTACAACCCTTAACAGAGGGCCTCCGACCCCGTACTCCCGGAGCACCCCCCACAGAATGCCACGAGGGACCCGGTCGAATGCCTTCTCCAAGTCCACAAAACACATGTGGACTGGTTGGGCAAACTCCCATGAACCCTCAAGCACCCTGCGGAGGGTATAAAGCTGGTCCAGTGTTCCACGGCCAGGACGAAAACCGCATTGTTCCTCCTGAATCCGAGGTTCGACTATCGGCCAAATTCTCCTCTCCAGTACCCTGGAGTAGACTTTCCCAGGGAGGCTGAGGAGTGTGATCCCCCGATAGTTGGAACACACCCTCCGGTCCCCCTTTTTAAATAGGGGGACCACCACCCCGGTCTGCCAGTCCAGGGGCACTGTCCCCGACTGCCACGCGATGCTGCAGAGACGTGTCAGCCAAGACAGCCCCACAACATCCAGAGACTTGAGGTACTCAGGGCGAATCTCATCCACCCCCGGTGCTTTGCCACTGAGGAGTTTCCCAACTACCTCAGTGACTTCGGCTTGGGTAATGAATGAATCCACCTCTGGGACCCCAGTCTCTGCTTCCTCTATGGAAGGCGTGGCAGTGGGATTGAGGAGATCCTCGAAGTATTCCTTCCACCACCCGACAATATCCCCAGTCGAGGTCAACAGCTCCCCACCTCCACTGTAAACAGTGTTGGTGGAGGACTGCTTCCCCCTCCTGAGGCGCCGGATGGTTTGCCAGAATTTCTTCAAGACCGACCGGTAGTCCTCCTCCATGGCCTCCCCGAACTCTTCCCAGACCCGAGTTTTTGCTTCCGAGACTGCCCGTGCTGCCGCACGCTTGGCCTGCCGGTACCCGTAAGCTGCCTCAGGAGTCCCCCGGGCCAGCCAGGCTCGGTAGGACTCCTTCTTCAGCTGGACAGCAACCCTTACTTCCGGGGTCCACCACCGGGTTCGGGGATTGCCGCCGCGACAGGCACCGGAGACCTTACGGCCACAGCTCCGGACAGCCGCGTCAACAATGGAAGTGGAGAACATGGTCCATTCGGACTCAATGTCCCCAGCCTCCCTCGGGATCTGGTCAAAGCTCTCCTGGAGGTGGGAGTTAAAGATCTCCCTGGCAGAGGGTTCTGCCAGACGTTCCCAGCAGACCCTCACGATACGTTTGGGTCTGCCAGGTCTGTCCAGCTTCCTCCCCCGCCAGCGGATCCAACTCACCACCAGGTGGTGATAAGTTGACAGCTTACCAATCTCTTACCAAGTAAAATAACTGTATTTAAAACATTTGGACATCCTTTGCTTAATTCACCAAAGATTATTGTTTGAAGGCACATTGACAACACAAGGGAGTCTAAGGCTAACCATGTTTCCAAGGTCATCCAAAACATAGCCACATATGGACAAAGCCAAAACAGATGAAACATATCTTCAATTTCAGTATTACAGAAACAACAGTTTTGATCCTCTTGTAACCCCCAAATGCAAAGCATTTTTCTTGTGGGCAAAATTTTATATAGAATTTTAATTTGGAAATATTGTGATTTAGTATCTACAATAGAATTATAAGTTAGATTATACACCTGTCGCTATGGGAAAGGGGTATCAAAAATCCCCTCCCAATAAGATTGAAATTTATCTGGCTCCTTATTCAAAATATATGACCTCAAGAAAAGCTTGTACATAAAGGTTATCTTTTTCCCTTTAGGCCACAGGTAATTTTTTATAAGAGGTTTACATTCTAACAATTTTATTTTTGCGTTTTTTACTTTTTTCCTCCAAACTAAGGGAATTGCAGCTACTAACTGATGATATCTAAATTCCGGACACAATTTACCAAGTAATTCACAGAATGTTTTATATGAATAAATATTACCATTCAAATCCATCACATCATTTACAAAGATAATGCCTTTTTCAACAAAATGCTCCCACAAAATAGGTAATATGTTAATTAGTATATTGGAATTAAACCATATAATTTGTTGCAAAATGGCATCCACAGACTCAGATGGAAAATACTGGAAGTGTAGCCATGCCTGTATCATATCTTTAAAAGAGGTGATAGGTTTACAAAAATATTTTGCAGACACTGAAAGTGGGTATTTGAAATCTGTGCAAACATAAATAAATTGTATTTGAATATTGGGTGTATATTGTGCAAGAAGCATGAGGAGCTCCAGTTAGGATTACAATATATTTTCTGTACCCAAGATGCTTTTAAGGACAGATTCAGTGCCTTGAGATTAATTAATTTGACACCTCCTTCATCCAAAGAATTATATAAATATTTTCTCTTAATCTTTTCTGGTTTATTATTCCATAAAAAATTAAAGACTAATTCATCATACTTATTGTAAAAAAAACCTTGTCAGCGGATGAAAGAGACATTAACAAATAAGTAAACTGAGAGGTACACAATGAATTAACAAGGGTGACTTTCCCAAATAAAGATAATGTTGTTGATTTCCATGGACATAACATTTTTTTATTTTTTGAAGTTTATTCTCAAAGTTAATTTTTGCCAGTTCATCAATCCTTTTTGGAACATGAACCATACCAAGTATATCTATTGGTCCATTTGACCACATCAGTGTTGGATTACATGAAAGTTTGAATGTAGTTCCATGTAGTAAGCCTAATCGCAAAATAATACATTCATCATAATTTGGCTTCAAACCAGACAATTCTGCAAACTGATCCAAATCTCGAGTCATCATTTGAATGCATCTTGAGTAATGCATTCAAATGATTTTCTTTGGGTGTCCTTGATTCTAACCCATAATTACTCAAACCTTTAATATTGATATTAATCCTAATTTTTATCACCAATGTTTCTATTACTCACAGGAACAAATATGGGGATAGTGGACAACCTTATCTAACTCCTCTAAATAATAAGAAACTTTGTGATAAATAGCCACTGTTTATAATTCTACTTAATGGATTATTATATAGTGCTCTAACCCAACTTATCAAAGAAATACCAACATTGAAAAATTCCAAACATTTATAAATGTGCTCCCATTTCACTGTATCGAAAGCTTTTTCAAAATCGGCCACAAAAATGAAACCAGGTTTCTTTCCTTTCTCATAAAGTTCAATAATTTCCAAGAGATGTCTTATACTATCCCAGATTACCTAATTTAAAGGAATTTATTGCTTGACAAAGCTCATCCTCATAGATCATACCTTCACATTCTTGTTTCTGTAAATCTGACAATTTTTCAGGATAAGAGTCGGGGAGAAAGGATTGGTAGAGGTCTGGAGGTGGACAACTCTGTTCTACTAGAGTGTAAATATTTTGAAAAAAGGATTTTTCTTTCTCCAAGATTTTCATTGGCGATGATAACAGAGACCCATCTTCAGTCTCTAGTTGAGTAATATTTTTCCTTGTTTGATAAACCAGTTTTTAAAAAAAGTCAGTACATTTCTCACCCTTATCCATCCATGTAGCTCTGGAATTAATTATAATGCCACTAGCTTATTTTTATGGTAGAGTCTCTCTAACTCTCTCTGTTTATTTTCCAAAGTAACATATATATCTAAAAAGGTTTCACCATCCTCATTAATTTCTACATTTTACTTTTTAATCAATTAATTTTCATAACATGTGTTCAACCTACATTTCCAAGAAGAATATTTTATTCAATATCCCCTGAAAAAACACTTAAAGGAATCCCATACAATATGAAGGTTAGCACTACCAATATTAAACTTCAAAAAAAAAAAAAAAAAAAAAAAAAAAAAACAGAAGTAAATGTTTTTGTATTTTCAACAAACAAATCATCCTGTAGTAAAGAGAGATTAAACTTCCAGAAACCGGGACCTCTATGAAAATCATCAGTCATCACCTGGAGTGTTATAAGTGAATGATCTGAACTCACATGTTCACTTATATCAGTCGTAGATGTCTTTATAAGAAAATAGTCAATCCGACTTTCCAGTCCTATCCATCATGGTGTCCATCACTGTATTAAAATCTCCTGTAATGATAATATTAGACCCACAACCTTTAAATTCTGAATGGTCTCTTGAATACATTCATTGCATATAAATTAACTAAGCATAATCGTAGAGATTCAATTGTGCAATCTACAATAATCCATCTTCCTTCTGTATCTCACAGAGTTGTATGGATTACATAATCAAAATTCTTTTCAATTAGGATTGATACCCCTCTTTGATTGCTAGATCCATGATTAAAAAAAATGTGTCCTCCCCATTCTCTCATCCATTTCATGTCATCCTTTAACACAGAGTGTGTTTCTTGTAAACATATAATGTTGAATGTACACTTATCTTTAAGCCATTTCGTTTTACATTGTTAGCTAACCCATTACAGTTATAACTCCCTATAACCAACCTATTTATGTTCATAGACACTCTTTAATAATATTAAACCATCACATATAAAACAAATACACACAGGCCTACTAATAAACTGCAAATGATCCAAACAAGAAAACAGTAAAGACATTAAAAAGACATAAACACACAACATAAAATAAAATAAAAATTGGGTGGTCAGCAGAGGCAAAGCCACCTTAACACGTGTGTGGAGTCCATCATTAATGATGCAAAATATCTTACTCACTTATATGGAAAGCAAATCAAATCCCTCTTTCCGCTTTCTATAAGCATTCTTTCATTATTATCCTCTTTGTCTATGAGTAGCCTAAACTTTTCAGCCTCCTCTCATACAAGACCACCATAGTTAAATGGGCATGAGTAATACAGTCAGTCAAATATCCAAAGATTGTCTATTTCTTTTTTCCCCTTCTTTCAATGCATCTGTGGGTGGTCTAGTTGGGGCCAAACAGCCACGGTGTGATTTCTTTATCCTTGAACAGTTTAACGTTTATATAAAGTTTATCTACAAGGAGTCTTACCGCATCTTTCTTCTCCCGATGCTCTTTTAATTTTGGGATCAACTTTCTCCTTCATGCCACATTTCTGGAGGGAATCGGTCGTTCACATCATACAGCTTACCCGCCAGGGGTTTCCTGAAACTTTTAACAAGAGCTTTATCCTTGAATCGCTCAAACTTCGCCATCAATAAACGAGGCTTTCCTTGGTTTTCTCTGTTGCGTTGGATCCTATGTACACAATCAAACTGGATTTTTTCCACCATCTCCACATCCATCTGTAATTCGTTGATTAAGAACTGTTTCAGCATTTTCGCCATTTCTGCACCTGAAATTTCTGTGATCCTGGAGAAAATCAAATTATCCCTCATAGATCTAGTCGTCAGCTCAAGCATTTTTTCCTTTAAGTGGCCATTTTCCGTTTTCATTTGATTCACCATTGTTTCTAGTTTGGTGAATGTGGTTTCCAGTACGTCAGTTTTCTCCTATATTCATCCAGCGTTACGCATATGAAATCCGAGCTCTGCTTCAGATCTTGGACATCTTGCTGCAGCTCATCCAGTATATCCAGCTTTCGGAGTCTTATCTCAATAGAGGCCAACAGCTGGTGATTTACCTGGGCAGAGGGTGGGCTATCTGGTGAGTTTGATTCCGATCAAGATCCAGGTTTTGGTCGTTTAGAAGAGGGCTCCTTCCCTTTGTCCTGATCTTCCTTAATCACCAAGCAGGTGTCAGAGATAACGAAAGTTTCAGTCTCACAGACCACCTCTGTCCCCTTTTCAGTCATCGTGAGCAGTATTTACTTCAGTTCAAGAGGTTTAGGTCATATGTTCCGCTTGAGTTTTAAGTCAAAACCATACAGAGGTTTTGATTTTGAGAATGGTAGTTACGTTAATTACTTACCAAACACAGAGCCTCCACAGCGTCCGCATGTTGCTACTCATGCATGCACATGCTTGTTTGTCACAACATTCCATAGACTTTGCCATCAGTGACAGGAGCAATGAAGTTGTTCTGGGGGCTTGATAACTCACCAATTATATACGGTCTCATTATATACAATTATACACTCAATATAACCATTCTGCACGCCCACATGATATTGTTATTGGTTTCGACACACAGTAGGATGTGAGGAGTGTTCCAGGTAGAAGTCCATACAGCAGCCTTTGCGGCCCAGAGCCAGGTTACTGAGGGGAGTTCTGGCGGGGCTTGGCCTGGTCACTGCTGCTGTTGGCTGGGGCAGAAATGGCAACCTTTGGCTGACCAGATGCTGGTCACAGTGGAAAGAGGACATACCTGCTGAAAAAAGGAAGCCCTGCTGAACCAGGCTTACCTGTCCCATCACCACAAGTCAGAAGAGGATTGGGAAACAGAAAGATAGGAACATGATGGATAGGTTTTACCGTGGGTTTTTCTCTTTGGTATCTTGCTGAACTACGCCCTACCGTGTCATATTACTGACGGCAGGTAAGTGACAGTGTGGGATATAAACGTTTTTGGCATCCCTCTTAGCTGAACTAATTTGATTCTGCCTTCTGCATGGTGATAATGTTGGAGGGTGTAGTTTGACTTTTCAAACATATTCTCTCTGTTTTTTCCCCTTTTTTTGCAGTTTGAGCACCACAAGACCAGCATCATCAAGTTCCATTAAATTAAGGAGAAGGCAGACATCTCTCCAGCCTTAATCTACACGTTACTCAGTTACTCAAACAGAAATCCTCTAGGGATGGACAAAGCACTACAGGTAGGAGGGAAACAATGTCTTTTTGATATTGGGGAGAAGTGTCCCTTCAAAGTAAGGTTACAGAGCAAGCTGAAGTCACCTCTACCTTCTTGTGTTTACGAGCGTTATACATGCAGCTTGTACTTGAGCATGAAACAGTAGACAGACAGCAGAAGAGGTAAAAACATACAGCTGTTGGTGTTATGGTTGTGTTGCTTTTTTTTCTTTACTTTCCAAATGTACAACATAATAACCTATCAAACTTATGTTATATATTAAACCTCCACTTTGTAACTTAATCACTGCTTCTTTGCAGCATGAGTGTGAAGCCTGTACCGTTCAGCACAAACTGGGACAGGATTTCTTTCTTGAAAGCTTCTTGCACAAAGCTTCCTTTGTATTTAGTGCTCCCTCTCAGAATATCCTCCTGCTCTTTCAAACGGTTTTGGTTATGTTAAATGGGCGGATAAAGAGCATTTAATGAGAAATACCAGAAAATGATCTATTCAATTCAATTTTAATGCATTCCATGTAAAATATCTATTTGTGCTTTTTTTTCAGGAATGGGAATGGGGGATTTTCCCTTCTTTTCCTTTTTATTTTTCATTTTCAAGGATTATTTAGACAAAAAAGATTGTGGAGCCAGGACAGAGCATTTATCGTCTTTTTTAATGCTAAATTAGTCTCACCCTGTTTTCATCCCGGCTTTGCATTTAAAGTAAGCAAATAGGCATATGGAATTTCTCAAACGTTAATTTTCTCATCAAGCACAACTCCCTACCTGGTTAGAATGAAAAGAGTTGGAATTTTTCTTTTGCATAAAATTTACTAGACTGTGATTTAGCAATACATTCTTTATGGCTTCACCCACTATCTGAGGCCATGTCCACACGTATCAAAATGATCTTTTTTCCCCCGTCCTCCTTGGCATCGTTTCAAGAATATTTGTGTCCAAAGGGAACCACTGTAAACGACTCAACGCTCTTTAGTTCATACTGCAGGCCTATGGGTGGCGCTTGAAATTCACCAAAAATGGAGAAGAGACAAAGCATGCACATAAAACTTGCACGCTGTTTACAAACAGACGGTAGAAGGAGAAACCGAACAAAAATGATGTGGCGTATGTGGTCGTCCATAATCCTTTTTTGCTCAGCATAGTGGCAGAGGAGCATGATATTTTGCCCTAGCAACCCTAATAGGCTCAATATCTTCTGCAGCACGAACACAAGCATGTTGTTGTTGTTGTTGTTGTTGTTGTTATGAGATGTCACGGGGTTGAGAGGTTGGTTGGCACATATTAGCTAGTTTAGCCGCATCGTCTGAAGAGCAATAACCCATAAAATTACATTTTTTTACAATTACAAACAGCTACCAACCAGCTATAGTCCCTACAACACTAACTCATTTGTTGTCACGTGTTAGATTGTCAAAATCAGAAAAATAAAAGCTGAAGAACCTGAAGAACTACATTAATATTAGTGACAATTGCATCCACAAGAATGCATTTACCTATAGTTCCCCCAAACAATGTTAGGAAGATAAACATCAGTGGGGAATTACAAGTGGGGATACGCAATGCTGACTGAAAAAAATAAGTAGTTATATGCCATATACCTGCACCAGTGGTTAAAATTACACTCTGTCACAATTAATTAGCAGCAGTCTCCTCATACCATAACCAGATACCTCAGACTGTATGTTTCACTTCTAGGCTTATGCGAAAAAAAAAAGACCTGTTGAAGTTAAATTCAGCCGATTTTACTGTCATCATCAGGATTCAAGCACTCTGTTGCCATCTAGCATCTAAAGTTATCAAGTGCAGCCCCCCCCCCACCATCGCACCGTCACTGTGGTAATGCAGTAGCGAACAGGACATATGAAAGGAAAAATATCTGTCGGTAGACAGGTAGCAAGTCCAATCCTTACCAACCCTAGCTTCAATGACAACAATGCAGGCCTTGAGGAAAAGGTCATGATGCAGAACTTGTCTTAAGATCATTAACATTTCTTCGGATACTCTGTTGAATTAGGGGATAAAAGGAAGTTTAACATAAAAAAAACCCAACAATAATTGGAAAATACACGTATAAATTATCTAATCATAACAAACTAAAGGATACACAATCTTTCTTTGGATTTTCAAGAGTCTCTTGGACCTGACAGTTGCCCTCTTTACCTAGTTATATATACTATACTATATTTTTCCACTTGCCTTAGTTATTTCAGGCAGGAACATTTCTGCAAAAGTACAAAAAAACTCACATAAATACATACACATACACAGACCAACTATACAAATCACTATGACCACTGAGTACAGTGGTTAGATGGAAGCTTTAACCTTTTGTCATAAGTAATGATGAGAAGTGTAACAGCTACTGCAGAGCAATTTCATCCACAGGAGTGATCATCTGTATATTTACAGTAGCACACATAGGGTTTACACACACACACACACACACACACACACACACACGCACACACACTCTTAATTCTCTCACACTTCAGTAACCAAGTGCCTACCAAGGCCCTTGACAAGACCCTCTAAGAAATGAGAATTAGTTCAGTAGAAGCACACTTTTTCATTTGCTCTGTTTTATCTCATGTTTATACTTGAAGATGAAAGCACTGGTGGCTGTCTGTATGAATGACACGCTGTGTTATCTGCTACCACAGAGTCTGTATTAATTAGGAAACAACCGCCTAAACATGTTCTGGATCTGAGGGTTAAATCAAAATGCTGACAAAGAGCAGATTAAAGAAATTGGCCCAGAAAGCCTCACATGGTCGTGTTCAGTGGTGGGTGTTCTATAAATACTCACATCACCTTCGTTGTACAAAGACAGATAAATATCCGCGGGTGGATCAGATGAGCGGGGATGGGTGCACAGATTCCAGATTCCTTGTTGCGCTTGGTTTGGCTGTTCTGGAGCGTGTTGGGGCCAGAGGCCATTTTGATAAGAGCACACCTGAGTTTTTAGAGGATCAGGTGTGACTAATATGTCACCACTCACTGGACATCACACCCTGGAGCAAATGACAGGAGTGCGTGGTGTCCTCTGTCTTTATGAGGACCAAATTTTCTCATGCAGGAAGATAAAGAAAATATTTAGAAGAAGCTTGTTATGCTGTGGGGATAAGATTAGAGTGGTAAAAGATAAATGCAATTTGAGTTATCTTGTAGGTTTGACATTATTTCGCAGCATTAGGGTAGGTATCATTGTTTTTGTTTTTTAAGACAATATCAGAGTTATGAAAAGAGTTATGTTTCTTGGAACTGAGGATTATGGGAAGGATCATAACGTTGTGTGTGTGTTTTTGATTAATAAAAAAGGAAAAATAATTATAGGCACATTTAGGTGAGTGACACTCAATGCATTTTACAAATTGGCCTAATTATGTATTAGACGAATAGATATCATATTAATAAAATCACATAATTCCCTTAAATTTAAAAAAAAAAACGATATACTGCTTTCACCAAAAATTAAGAAACAAATGCACCCTAACTCTCTGTCACAATCTGTATAGGATGAGGACCCTAATACAGAGACAGGCAGATTGAAAGCAAAAGCATGCTTTAATAAAGTTTATAGTCCAAATATAAAAACACAAAATCCAAAAGGTAAGCGACAAAAGCAGGCAGAGAATGACCATAAACCAAAGGTAAAGCAGTCCAGAAAGCAAGGCAGCCAAAACTCAGGCAACAAAACAGAAATAGTATAAAAAACTTAAGCAGAGAAAACTACACTGGTGGCAGTGGTGGACAGTACGGAGTAAATTTACTTGAGTACTGTACTTAAGTACATATCCAGAGGATTTGTACTTTACGTGAGTATTAGAATTCTTTGGTACTTATTACTCTTACTTGAATACATTTCCAAGACAAATATGTTTACTTTTACTCGAGTTAATTTCTAGGAAGGCTGAAAAGTACTCGTTACTTTCAGGTCTGCTTTTTTTTTTTTTTTTTTTCTAAAATACAATTGGACACAAGCTGTGTTTGTCAAAGAAGGAAACCTATCACAGAGCACGCTCTCCACTGGGATCTACGTAAAAGCGGAAATACGTCATCCCTCCCCATAAGGATACCACCAAAGTAGCCATGCTCTCAACTGCGTTTGTCAACACAAAACCGCGACAATGGCTGCATCAGATGTAGTTTTTTTGTAAAGCAGTGATTCTCAACCAGTGGTCTGGGGACAACATTGGTCTTTGAGAGGGTTCCAGTTCCCAACTTAGCTAAATGATAGAGAGTTAGTTGGACGGTGCAGGTTCATTTGCTTAGTTTTAATGATTGTTAATAAACATCTGCATCTACAACATCTGCTGTCCTCCTGTGATGCCATTCATTTTATTTGTTTTTTGTAGGTGTTTCTGCAGGCTTTATATAAGCAGTCCCTCCAGAAAAACACGATTATGTGATCGCATAATTCAACGCATAATCAGCTGAAGTCCGCACATCGATGCGGGGGCCGCATTTTTTCAAAGACGCCGCTCTTTCGCCACATAAATCGCCGATTCCCGCACAAAATGCGCAAATATGCGGGACTTGCATAATTTCATAATCCCCGCATTTTTGTTGCAAAAAAGTCACATATATTTTTGCAGAAAGTTGAAAAATGTTGCGTTTACTTCAGACAAGAGCAGCCATTTTTCTCCTGTTGCCTTGGGCAACAGGAGAATGACATCATCGGAAAGCGGCATACTCGCAAAAAAGACATCATGAAGACCGCAAGTCTCACTTGCCAACAAAAATAAGCGCAAAAGACAGAGCAAAGGATTATCCTGGTGTGTTACATGACAGTGGAGGCAAATTATTTTGCACTCCGTGCAACTGCGTGTTGGACCACAGGCGGAAGTCCACACTGGACACCACTTTGCCACCGCCAAACACTCGCGGATGGTAGGGTAGGAACTTGTTTGTCTCAGCAACGTTTTGAAAGTTTTAGCCTTGTGTTTTTGAAGGTCTGAAATAAAATGATGAGATGAGAACTTAATTTTTCCCAGCACTTTCTGTGATGTAGTATGCTTGCATATCATAGGAAGTCATTAGAAATGACTATTTACATTAAGGTAGTAGTGGTAAGAGTGGGGGAATCTTTTTTTTCTTTCTTATTCTTCAAAACCGCAGTTTTTGCAAATTCCCGCAATTTTGCAAATTCCTGCAATTTCATCTCATAAAATTGCACAAATATCCCGCATATTCCATCGCATTTTTTTAGAACACGTGCTGCATAATCAAGGTTTTTTACCCGCAACAATCACAAAAAAACTCTGCGTTTTTCCGGAAGGACAGTTTAACATTGTGGTTCTAAATGCAAGCACATCAGTGCAGGTGGTTTCAAAGCGTTAATTCTCAGAAACAAGAGTTAAAAGGTCCTTAAATTCATTTAGAAAAAATTATAGTAATTCATTGATGTGAAAAATAAGAAATTTACTCTTACTCTTACTTACTTTTACTTAAAGTAAATTTAAAAGCATGTACTTTTGGATACTTAAGTACCTTTAAAAGCAAGTACTTTTTTACTCATACTTGAGTAACATTTCGACTGAGCTACTTTTACTTGTAACGGAGTAAATTTTGACCAGTAGTATTTGTACTC
This sequence comes from Diplodus puntazzo, assembly GCA_963678695.2. Lineage (NCBI taxonomy): Eukaryota > Metazoa > Chordata > Actinopteri > Spariformes > Sparidae > Diplodus > Diplodus puntazzo. The sequence continues at coordinate 9,554,778 of OZ023158.1, read as the reverse complement.
TTACTCAAGTACTGGGGTCGAGTACTCTGTCTATCTCTGACTGGTGGACACAAGTATAAAACAGGACTGGGGGAAAGGTGAGACATGCAGGAAACACAGGAGCCAAACAGACAAACCAACAAAAAGCAAGTGAAAAACACATGCTTAAATATAAACCAAACTGAGTAGATGGTGCAGTGCAGGTGGAGAGGGTTAGGATTAGGGAGCACAGGTGAGCAGGAAGTGGAAAGTGACAACAAACATAAATATAAAGTAAAACAGAAAATAACTAACCAATAACCAAAATCATGGCAAGCTCAGTACATCAGAAAGTGCAGAGGATAATGACTAAATAAACTATTTCCTTTTTAAAAATATATACTGTATATGAGAGAGGAAAAGGTGTTGACATTTTAAATTGAACTACCATAAGCATGTGAAGAAATGGTTCAGGTTAGGGTCTTCCTAGCATTTGTTGCCAGAGGGTTATCAGTGTGTGTATGCCACTGTATGCACACGTGTGCACTCCCCATCCCCTGCATGTTTATCTGAAGTGACCCTGTTCTGAATGCTTGAATGGATCATTTTCTACTTGAGAGCAGTGATGGTGAATTCCCAGCCATGACAGAGTCATAGCTCAAGGCTGTTTTTCCATCAACTCACCTCAGAAGACTCCCTTCACCTGACATGAACACGTAGCAGGTCACACACAATCACTGCTTTCATCCTCCCAGCTCTGCTCCCATCCACACACATCAGCTCCCGTCCTCAGATTAGATGAAACTTTAAAATCATCTTTTTAACATCAATAAGTCATTGCCAGATTCAGTCTGAGACATTCACAACTGTTAACAACCCGAAACAGTGCTCAGCAGAGCAGCAGCCACTGAAGCGTTCTGTCCTGTCAGAATGTTTTGTTTTTTCACTTTTCCTGATTTTCTTGCTCTTCAAAACAGACAGAGTGATACTATGGTCGTCTTCATGTTGCAGAACTGAAAGTTGGACTGACAGAAATGTAAAGGTCTGCATAGCTACTAATGACAATACCATCATGTCCTCAACAGGGCCATATACAGGATTTTAGAAATACTGAGGTCATGAGTTATGTATGTATTTAGGGTGCAATATGTAATTTATATGTATTTTATCTGAAACATTCAAAATGATAAACACTATGAGAAGAAATAACAGATCTGAGTTATTACCTGTATGTACTGTGTCGCAAAGACATCTACAGAAGGTAGCATGCCAATCAGCTAGCTAGCTATTCCAGTCTAAAGCTCCTGTGCTAGCAGCCTTTAAACTCTCGCCAAAATGCAACCGAGGCATTTTTTGTGAATGTATGTGAGTCTAACTTTCGTGTAAAAGCATAGTTACGATGAAAGAGGCACTTTTAAGTTTGACCGTATTTCGTTTTCGGCTCAAACTCATTTTCAATGGGAGTGCATGGGGCACTTTTATGCTAGCATCAAAATCACTATTTTCAAAACACTAAGAAGACTCGACACAACATGAAACTTTGCTCGTAGTATCACCAGGGTCTCTATAGCTCAACTGAACCACATACACTCTACCCAGATGTGTCGATCCCCAAGTACATCTGGGCTGCCATGACGACGGCTAGAGGAAGAAGCTACCGCTAACGTGAGTTGTTCAAAAATTCTCTTTTTAGTAAACCCTGTACACAAACAATGTTCTCAATGCTCGTGTTCCTGTAGACCCCGGTGATACCACGAGCAAAGTTTCATGTTGTGTCGAGCCTTCGTAGTGTTTTAAAAATAGGGATTTTGATGCTAGCGTAAATGTGACACATGCACCCCCATTGAAACTGAGTTTGAGCCGAAAACGAAAATACGGTCAATCTTGAAATGCCTCTTTCATCTTAATTATGCTTTTACACAAAGGTTTGACTCATATACATTCACAAAAAAAGCTTAGGTTGTATTTTGGCGAGAGTTTCACTTTAACACTAACAGTCCTCCAGTTCACCAAACTCCTGGTCTGGGCTGCTAGCTATATGGCTTACTGAGCTAACTAGGCAATGGCAGCTACCGTCAGCAGCAGTTAGCGGTTACTCTAGCAATACGCTGCCCCCTATTTAGTTTTAACTCAACAGGTAGTCACTTTTTACATATTGCAGCTTTAACTTGCCAGAAGAATAGCACTTGCCTAAGGGGCACTTATTTGGTTGTTACTCCCAGCTGATCAAAAGGGTCAAACCATCAGTGAAAACTGTTGAAGTGTGGATGGAGGAGGAGGAAGAATCTTCATTGGAAGATTCTTCCTCCATGTTGTACATTGTACAACATGGTGAAACCAACTTAAGTACCAACTAGCAGTGACATCTTGACATCAAACCAGTGCCTTTGGTCAAGGGCACTGGCTGGAGAATTAAGTACAACTTCTGATGGTGGGGGGAAAGCAGAGTATCCAGTGGAACCCATGTAAGCACTGGTTGAACTTGCACACTCTGCACAGAATCCCAGCAAGATTCGAACCCAGGACCTTCTTGCTGTGCAGCATTGGTGCTGACCACTGCACCACCATGATGACAAAGACTGAACATACTTCAGATGCTGCCACTCAGGATAACATGAGTCTTGAGAAATGTACATCTTTAGTAACATTATATGTAAAATGTGTTGATGACTTGGGGATCACAAAGGCAGTAAGATCATTCCCCAACCACAAGGCCTAGATGAATGGAGAAGTGGGGGCTCTATCCAGAGTCAAAACAGCTGCCTTCCAGTCAGGTGACAAGGAAGCACACAGCACTACCAGAGCAAGACTAAAGGCTGGCATGAAAGAGGCAAAGATGATCAACAGAGACTGGAGAGGGACCTCAGCGCCAACAGCACAACAGATATGTGGCAGGCGATTCAAAATGTCGAAGGCTACAAAAGTAGGAGCAGGCATCATGTGTGGGACCACATTTCCAGATTAGCTTGATACATTTCATGCTCACCTCGATCTCCGCACCAAAAACGTAGCTGTGGATAGTGACAGAGGCACCTTTGTCGTGCTGCAACTGTTCAAATTACTACAACCACTAGAGGTTGCCACCCAACGACAAACGTACATAAATTACTTTCATTTTCAACCCATATGTTTTTTGTTTTTTTTTCTGATGAGGAAAGTGCCTTGGAGTACATGTGTTTATGTTTATAGTCTACATGACAGTATGTTCTACTTCGACATCAACCCTGTGTTGTATAACAACAAATCCCCTTGAACCTAGTCAGAACACAATTTCTTTTTAACTGTATTTATATTTCCTGTTGATGTTGTGGGCTGCAGGGCCCACTGGAAGCTGTCCAGCTTAAGAGAAAGAATTGGCACTTTCTGTTTTCCAAACCCCAGCCTCCATGTCTATCTGTCTCTCCTTCTCTCTGTCAATGCATCTCTCGGGAAATCGAGGCCCTTTGCTGACACACCTCTCACAAACACATCCACTTTCTCTCTCTTTCTGTATATCACTTGTGTTCTTTCCCTTCCTCCATCCATCTCTCTGCCTATCTTCCCTCCATCTCAGGGGTATTTGAGGCCAGAGCAGCTGCTGTCGCATCAGGAGTCATCCATTGTGATAGAATGGCGAGCATCACACAGACATAGGCCTGCTGGACCGGCCAACAGACAGACAGACAGACACAACAAACATATATATATATATAAACATATAGGAAAACAAACATGTTGATTATGCCTTTTCTATACTGTCACTGGCCTATCCTCAAGCCCAGTCTGCTTCATAATAAATACTATTTGCAAATCTCCGTTAAAGTGTCTCTCTTTTTCTTATTTTCCCTTTGGCTTTGTTCCTTTAGTGTCTTCATGGAAAAATCTCCTTATTTTTCTCATTAATGTTCATGGTCTTATTCAATTTCATTTATTCACTTCTTTCCCAGATTGGCAGAAGAAGAATGATGGGTATTTCATGTCTGGGAGTTAAGTAGTGTTAAGTAGTGTTCAGGGCATGGAATCAGGGTGAAATCTAGCTTAGTTTAAAGACAGGAAACAATGGTTAACAGCCAGCTTAGTTCTTTCCAAGTCTTAAAATACACATTATTGATGATCAATTTTACAGCTTCTGTGCAAGAACTTTAGAGTGATGTAACTCAGTCCAGTAACTCAAGTGCTATACTCAAGCACTTATTTGATACCTATCTATCTATCTATCTATCTATCTATCTATATATATATATATATATATATATATATATATATATATATATATATATATATATATATATGTATATATATATACATAGATAGTATCAGCTTGTCTATCTATATACATAGATAGACAAGCTGATACACAGTACAGCAACAGTAATCGTGGAGATGCTTGGGTATAAGATGGGCTCAGGACATAACAAAAAATGCCCACCATGGAAGAGACGGTTAGAGGCCAAGATAAAGGCAACACGGAGAGAAGTTAGCCAGTTAGCAGAACTGCAGAAAGGAAACATGGTGAATAAAGGGGCACCCCGGAAGTACAACTGCATACCAGAGGCACTCGAAACTGCCAAACAACGACTAACGGCTCTGGCCACCAGGTTGAAGAGATACACCAAGGAGGGAGAGGCCAGGAGAATAAACAAGCTGTTCTCCACTGAACCAGCTAAGGTGTACTCTCAGTGGCAGGGAAACAACAACCAGTCAGACCCGCCAAGAGCTGAGATGGAAAAATACTGGAAAGACATATGGGAAAGAAAGGCATCACACAACACCGATGCCCAATGGCTAGTGGACTTAAGAGCTGACCACAGCAACCTCCCAGAACAAGATCCAGTAACCATCTCAATGGCAGACATCCAAGAAAGAGTGTCAAAGATGAAGAGCTGGACAGCACCAGGCCCTGATAGGATCCATACGTACTGGCTGAAGAAGCTAACTGCACTCCATGAACGCCTAGCAGCCCAGATGAACCAGCTGCTGAGGGATGGGACCCACCGAGAGTGGCTAACCCAGGGCAGGACAGTCCTAATCATGAAGGACCCCCAGAAGGGACCCATCCCATCCAACTACCGGCCAATTACCTGCCTCTGCACAACATGGAAGGCCCTGTCAGGCATCATTGCGGCAAAAATGAGTAAGCATGTAGCTCAATACATGAGCGAGGCACAGAAAGGAATTGGCAGTAACACCAGAGGAGCCAAGCACCAGCTACTGGTTGATAGAACAGTCACCCGAGACTGTAAGAAGAGACAGACCAACCTGTGCACTGCCTGGATTGACTACAAGAAAGCCTACGACTCAATGCCGCACACATGGATACTGGAATGTTTGGAACTAAATAAGATCAACAGGAACCTAAGGGCCTTCATCCAGAACTCGATGGAAATGTGGAAGACAACCCTAGAGGCCAATTCAAAGCTGATCGCCCAAGTCAACATCAACTGTGGCATATACCAAGGAGATGCGCTATCACCACTCGCCTTAACCCCCTCAGTCAGATCATCACGAAGAGCGGCTACGGGTACCGATTCCGTAGTGGGGCAACAATCAGCCACCTGCTCTACATGGATGACATCAAGCTGTATGCCAGGAGTGAGCGAGAAATAGACTCACTGATCCACACCACCAGGATCTACAGCGATGACAAAGGGATGTCAATCGGATTGGACAAGTGTGGCCGGATGGTCTCAAAGCGAGGCAAGATGATCAGGACTGAGGGGATTGACCTACCAGAGGGCAACATAGGTGATATCCAAGACAGCTACAAGTACCTTGGCATCCCACAGGCTAATGGAAACCACGAAGAGGCCACAAGGAAGTCAACCACAGCCAAATACCTCCAGAGAGTAAGGCAGGTCCTGAAAAGTCAGCTGAATGGTAAGAACAAGATCCGAGCCATCAACATGTACGCCCTACCAGTCATCAGATACCCTGTTGGTATCATAAGCTGGCCAAAGGAGGAGATAGAAACCACAGATATCAAGACTAGAAAGCTCCTCACCATGCACGGAGGGTTCCACCCCAAGTCCAGCATCCTGAGGCTATACACTAAGCGGAAAGAGGGAGGCCGAGGGCTAGTGAGCATCAAGGCCACGGTCCAGGATGAAACATCGAAAATTCGAGAATACATCGAGAAAATGGCCCCGAAGGATGAACTACTAAGTGAATGTCTCAGGCAGCAGAACCCGGATGAAAGTGCAGAGGAGGAGCAGACAACCTGGAGGGACAAGCCCTTACATGGCATGTACCACCGTCAGATAGAGGAAGTGGCTGATATCAAGAAATCCTACCAGTGGCTGGAAAATGCAGGACTGACAGACAGCACAGAGGCACTAATCATGGCAGCACAAGAACAGGCCATAAGCACAAGAGCCATAGAAGCCAGGATCTACCAGAGTAGATCAGACCCAAGATGCAGACTGTGCAAAGAAGCCCCTGAGACAGTCCAGCAGTAGCAGGGTGTAAGATGCTAGCTGGATCAGCATACATGGAGAGGCACAACCAAGTGGCTGGGATAGTATACAGGAACATCTGCAACCAGTATGGAATAGAAGTACCCAAATCCCAATGGGCCATACCACAGAAGGTGGCTGAGAACAACAGGGCCAAGGTTCTGTGGGACTTCAGCTTCCAGACTGACAAACAGCTCCTGGCTAACCAACCAGACATAGTGGTGGTGGACAAAGAGCAGAAGAGGGTGGTGGTGATAGATGTGGCGATCCCAGCTGACGCTAACATCAGGAAGAAGGAACACGAGAAAATTGAGAAGTACCAAGGATTGAAGGAGCAGCTGGAACAGATGTGGAAGGTCAAGGCTAGCGTGGTCCCCGTGGTAGTGGGGGCACTTAGGGCAGTAACCCCCAAACTGGGAGAGTGGCTCCAACAGATCCCAGGAACAACATCTGAAGCCTCAGTCCAGAAGAGCGCAGTCCTAGGAACAGCCAAGATACTGCGCAGAACCCTCAAACTCCCATCTCATTACATTTTCCAAATTGAGCAGGTACAGACCATACTCCAACATTTCCTCCATGAGCAAGCGTTTGGCAACAGTTGCAAGAAAAAAATGCATTTTAACCGGCAGAAACTTTGAGCAGAAGCGGACACAATGGTCGGTGGTCTGTCTTTTATTTTCTCATGCTGCTTTAATGGCGAGCCAAACAGATTTTCATAATGGTAAACAAGAAAGTTGTGTATTGTATTGTTTTCTACCCTAAATGACCACGGAGATTATATCAATCAGTGCAGGTAATAACGTGACTGGCTATTTCAACATTTAATCAGAAATAGCAAATCAAGTTATTACACCATACGCCACTTCTTAAAAAATGAAAAGAAAACATGAAACAAAAGCTTATAAAAACCGAAACATCCTCATGGTACATTTTATTACTCAAATTGAAGTTTGTGACAAACTTTGTACTCCACATAAATGTTTCAAGTTATTTGCAAAAACAGTCCATTCTCTCTCCCAACAAGTTTATATTTACGTATGTTACATGACGTGAGTTACATCACTTACGTTACTAGACTCAATGTAATTACCCAAAGAATAGTCTTCTTCTAAACCTAACCTAGTATTACTTTTTTTGCCAAAACCTCACCAACCGTGTCACATATATATCACACGTGTCACATATATATATATATATATATATATATATATATATATATATATATATATATATATATATATATATATATATATTTAAGCTGCTTCTTAACAAGCTTTATTTTGAAAGTCTAACCACAGATTGTATATTATGCATTACTGAAAAACTGAGAGGGGTAGGTAGAGCATCATGGTTTGAAGCTTAATGCCACTGACCAAACTACTAGATTTGACTGGAATATATTGGTTCAGGAAATGTATGATTGAAAATTTTAATTAAACAAATGTTTCCAGACCTCAGAAATTCAAGTAGAAAAACAGAGCAAATTATGTCAAAGTTTCATGAGTTATTTTAAATTATGACCTAAACTGTTGAACAAGACGGCCTCTTGGTGGTGCTGGGAGACTGCTGAAGTCAGTGGGATTCATCCTCTGGGGACAATGGGTATATTTATCAAATTTCATGACAGTCCATCCAATAGTTGTCATCATGTTTTATTTTGAGCCAAAGTGTTGACTGACATTTCAGTCCCTAGAGCCACATTGCCTAGACTAAAAATAGAGTGAGAGAGAGAATACTGTACATTTGTGTTCTTTGTTTGTCTGAATGGAAAACCCTGACATCAGCAAAGTTTGTCTTGAGGCAAAACCCTTTAAAATATGGGAGCAGCAAACCATTGCAATGCAATCAAATGTTCAAATAAGTCAAATACAAAGGCAGGTGTGTGTGTGTATGTGTGTGTGTGTGTGTGTGTGTGTGTGTCATATTACAGACAAAATGGTCAAATGAGTTGCATACTCTCGACCTAGACTCACATCAGTGTAAAATGTCAGAGTCACTATGACAGCCTGTTTTTTTCAGTTTTTTTTTTACATTTTTTTTATCTCAGTTCTAAAGGGAAATGGTTGTTGTGACCAATTAAAAAACAAGAAAAATCTTCAGTGAACAGAAACAAATAACTGACGGGGAAAGGAAAGTTTTAAGTGGAATGACTTCATCAGGTCAGTGGTTTTTGTGTTTCCGTTTCAGTTAGTTCATTTCCTGTGCACAGATTTCCCAGCAGTGATCATCCCCACGCCAGGACGTAATTTGGGTGCACTGAGTCATTCTACAGTAGCTCAATTAGCAGGGACAGGATGGTCTGTCATGTTTCTGTTTGTGATTCTGTGATTTCCTGTTTTACTTTTGAGTTTTACCCCCCCTTGTGTAAATGTGTTCACTTGTGTTTTGTACGTCAATCAGCCCTTGTGTGTATATAGTCTGCTCCATCATATCTCTGTCAGTTTGTCTGGTGTCATTCCCCTGAGCCTCCTCCTTTGTCACCCCATGGTATGTTTTCTGCTCTATTCCTGCTCTCTTTGTTGTACTGCGCTCTTCTTAGTTGGTACTTTGTTTTGCCTTTTGTTTGCTTCCTTGTATTACAGGAATGTACTCTTCCTGGTTTTTGAATTTCACTTTTTAGGATTTTCAGCTTGTCAATGAATGCTTGTGTTCCTGCACTTGGGTTATAACCTAATTTTTGCCAAAACGTGACATAATCGTCTCTGTTGCAGCCCACATTTGTGTGTGAGGGTGATGAAATGATGAATAAATGTTTAAACGTGTGGAAAAACCTGTGGACAATGGAATAGCGGAAGCGTGTCTTTCTCAGGCTTTGTGCTGCTGCTTTTGATCTCGAGCACTGTGCACCATGGTCAGACAGCCACCAGCAAGATTACAAGCTTCCTCTTTCTCATCAGCCCCCTCCATCTCTGTCTTTCTCAGCATTAAGTCTCCACAAACTTGTATGTCTTCTCACTTTTCAGAACAGAGCAATTTTGTCTTTCAGAATATCGCAATGACATGAATAGGTGTTTTTTTTATCTGAACGCCAGCTTTTTAAAAAAATAGTCTCTAATGAGGAGCAAGCGTCTGACCTGGTAAATACTAATATATTTCAAACCCCACACCAGCAGTTTAAAACATGGTTTGTCTTATAAATAACTTTTATTATAATGATAATGATAATACATATACAGTATTCATATTCTTATCTATTTTATGATTCATGCTCTCTGCTGTTTTCTTCACTTCCAGTATTTAGTTATTGAACATATTGCTAATACCTACCGATATTGTTTGTGTGTTTATATGACAGGATTCCCCATCACCTTCTTACTGTGGTAATATTTACCAGGATAATTCGGTGTGTTCGGTGAGTTTACTATTTGTCGAGCTGTTTTCGAATGAAACCCTTTTAGTGTCCCCGTCATCATTGTGCAAGATTACTGTTAATGGCTCACACTTCAAATGGCTGGTTGATATGAAAAGTAGGATGAATTGGAGGACTATCAGTTATGGTAACAGTTCCCATTAAGCTCATTTCTTCCAGTCTTGAAAGATAACCACTCACTGCCAATCTGATATTATTTGAAACGGAGAGAGGATGCTCCTGTCATTCTTGTCACAATGGTTCACATTAGACCGCTTTCTATATTTGATCAAACAGTGTCACTCTCAAGCCCAGTCCACACCTACTGCTGCTCATTTGTTTCCTGTCTGTGGTTTTCGTCAGTGTCTGCACTGGCTGAATGAAGCAAGACTCATCTCTGTCTCACACTGTTCTCTGTGTTTGTACTCCGAGCAATGAGCAGGGTCTGCATTTCAAACACTTTAGTCTGGAGTAAAAGATATCCTATTATGCTATGAAGTTTAGTTTGGATAGTTCATATATTTATGTTGATGTTTCTTAGAGTCAACAAGTCTTTGTTCAGTTTTTGTGTATTCACACATTCATATACTGTATCTTATTCATCTGTGCCACAGAGCTCCATTGTCTTACAGTGTGAATCGAAGTCAACAGTGAGTTCTTTTCCCTTACTTCTACAGTGAGGTAACATAATGTACTATTGGCCCTGAGTTTTTTTCTCCTCCCTCTTGAACCAACCATGCTATTTTCATTCCTCATTGACGTCCTTTCTACCCCTCTAGGGTCACATTTTAGGAAAAATGGAAAAAAACACATTTAGCCCTCTTCCCATTGAGCAGCACAGCAAAAGTTATATTGAGATTTTGATAGTGATCAATAAACAATAAACATGATGACATAGCAAAATGCTATGTTAGTAATATGTTCCCTTATCAAAGATGAATTATTTCACCCACCCACACATTATCCTGTGGCAAGTGGGTATACGCCATGACGACTGAAAATATGTAGTTACACAGATTTAGTTTACTTAACTTAGTTCACAGAAGAGCTGCTAAAGTTAAATATCAGCCAAAGCAGTCATATTAACATAGCGTTACACTACATGTATCTGCTTCCTGGAATTAACCAGCCGGAATACATACAGCCCCACTCTGCTATTGCTGAGCACATTACCATCAAACGGAATATAAAGTTAAATCCTGTCATCACAATTTTCCTGCCATTATCAGGATTCAAGGACTCTGCTGCCACCCAACATCTACAGTTAATGATTGCAGCCCCTCCCCTTTCCCGCCACGGCATCGCCACAGTAACGCAGCAGCAGCCAGGTCATATGAAGGAAGAACAGCTATATGAATCATAATAACGAATAATACAAATTTATTTTCAACATATGTTTGTGTTTTTTTCTGATATGGACAGGCTTGTCATTTTAAAGGCTATATTGTATCAAACCCAAGAAGCTCACTGTGAAGACAAGTATACTGCAAACAGTCATCGAGTCGAGTACAACAGCTTGATCTGGGATGTTGTGGTGGAGACTGGTCTCTGTAGAGGTGTGGGAACAACAGCTTTTTGATTTCACATTATCACGACTCTTAATCCGACTCTCAGGATCAGGGTGGTCGAAAGGCACCGTGTCCGTGATGGTCCCAAGGCCCACTGCTCAGTCCAAAACACAACGGCTTTCTCCTCCAATGGTATCATAAATTCTGATATTTTGTGCAATTATCCTTTGCTTTATTGTCTTAAATGACATCAGTGCACTAAAACAGAAGACCTCGTGGACGTAATTTATGGTATGGATGGTATGGACATGTCCATACCACTTTTGGAATGACACAGAATTGTCCCCACCACTTTTTCATAAATCGCGTTTACATAAAATAGCCTATTGTACCCTAGGCTATAGCCTTTTCCCACCACTTCACAAACAGTCTCCCAAAGAGTATTTTGATAGCCTATCCCCTCGCAGGGGAAACAATGCTTCTGGTAGTGATTGGTGCTTTTCCTCTTTGGTCCCGCCTATGTGTCGTGGATGTTTGTTTGTTTGCCAAAGTGCAATAATTTGAAAGGAAATACAGAACGGAACGCATGAGTTGTAGAGTGGAGACAGCTCTACTGTGACCGTTGTTCAGGAGAGGAGAGGTATATATGAACGTTTCCAGTGTTTCCTGCAAAGATCTAAGATCTTTTCTCGACCTAGAACTAATCTATTTTAGCTGAAAAACAACTGTAACACATGCATCTTGATAAAGTCGCCTAGGCCTTTGTAACTGAAATAGCCACATATCATGACATACCCTTCACCATACCTATAGAGATTGGCATGGTGTTGTTCCAGCTTGTCAAATTGCTAATTAGCTTGCTAGTTAGCCTAATATTTCTCAATGGAAATCAAACCAGCTAATGGAATAACTGAAATAACACCATGCCAATCTCTGGGTATGGTGAAGGGTATGTCATAATCTCAAAGGCCTAGGTGACCTTATTAGGATGCAAAGTATCCCGGATCCATGAAATAAATGGCCTTTGAAAATAAAAATCTACCTTCCTCTATGGGAATTTAACCCATTCATTAACATAGAGGTTCAAATACTTATTCTTTCTGTATTTTAATGAAGAACATTTATTTATTTACGATTCATTATTTATTCACAATTTTCTAGCGACGGATCTTACTAAATTTATGTCCCCACCACTTTTCAAACCAAACCTACACCCTTGGAAGACCTCACTTATCAGACAGCATATACCCAGTATCGATACATCTGTCATAGGCCAATATCAGCTAATGATATTGGTCAACCGATTTCTGGGTCAGGCTCTAGTAAACAAAGCTGTTTCCCTTTGCTTATAGTCTTTGCATTAATCTAGGCTAACCATATCCTGATTCCAGCTCTATACTGAATACACAACCATTGATTGATATCCTTCCTCTTCATCTCCCTGTTTGAAAGAAAGCAAAGAGCCATATTAACCATAAAGTATAACAATTCCTTGTGAAAGTTAAATATGTTCTTGTTGCATCAAATGCAACACAATAGTGATCAATATTAACCTCATTTTACATGTTTTCAGATGGATTGAAAACACATACAGCGATGTGCAAAAATGACTTACTATTTGGTAAAAAAGGGCAAGGAGCTGCGAATACTAGTGTTCCTCAAAAAGATGTAAAGTTGGGTTGACTTTCCTGGACTTGTACAGGTTAAAATTAGAAGGACCTAACGACCATGGTTGGTGTTTTGATAGTGTGTGAAAGAGGGCTCTGTGTGGGCAATCAACTGCCTCACAGTCGAACTCATCATTTCTAATCGCATAGCAGCAGCAGAACATTTACAGCTCTCACCTGCTCTCCCAACAATGAAAACTCTGTCTTTGTGTGAGTCTGTGTATGTGTGTGTGTGTGTGTGTGTGTGTGTGTGTGTGTTTGTGCGTTTGCCTTTTCCATGTGTGCAAACAAAGAAAGAAAAAGGCAGAAAATTCAACCAAGCAAACAGAAGTGAGAGTGACGGACCGACCGAGGGAAGCATAAACAAGCCACAGACAACGCAGTGGAGTTGAGAGAGTCTGATAGATAAATAGTGAAATAGTGAGCAGAAACTGTTAGAAAAGCTGAGCATTGGGATAGGCATGACAGCCATCTGAGACACAATCGATTGACAGATAAAATGAAAGTGGCCTGTCTCTGTCCCTGTTCCTCATCCAGCACTATCTCCCTGCTTTTGACAGCCTGATGGAAAAAGACAACAGCAGAGTGACGGGGGATGAATAACTTGAATTGTTGAGGAAGGCAGACACAGAGGGAGTGTTTGTTTGGGAGCTGAATAATCTAAAGTGTGTGTGTTCTCATTAGCAGGTGAATAGGGGATGGCAGAGGTGACAGGTGTGAGAAGAGGATACCAGGCCATTCACGCTGACAGACAATACCAAACACACACACACACACACACACACACATGCATCAGGTTTCTGTCCAGGCCAATTTGTAATGGCTAATGCTGTCATGCACTGACCAGGTATCTGTAGGGGAGTGGACAGGGTTGGCAAAGTGTTGGAGAAATATGTCATTTGTCTGATGACTTCAGCCAGATCTGGGTCAACTACACAGTGGAGAGACGGACCAGGCTGGAAGGATTTCCAATCAGCCGCCATGGAGCTGTGAAGGGCACTTTGTGCTGGAAACGACACAAATTGCAAAACTACATCCAAGTTGCAAAGAAACTTGACTTTTGTTTACAGGGTGGCTATGAGCCAAATTACCTGCAATTAATGGAAATGGGTCATATTTTCCCAAAGGAACAATGGCATTTGCCAAATTTTTCCTCATACCTCTTCATTATTGTAAGGTTTTTTGGGTCACAGAAATTTTGTGTCAATAAAACCTAAATATATGAGATCTCTGCATTAAAATGACCTTTTTCATTATGTTGTTGTGTACTTACATTATTCTAAATGTTTCCAAACATGTTAAAACGCCGGGTACTCAAAGTAATGCTGTGTTTAATTTGGTCGTCTATTGCTGTAACTTCTGGGAGAGAGTCAGAGAGCAGGGACCAAAGTCTGCGAATGAGACTGAACGTGAGGTGGATAAAACTAAAACATTACCTTGTCCATTAGAATGTCAAAGAGTCATGTACAAAGATTACCATCTGCAATAGTTGGTTGTTTAATTTTGTGTTAAACATCGGTAGACTGTTTGACTTTTGGCTTCATTACTGACATTAAAGAGTTTGACAGCCAGATTACTTTATTGTACTTCAGCTGTAAGCAAGTGGGTACCAGCACGCAGCAGAGATATGTGGGACTGTGTTTGAGTTCAGGTTAACCTCTCACCAAACTCAGCACTCACCAATGACTCCAGTTCTTCCTATCCATGTCAGACTCAGATTAGATTTACTGGCTTGTAAAATTGTAAATGGTCTCACCCTGTCTGATACGTCCTATCCTGTGCTCTCCACTCTCAGAATACATGGCTCATGACAGTCCCCTGAGGTGAAAAATTTGTCAGCAGGCCACAGGGCTTTTAACTACCGTACCTTCTTTTCTCTGGACACAGTTTGACTTTTCAATCTAAAATCACATCTTTTCACCTTCACTTTCAATTAGTACTTATTTTTCAATACCTCAGGCCTTGTACCTGTCACCATCACACTTCATTCTCAGTCTCCATCAATCTATGTAGTCAACACATGAAAGAGTAATCAACAACTGTGAACTTTATCATAATTTCTGATAACTCCCTTATCGCTCTCTTCATAATTTTCTCTTCCTCTCTTTCCACCCGGGCTTCTCTTTGCTGTACCAGCGGCTGTCTATCTCTGTCTCTCTCTGTCCTGGCAGTCTCCAGAATGAAAGTTGGTACTGTAGGTTTCCGCCAACCATGGAAATGTTGAAATGTATTGTTTCTTCACGCTACCTTTTAAGGCTTGAAAATGTCTTGATGGTTGCTTAAAGTTAAACCAGTGACAGTGGTCTCTTTCTTGGCACTATGACTCCTGGTGAGCAGGTGGTGCCCTGCAGAGTAGCCTCTGCCACCAGTGTGTTAATGTGTATGAATGGGTGAATGCTGACTTGGTTTGTAAAGCACTTTGGGTGGTTGGTAAGACCAGAGAAGCAAAATGAAAATGTAGTCCATTTATCATTTACTTTGAGCCAAATGTGATTTGTGATATTGGGCTCTATTAACACAAAGTGACTTGATTTGACTGGGGGCTCCTATAGGTCATAAGAAACCACATCTTTTGTGTAACTTAGACTTTGAAAATGTCTCATTAGCTTCAGCTGAACTTCAGGATGCATTTCTACACAGACCACGAACAGTGGATTTATACCACCCTTTTTTTTCCTCATGAATCATCCATTATAGATTATTTCAAAGTTGCTGGTTTGGCTTTTTAGCCAGTGGAATATCAAAGCGTGATCCTTGCTAACCCTGCTGCCCTCATCCGGGCTGTGATCAGGCTCAACCCTGCTTCTCTTTTTAACAACACATCCTCATTCCTCACTGACTGAAAATGACCGTATGTATGTATCTATATCTATATCTATATCTATATATATATATATATATATATATATATATATATATATATATATATATATTCTGTATATATATAGAAATATATATATATCACCCGAAACAAAATGACCATTGTGGCATAGCGACACAGGTGCTGGACCTATCACTACCTTACTTCTATAACTTCTGTTACAAACTCACTTATGTTACCTAAGTAGCTTACATTACCTTATGCACGTTACATTACTTCACATTCACTATGTTGGTGAGTCCAAAGAACTCAACATTGTCTTGTGGTTTCACACTGCAATCTCCGAAATGAAAGTCCTGTGCTTGTGTTACCGGACTATCCATCCTGACCTCCTCCCTAATCAGCCTTTTTGCTCTTAATACGACCTCTCCTCAAGTCAAACTCCTGATGCCAACCCCTCTGTCCACGTCAAAGTATCAAACCTCGGGTGTCAGAGCCTTTCCAAAGCCATCCCTTCCCGATGAAACTCCTTCCTCAAACACATCCATAGCTGCTCACATACTCTTTATTTAAGCAGCCCCTTTAAAACTGCTTTTCTGTTCTACGCATTCGCTGAGACACATTTGTCGAACCATTCCAGCTTTTTTTCAAAAGTGTAAACACAAAACTGACTATTGAGACAACAATCAAAACAACTCTGGCTCTTCTGGCAAAATCAAACAATTGCCTTAAAACAGTTGTATCTGTACTAAAAGGCAAACGATGCCTTCAAATCACACACAGCCATCAGTACATGTATACATGAGCAGCAATTTTTTAAAAAAGAACACTGTTCAGAGCATGCAGCTATAGAAAAACATGTTTTGTGATGTAATTGCATGTAATTAGAAAAATGTATGTTCTCAACTTTGTACTGAACACACTGTGTACAGGAAAATACAGAAATACAGACAAGATATTATTCTGCCTCAGCGCCACGTCTTTGTGTTGGCCAGAAGGCTTTGTCTTGGCAACAGGGGAAAACCCCTCTAGTGGTTTGGATTCAGCCCTCACTATTCTCCACACCTATGTCACCGCAGGCCACACACTGCCTGTAGGAGACTTTTGTTTGGTAAAGGGGTTTCGGTCTTAGGCCTCCCACTGCCGTGCAGAGAAAAAAACAATTTTAATGGGCTGAGGAAGAGAGAGTATGCTGGAAGACAAACATTTGTGAACCACTGACAATGTTTAACCAGCAGGTCAAAACCATGACATGGAAAACATACCTGTCTCAACTAGAAGAAAATCTGTCTCTTACAGTCTGCCCAGTTGTTTGACTCTGTGGATTTCAAAATGGATTCTGAACTGGACTCACTTCCCCAGAATTCTCCAGTCTTCACACCTAGATGGAGAGACTGCCAAGAGACACAGTTTTGAGCTACAATTGGTCAGGGTGACAGACCCCTCACTGACCAGGTAGTCAACACTCCAGCTCTTTTCATTGCTCTTCTCGTCTCTCCAGCTCTTCTCCCACTGGGTGGCCTTGCCCCCAGCTCTTCTCCTGGATCCTCCTGGGCTAAATATGAGCCGCAGTTCCAGGAGGCCCACAGAACTTCTCTCTACAGCAGCAACGCAAGGTCCTGCTAGTACCCCAACTTAGGTTGTTTGTAGTTTTTGATAGGTAATGCCACTTTGGCATTTTGAACCCTAGCCACTATTTTACTTGCTTCATCCAGCCACACACAGACAGATTGCAGATCTTGGAAAAGGGACTGATCCAGGATTTTATTTTCTCACTTTCTTTAAAGTGGCAACAAACCACAGCAATTTTTCACCCTTTGCCACCAGTGTCTACCATTTTGCAACACAGATGCATCTCAGCACAATATATGGTTCAGCTAGTGAACATATGAGTTTTGGAATAAGAGTGAAGGATTTGATAAATGGGTTTAGAACACTTGAGTGTGATTTATTTTTTATTTTTTCAGCAACTGTGAAAAACTGCCTGGCTGAAATGAAATGAAAGAAAACCAAAAGGAAAAAATTAATAAATCTAGAATTCAGTGATAAAAATTGGACAGAATGAGCTTATGAGTGTTTTTTTGTTGTTGTTTTTTTTGTAATAAATGAAAATCAGAATCATCTTTATTGGCCAAGCATGTGCACACATACAAATAAACTGACCTTGACTGTTTCTAGTTTCTAAAGTTACTGTGAAAATGCAAAACGCCGGCATTGTCCTTCAAGCAGGATCTATTTTCCCAGTGAATAGCCATCTTGCAGAGCTCAGGTGTCCTCTCTGGCTCTCCTTGGTTAGCTCCAGGGCATCCTGTTCCAGTCCCATGATTTGATTCCCCTTCTCTTCCGCCTGGCATCAAATTGTATTACTACTGGCCCAGTGTGCACAGCCGCACCGGGATATCAATACTGATTGCCGGCCATAATTACGATGTAATGTTTGAAAGAAACAGCATCTCAATGAGACATTATCAATATTTATGCCATTGCTGATTTCATAAGTTCCTTATATTAAGGTCACAGGGACACATTATGTAGAGTTATGGACTGTGATAAAACAATAAGTGAAGCTCAAAGTGCTGGCCTTACAGTTGTCCTTCCTTTTGCTGCCGATAATAAATGAGAAAAACATTGAACCCGCATACTGTCTTTAGAATACACAGAGAGGTGAGAGAAAGACCTGGAAATGGAACATACATGTAGCCTGTTTTGCTCAGCATAGCTGTTGACAGTGATTAAAAAAAGGGCAAAATTATCTGTGGGGAATACAAATTTGTCAGTTTTTCACAACTGTTTGCGTGCTCAAATTGGAACTTGAAATGCTATCGCTGAGAGCTGAAACTCATGTTCCAAATCCCTGAACAAATCTGTAAAAGTGAAAGCACACTTTCTGCTTACACTTTTAATTTCTAAATCACACTTCTCGCAAAAACACTCCAGACGGCTCTAAACAGTTCTCAAAATGATCTCTTGTTTTCCTTTGGAAGGGAATGACAATAACGAGGCCAAGCTTTACTTACAAATTGGAAGCACCCCCCTCCTTACAGGTTGTTCACTTAGAAATCAGTGCATTGGCATTATAAAAAGGCCACAGATTAGCTCTCCTGTTTTGGAGGCTGACTTAACCTATCCTAAAGATGGAGACGTGCATATCACGTATCATATCATGGGTACTGTCCAACCCAGTCACCAGGATGAAAGGTTAGCAATTAACCATTCTGAAATCATGGAGATGCTCAGATGTGAATGCATCATAGGCTACGTACCTTATTGCAGAATTGTGTTTGCCAACAGATATTACAGTGAAGGGGTTATGCGATTAGGCAGCAAGGCGTCCTCCATCAAAAGCCTTGGTCCATACATCACCACCCTTCTCAACACATTCCAGAACCTCTACATTGCATCCTGAGTCCAGCCGAGTAGAGGGGAAGACCAGAGCAGTGCATGTATGTTGCCACGTGGGCCAGTGCGACTTTCTATTGGGTCACTCTGTTCTGCAACTGATTCACTGACCATCATCATTTCTTCTTCTTCTTTTTGTATCACAGTCATAATCAATAATGATTTTTTTTTTTTTTTTTTTTTTTTTTTTTTTTCATTTTCTGATTTTGGGATCTATTGAATATCAAATGAATTAAAATATACACAGACCTTTGGGCTACATGAAATGTAAACCTTTATATTAACATTTTCCCTTTTTTTCCTTCACAGGAAAAATACTGAAAAGGAACCAGTACCGCAGCGTGTATGCTTACCAGTGTCTAATGTGGGTATGGAAATGTTTGTTCACAGATGTGTGTTAGTGTGGGAGTGCAATGTTGTGTGTGTATAGAAACTTAGCTTTCAACTATGAAATGCAATGTTAATACGAATCAAATGGAACACAATACAGAGTCTCAATCAAATAGTTCAGGGTTACACAGTTCAATCTTGAGAAGAGTTCAAAATATTAAGAGAGTTTGGATTTTTAACCTTTAGGGCCAGTAAGTTAGTGCACAAATGAGGACAGAAATCCCTAAATCCCTCAACACACAAGTATATTATAGATTAGTTTCAGTCACTCACGTGACAGCGATACATGCATTGTGTCCCCAAGCTGGGAGATGATGCAGCAGCAGGTGAGGTGCAGGTAGTTGTCCCTCTGTGAAGCCATCCATTGCGCTGAGTCTGTCCTCACAAGACTTTGAAACTATAGGATAATACAGTGCCAATACTGTAAAGGTACTGTAGTCTACAAATATCATTCACTTCCACACTAAACTTTGTTTCTACCGCTCTGCTCACTACACACAGTTATCCTCTCCAACAAGCACTCCTCTCCAACAAGCGCTCATCCGCCCGGTCTTGTTTTTACCCACTCCTTAAATTGATCTGTCTTCGGCTTCCAGTCTAGGTCTCCAGAAAACCGATTGGCTTAGTTTACATGCCTCAAAAAAAAAAAAAAAATGGCTGAGTAAATTGGACATCGCAAGGATTATGGTACATGTTTTCATTGACTTCACCCTCACATAATCTTAAAAAAAAACGTTTCATTTAGCCCTACTTTGAAGGTCCCAGGGAAATGACATCACAACAAGCAAAAGTACCAAAAGTGGGCACTGGCAGACTATTTCTATAGCACAGTTCAATTAGTGAAGCTCATCACAGCCAGACGCACTGACAGATAGAAACAAGCTAATGACCGAGACAATTAATAGCACAAATGAAAGCTTCTTCCCTCCTCCTTCACCTCTTGCTACATTCTTTAAATATGAGTGTTTAATTAAGCAGTAATATTAATTAGGACTGTATGATATTAAGATCTGTGGGTGAGGAGAGGGAGCCGATGCGAGAGTAGTTAGAGTAAATGAGTTTAAGATAAATGACATGCAAGGCGACGTCTTTGGCGCTCTGCACTTTGGCACTCTGTTTAATGGTGCCCGGAGCGACGACGTGATGGAGCCGGTGGATGATGATCAGGAGGATCCATGTTCCACTGAGGTAATACAGTATTAATGACTCTGGAGAAGAGCATTAGTGGGTAGAACTAGGTGGAGAGGATATGAGCAGTTTAACAGGTTCATGAGATTTAGTGGGTATTGCCTGATGCCAAATAACAAATCACTCACTTGATATTTTCCCCGTGTAAACTAACTAAAAAGGTTTGTTTGGGGAAAAAGAGGGGTGTTTGAGGAAGGCTGTGAGCTGCCCCCTCAGGTTTACCTAGCTCCACTCTGTCAATATTTGCTTGAGTGTTAAACACTGAGAGATTCTGAGTCTGGGTCAAATCGTGTTTAATAAATGAAACAAGCAAGCCAAATGCTTTTTAAAGATGGAGCACTGTTTAATTTGCAGCTGAAACACTTTTCATTATTAAATTAAATTCTTCTTGTATAAATATTCTAGCGCATTGAGTGATAAATGAGGTGCACTGTTAGTTGCATAAATGAGTTCCCTGTCTCACCGCTGGACATAATAGTTCAGCTAACTCAATATGGAAAGGACTGAATAGCACCACGAACAATCAACCTGGAAGCAAATACACACATTTCTTTCATTTGATTCCCTCGGCCTTCAAATTGTAGATCAGTTTTAGAGGAGCAGATTAAATCAGATGTGTGGATTTCTTGTGAGAAATTCAAGTTTATTTTCTGGATGGACGATTTGAGGAATTTCTCCACTGATTGGTTTACTAATGAACATCATTAGCAGGCATCTTATGATTAGAGCAGGAGAGTAGTTTGGGAGTCATTATATTCATTCTAGGGTGTCGTCAGTTAGAGTGTTGGTAGGGACAAATCAGCAGGCTGGACTATGTTTCAAGGTTTTGGCAGGTGTCAATTTAGACAATAGATGCCTTATCAACTGCAGTGGAATGGATCTGACAGGCACTAACAGCTACAAGCTGTCCTGTTCTTCTCTAAAGGGGCCGTCATGACAGCTACAATCATAAAAGTTTACAGCATGTCTCACTGCGCTGTAACTTAACATCACGTAAGTGAGTCACTACGTCACTTATGTAACATGCATATTTCACTTATGTAACGTAACTGCACAAGAAGTGAAGCTATAGGATGGGACCAGCGCAGGAATTTCACTCTGGCACTCGCAATTTGGCCTCGTGCCCCTGAAAAAAATATCTGCCCTAAGGCCACAGTGGCCTTGATGCCCCGCCTGCAGTGCCCTAGTTGATTTTGCAGTTTTCTTCCCTGCCTCTTCCCTGTCAACACGGCTTTGAACACCGTCATCTTTTGCAGAAAAGAAATGCGTCTTTTTATGACATATTGGAAACATCAAATGAGACGATGCATACATCACCAGTGGTAGGTTCGATTCGAGCCTGGCATGAACCGCTCGGGCGGGCTACAACGACAGTTTGACAGTAATCTATCAATGGCTAACCAGGAGACTTATCAAACGCACCCCCGACGTCCGCGTGGCAGAGACGTTGGGTCTGAGGAGGAGGAAAAAGTCGCTGGGTCTGAGTTAAGACAGTAGCCCTTTTTACACAGTGTCTCTGGATTTACTCCGGAGCCGTGGTTCGCTAATTCTCCACCGATGGTGATTCACACAGAGCGAAGCATCTCCGCTGTACCGCTGTGTAATTCACACAGAAAGCCGGCGCTGAGGGTCCTAAAGAGGCGTGACGGTACACGTCATGATGACGTCATGATGACAGCGTCAGTGTTTCCCAGGAGTTCCCTGAAGTCTCGGTCGGGAGGACTGACGGTCGCGGTGATTTATTTTCACCACAAACACTCGTTGAGTTAAAGTTTTTTTTTGCCGGTGACAGACGCTGTTTTTCAGACAGAAATGTGAGGAAGAGTCACAAGAGGAGGACAGACAGGAGGACGGACGCTGCTCCACATACAGCTGTGGTATTTTTTTCCTCATATAAGTTGCCAAAGACAGTTAAAGTTACTACGTTATTTTTGTTTGGTCCTGCAACGTTGCTCTGTGGGACATTTCTCTGTATTCAGTTGAGTGAAGGACCTGTGTAGTTACCAGACTGTCAGACCGACACGCCCTCACTCCGCGCCTCCGGATTATCGTTCACACTGGGACAGCTCACAGGCTGAAACTCTCCTGATTCTCCATCCCCATCTTCAAACTATAGTGACTGATTAATCACATAACCTGGCATAAATGATTGTCACTTTGTAATATGTGTTAAAAATAAATATAAAATAAAAAATAAATGCATTTATGAATTAATAAATAGTTGAAAGTTAAAAATTTCTCGCCTGAGCTTGTTTTATGTATTCATTTGACAGATATTTATACATTCTTAGTCCTTAAATTAAATTCATTATGGACGTGGACTTAAAATCATTGTTTTATTGTATGGCCTTGCTGCCCTGGCTTTTGGCCTTTGTGCCCTCAAATAATTGTCAACACGAAAGGCCAAGTGGCCTTGCCCCCAAAATGGGGAAATTCCAGGCCTGGATGGGACACTGACCAGACTGCTGTATTTAATGTGTGCTGGTATTAGTTCGTGTATGAGTGTGTGTTACTTTTCCCTAAACTTCATTCAGAAATTGTAGGTTCCTGAGCCTCACTCGTCAATGCAAGGAAGCAAGACCTGTGGGGGTTAGGGTTAGGGTCTTATGTCTTTTAGCGTCCGGCACCAGGGTGCTGAGATCCTTCCTGCAGGTATGCAAGCAGGGGCCTCGATGAATCGTACCTGTTCCAGAACGTCCCGCAGATCGCACTGGGGCTGGAATTTTGATTGTGGTTGATGGTGATGATTATTGTCCATTTTTTGTTTTAAGTACTCTGCTGGAAAATGGTTGAGTGCCTGCTTGAGATGGAACGAGCTGCTTCCCCAAGCGACATCTCTTACCTTTTCCTGACATTTTATTGACCAAACGACTTATTTATCTGGTGCTTATTTTCTTGATTAAGTGACAATGAAGAAAATCGTAAGATGCAGCTCTAAAATTTGGCAGTGAACATCGGTTCAGCGCGGGAAAGGCCTCGTAGTGGTGCACCATTAGTCACAGATGAGGCAGATGACCAGTATCTGAGGACCTACACCATACGTCACTGGGATGCCACTGAAACACAACACAAGAGAAATCTGAGGCCTGTCAGAGGAACGAATGGGAGGAGCTCTTTGTGATCAGAGCCTGCAATTCAAATTTGTCCCTCCCTATTGAACCATTTTTTAAGGGAAAGTGTAAGTATACAAAATCAAATAACTCACCTCCTTCGGTTTCATGGGGACTCAAAATGAAGACAGTGAGATAAATTCCTGGATCTGTCCCTTTATCTGGATTTGCACCAAAACCTAAGAAAGGCATCCTCCATCCAAGCTTCGTTGCAAATGCACAGTCATTTTTGTGTAATCCTACGAAAAACCAACCTACCAACCAACCAATGGACAAGGCTGGAAACATCCACATCTACTCCACGGTGGAGGTAAAAAAGGAGCCTAAAGAGTTTGAGAATCCCGATAATGGGATGAGAATAACTGTCTCCATAGGTCTCCCTGCAGGTGGGGATATTTTGAAAAGTTAATGAGGACAAGGGAACGTGACCCTACATTCTAGAATGCAATGCTTCATATTAAAGATACTTAAAAGGAAATATTGAATGACAAATTATGACATTACTTAAATATAGCAGTGCCACGACAAAACAACAATTCAGGCGAATGAAAGAACGTCCTATCGCCACTCTGCTGCTCTGACGTTTACTCCTCTAACCCAAATATTGTCTTCATTCATTAATTATTTCCAATCATTTCTACTTTCACTTTTGAATCACTGTTTTGGTCAACAGAGAGACAAAGAGATGAGAGAGACAGAGAGAGAGTGGAGGAAAGGTGCACTGTGTGGGTGGGTGTTTGAAAAAATGGACATTAGTGTGTTTGGTTGCTAGCTGAGAGCTATCAGGTTCTACTTGACACACTTGAAGAGAGAGAGAGAGAGAGAGAGAGAACATGGAAAAAGAGAGAGAGAGAGAGTGTGTGTGTGTGTGTGTGTGTGTGTGTGTGTGTGTGGACTGGTGACAGGTTGGCGATCAAATAGAACAAGTGTGTTGCATGAGATGTATTTTTACAGATGTTATGAACCTTATCTCTCAAAGAAAAGTGTCGATCCAGTCAGGATAAAGTTGGTGTGGCTAGTCCAAGCGTCCACATTAACAGAACCTTCAAATGACATGTTTATTACCTGAATATCATGACAGGAGGCGGAGGAGATGGTGAACTCACAGGCAAGAAGGCTGCCAAGCTGGTGACCACAGTTCAAGACTGCCGTTTGATTTTGTAAGTGTGAAACTTTTGTATATTTTAGATGAGACCTCTGGATGATTTTCCACTTTTGGTGCAGATCCGGATAAAGGGACGGCTCTTGGATTTTTTCTACCACATCCTCGTTAATTTCAGAAATCAGGCATATATTGTTGACTGGTATCTATGAAAGATTCTTCCACAACACAGTGGAGATTATGATTCCATCTGCTTTGTTTTGTTGTCCTGTGCTCAGCTGTTAGTTATACAGGGATATCCAGTCTGATACTGGATTAGGCTTGACTGAATTAAAGGGGGCTGTTAGGCCTTGGTGACGGTATGCCATTCTATTTTTCAGGATTTTTCTTTATTGGCATTTTTCACCCTAGACAGCAGGGGTAGACAGGAAACAGGGAAGAGAGAAGGACACAACATGCAACAAGGTTCATGTAATTGTTTTGTAATGTAATGTACCCAGTAAATCCACAAAAGCCATCACAATTTTGGCTTCTTTATCTATTTTTAGATCCTGGTAGATGCTTTTTTTTTTAAAAATGTTTTTTTTTTTTTCATGAAAATATGAAAAAGATAGTCGTATAATAATATTATAATTTAAAAAAATAATATAATAAGCGATGAGCACTAACAAAGAAGCTCCGCTGTACTGACCCCTCCCTTCACCATAAGGGGGTCCCACATTAGTACAGACAGAGGTGGAAATATGTCACATGGAGCCAGAGAACTGTCGCCCTGCCCTTTCCAAGAGGGGCCGAGAGTAAGGGATATTTACGAGACTCCTCTCAGCGAGCCAACACTATGCAGAAGATGCACCAAGGAGACCTGAAGCAGCATCGTAAGATTTCAAATGAGCGCTTCACCAAGAAGAGTTAGAGGGTCACTTTGTGCTGTAATGTCCCCCAAAGGCTCTTACTGGTCATCGAATCCCATAAAGTAGCAGGCGGATGCAAATTGACTTTGCCCTAAATGAGGATCGCGTTCACTTTTATGACGACTGGACATCCGAGTTCTATTGTTTTAACGTGAAATTAATACCACAGAGAAGCTGGCTTTCAAAGGATTTGATTTCGTCCATGCTCTCCGATGGCACAAGCCTGTAAATAACACATTTGTGGGATAGGTCAGGCATTGCATCAGACACTTTTGGAAAGCAAAAGGCCCCAGAGGAGGCAGATAATGGGACAGATAGATGTGTAGACGTGGGAGTTAGTCGAGGAAAGTTGAGGAGAAGAGCTACAAAAGGTGGCGGGGGGGATTTGGAGCACTTGGTGGATTTGACCTCAGCCTAGGGGTCAAGTTTCCTGCATTAGCTCTGTTCAGAATGTGGTAATAAGCATCCACATGGTATAAGGGCTGTTGAGAAACTAGGCCACATAGTGTGTGTGTGTGTGTGTGTGTGTGGGGGGGGGGGGGGGGGGGGGGACCTCATAACCCAACCAACCCCAGGAAGGTTGACAGGCTGTCCTCCCTGTCTCTGGGCCAAGGTGAGTCACACCGCCGAGACAGAAAACCTCCAGTTTGAGTTCTTGGCAATATTAGAAGCAAAGGCAGGAGAATCAGAAGAAACAGGCAGCCAAAGTCTCTGTATATTCTTCTTCTTCTTCTTCTTCTTCTTCTTCTTCTTCTTTCTCTGTCTCTTTTTCTCTGCAAACAACAGCCACTTTGTTGTATAAAATATGAGATGGGTGTTTGGAATGGCAGGACTTTTTTTTTTTTTTCTTCTTGAGCTGTCACACCAGAGATTTCGAATTCATGACATGGACCCGCATAATGGGTTGCAGGGGACATGGAAAGTAAAAGAGAGCAAAAAAGACAAGAGAAAGAGACAGACAGAGAGGAAAAGTAAACTCATTTGCAAAGGGGACTACACTTCTAATTAAATTTCAAGCTAAAAGCCCTGTTCATCATGCACTCTCATTTGCATCCCTCTTAAATATGCATGAATTTATTTTGCATGAGCGGGCACAGTGTCTACACATGAGACGTCACACATGATTTGCCAGGAAAAGAAAAGGGGGGGAAAAAAGGCAATATTTAACAATTTGTTGTGATGTGAGCATTGGGAAAGGTTCAAGCTGTGCTTTTTTGTCACATATTTGCTTCCATACCTACCTTCAGTTGTAATTTCAAACAAGCGTACCGAGCTCATTTCTTCAGGGTACATGTATTCTTCATATTCCGTTCATGTATTGTGTAGAAAAACATCAGGGGGCGTGCGGCTGTTATTCTGAGAGATCACAGCACGCTCACTCAGTGCAAACATCAAACCATGCCCTACTATAGATCAAATTGATCTGTCTTGCAATATATATTCATGCGTTGCCATGGTACTCCCTCAGCGCCGTGTTGCTGTGTAATTTCTGCCTCAATCTAATTTTCTCACTCGATCTAATATTCTTTTATAGGAATCTAATGAGCTACAATTGATTTCTTGAATGAGGGTTATCACTGAACATGCATTAAAGACAAGAACAGAACAAGAAACAATACTAGATGTCAACGTCTGTCGAAGTCGAGGCGGCAGAGTAGCAGCTTGAGACAATGGATACAAGAAACAGGCGAGACATGTGGTCCTGAAAACTACTTTGGACCCTCGAAACAAATGATGCTCCGTGCAGAATTTGCTCAGGTTGATCACTTTTCAATTACACTGGAAAATGAGTCGACAGTTTTTGGGGGTTTTCTTGTTATAAATATTCTAAAAAAATACATTTCAATCAGGAGAGGCTCATCAGTTTTTGAGTGGACATGAAGTGTTGCCATTTGCACAAAGAGAATGAGAAAGTCTTTGGTGGTTAGACTCCATTGTGATGAAGTAATATTTGGGGAGTTGATCAAGCTGTGCATAGAACAGGAAACCCCCGGATGGAGTCGGTTTTGTTAAACGGACGGTGGTGGTGATAAAGGAAGAAGATCCTGGAGTCCTGTCGACAGGGGAGTTGATTCTGGTGAGTAGAACCACTGGATGAACAGCTGGAGGAGGATAGGGTGGAGGAGGGTCGCATGAATGCCTGAAATGACAGCTGACAGCACAGACATGATTGGCTGATAGTGTTCATAGAAGAATCTGGTTGTTTAAATGGAGAGAGAGTACGTGAAGAAACGACCATGTCAGGTGAACGGAGGGAGCAGGAACGGAGGTGAATGAAAAAATAGTCTTCCCGATTGAACTTGCGCTGGGCTTTATGTACAAACAGATTATACTTCTCAACATCTGTCCGGGGACCACAGATGAAAAATAGCCCGTAGGCTAACTCTGACAACCGCAGCAATGTTTACTGCACCGTGCACCGTCCATGGTAGATAAGCTGGCCAGATAAATAGATGATCAAGGACACTCTCACCGAAGTAGAGTAAATATTGACAATATTATATTAACAAATGGAAAAAAAGTTAGAAAAAAGTCAGAAAAACAAATATTATGACACAAACAATTTTCAAGTAGAAGACAACAGTACAACAGTTTGCGCTAACACTTCATTTTACAATTAGGCAAATGCTAAGTAGTTGGTAATTACCATGTAACATATCTTTGAAGACAGGCCCCAGCTACCACAAGAATTACATACAACGTTTATCAAAAATCAACCTGACATGATTTATGAATAATATTCTACTTTTTGACCTGCAGGTGGCTAATAAATAGCTGGTAATGTCTTGAATAATTGAAATGGATTTATTTTGTAACCATGATGCTCTAAGGTACAGGGGAATAAGGCTTTGATACATACAACACTTGTTAGCAGGAGCATTCATTGTTGGCTCGAGTCCTCACATAGACCGGCTGATGATATGCGGTGTGGCTGGGTGGCTTTTTAAATCCGTTTTTTGGTTTGTTTTTGTAATTGAATCCTCTCATCCTGTGTCATTACAACATCATTATTTGTG
The DNA here is from genome assembly GCA_963678695.2 of Diplodus puntazzo. Classification (NCBI taxonomy): domain Eukaryota; kingdom Metazoa; phylum Chordata; class Actinopteri; order Spariformes; family Sparidae; genus Diplodus; species Diplodus puntazzo. The sequence continues at coordinate 9,525,927 of OZ023158.1, read as the reverse complement.
TGGCTGTTTGATAGCATGGGATTGCATGCATACCTTCTCCTCTTCTCTACCCATCTCTCACTCGTTCTCTCCACCTTTATGTGTGCACGTCTGTATTTGTGTGGACCTTAGGCTATTAACAAGGCCTGGTGCATTGTACGTGGTTAGATAAAACTTATATGTTTTTTTGTTTGAGCTGTCCTTTTATTTTTTTTCTTCATCTTTCAACGCAGAGGCAGAAATGGAAAATGTTTTTTTTTTTTACAGCTGCATGTATGTTATAGCCTTCTATCTGTGTTCTAGCTGTGTGAAGAATGGAATTGTTGTTTCATTGTAATGTCATATTGACAAATAGTGGTGAACTACAATATGGCTCCTATCATAAATGAATTCATTTATATTTTCACATTTACATTCACCTTTACATTTAGGGAATTTAGCAGACCCTTTTGTCCAAAGCACATTTACAAAAGGTACATTTGTCACAAGAAATAAACCACAATATATCACTGTCGATAAAGTAATAAAGAAAAAATAGAAACAATTTTCAAGCCCTCGTCTGAGCATAGTAGCTGCTATTTATCAAAGATACCTTAAGTACATAAGTGCTATGATTTAAGTGCTAAGTATAAGAACATTCAAGTGCATATGTTTTTTGGGGGGGAGTCATGCTATGCAGGGTTGAAGTGAAGTCTAAACAAGTGAGTCTTGAGTCTTTTGTGGAAGATGGCGAGTGACTCTGCTGACCTGACATTGGTCGGGAGTTCGCTCCACCACTGAGGCACCAGAGCAGAGAAGAGTTGCGACCTTTGCTTGCTCTCAGCAATGGCGGCCAGCTGATGCAGTGGAGTGAAGTGCTCGTGCTGGGGCGCGTGGTCTGACCTGTGTTTGGAGGTAGATGGGTACAGTTCCATTGACGGCCTTGAAGGCCAGCACCATCGTTTTGAATCAGATGCAGGCCACAACAGGAAGCCAGTGGAAGTCGTGGAGGATGGGAGCATTTGGGTGAATGATCATTTTTACAACACAATTCAATGATTTTGAGCAGTTAAGGAAAGCATCACCAATCGGGCAACACTGACAATGAGAAAAAATCATTTTCTTGAAGTTGCATCGGTCATGGTCTTTGGGCCACGACACTAAAAAACCCAGACAGAAAACCTGAGGCTGAATGAATAGCATCTCATTGTGAAGCCTCTGTGTTTTAATAAATCACCAAAGCAAATGCTTTGTGTTCACTAAATGGTCCGCTCTCTTTCTATTAGCATCGCATTTAGGCCCGGTGCACTTTGAGGACTCGACACAACTGCATTCCACTGCATATTTAACATTGTGGGACCAGCGGAGGGGGGATTGCACACTGTAAATAAGTAAAAGACAAAGGAGAATGAGTGTGTGTGTGTGTGTGTGTGTGTGTGTGTGCATGTGTGTGTGCGTGTGTGTTTGTAAGAGAGAGAGAATGGTGGGTGGGGGTTTATACAAGAGAGAACGAGTCAGAGAGATTATCCGTGGCTAAAAGTGTAACAATGCTTTTCTGTTCCAAGTTGCATAATTCAAAAGCCATTCCCATACTGTTGTGTGTTCTGTTTGCTCCGGGCCGGGTCCTGAGACACTTTGCTAAGTTCTCCACGATTGAGACATCATTGTACAGAGAGAGAGCGCGAGGGAGGAAGCGTCTGGCTCCATTTTGCTTGGCCCTCGTTGGAGCAAATCACAGTTCCATGTTTACGGCACAGCAAGCTTTTTTTTCTTTCCCAGAACACACTTTGCATTTTAATGAAGGCCTGGCCCGCATACTAAGTGCACATTAAGCCGGCTCTGTGGGGGTGAGCGCAGCGATACATCACGGTCAAAGTGAAGCAGCACTCTTCAAATTTTAAAATGAACAAAAGCTGAAGTTTTTCAGGGGGGGGGGGGATTTTAAAGAGGTTATTTGGTAGCACTGGAGAGTTTTGGGGAGGCGGGAAGCGGGTGAGAGCTGGTGGAGGGGGAGAGCACTTTAAAGGGATAACAGCAGGGGCGGAAATGTGGAGAAGAGTTAGATTTCAGGGCCTCCTGAATAGTTTATTGTGAGGGTGATTACAGCTGAAGTGGTTGGCAGATAGTGTTGGTGATGACGAGGAGATAAAGAGTGAGGCGTGTGAACTCATGCACGCACGCACACACGCACACGCACGCACACACACACACACACACGAAGATCAAAACATTTTATATTTTTTTCAGCAAAAACTAAATACCTCATACAAGCTGTGTCCCAGTTCCCTACTGCTTACATACCATGTGTTGCACATACTTGTTGTTGCATGATAATTTCAGTTATTAAAGAAAGACTATATAAAAAATAAATACTTTACCATTTTGTAGATCAAGTTAACAACAGAATATATGCACCGCCAGACTGCGACAATGGAACGCCACTGCCAATTACAAAATGTACAATTAAAAGCTAAATGATTGCTGGTTCTCCTCATTTCATCTCTGCCATTTATTTTCCACTCTTGTTTCCGTTAGAATCTCCTCAGTTTATTTGGTGCAATGCATTGTGGGGAATTAGCGTGCATAGACAGCATATTTAAAAATCAAGTCTGTTTTTGGTAACATAATGACTATTTGGAGGACACTTACTGTAATTTTGCTGGAGTGTAGTGTATAGTATGAAGTTGGAATACAGTCACAATCCCATAGTCAGCCTATGGCTTGATTCAGTTTCATTTTCATTTGATTCCAGTAATGTCATAGCCTGTCAACAAACACACCAGTTCCCTTTTTAAAACATAACTTAAAGCGACTACAAGGATGTTTCATTTGAGGTCTGAATTTGAATTCTGGCAGCCCCTGTGGATAAAAGTAGTATGAGCACCACTGCCTCCCCTGTGCGTAAAGATCTTTATCTGTTCAGCATGTGCATTCATTCTGCAAGTAAGTGAAAGATCAGTCGATTTTGTTAAACCTAGCCAGGCTCAGTTGAAAAGGGCTAATGATCACCACTTTCTGAGAGCTATGATGTTTTTAGGTAGTCACATGACATTAAATAGTCTGATCTGATATCTTATGTAACTGGTATGGGAGCAGAGTAACAAGGAAGCATGTTGTAGTAGGCTTCCTGCAGACTTCACAAGACTGCAGGGAACATTGGGGCCATGAGAGAATACGATGTTGTTTGACTTGTTTAACGACAGAATTTTATTGCAATGAGCAACAAATTACCCTCAAAGGAAGTGAAAAAATAAGTCTACGTGAAAATATGTTAAATAAAGCCCCCCCCAAAAATCATCGGTGACCTCTTTGCTTTGTCTGACCATTATTATTATGGCATCACAGTTATCTGATTACAGCCTGTGTGATGTCTAATTAAGCCATAATAAGTCTGTGGTGCCAGTATTTAATGCGGTGTCTAATTATTACAGTATTATTTGGTAGTAAGGGTCAAATTGAATCCAATTTGGAAAAAAAAAGATCTCTAATTGTACTCTAATCGTATATTGTAAAATACTATGTAATAGTGTAATGTGTGGGATCTACCGTCTAGTTTCTAATTAAAGTATACTTCTGTATATTGATGTCTTACTAAAATGTATTGTAAGTCTACTAAGGTAATATATGTGGTTTCTAATTACATCATGATGTACTTGTATGGTTTATGATTAGGGTATAATTGTGTTTGTCTGATAAAGATAAACATTTTATGTCTAATTTGGTACAAATTTCAGCTTGACACGGGTTAGTAGTGGACTGAGGGTATGACTGGGGTTCTCTACTGTATTTCTTTTTTTTGTCTAATTTGATAAAAGGTTGCATGTATAGAATTCCGAACCAAAATAAACACCTTACCATGCATTTTGGAAATGTTCTCCCCATTAGTCTGAGACATATCACAGAAGCATTTTTTTTTTTCATGAATGCTATTTTTGATCATTTCTTTACTTATTAGTGGATGTGTACTGTTAAGAGACAGAAAATGCTGCAAAGCCTGTTGTCACCACTATATCTATATATATCTACATTCTTTTCTTTTCTTTTCAAAATTTAACATTACTGGCAGATATGATCAAATTAAAATATTAGCATTCAAAAGGATGAGTTAATATTTTTTTTTAACAACAGCACACATTAGGTGCAAAAAATGCACCTAATAATGTGCTTATTGTATTCGTAACCATTCATAATCATTTAGTACATTAAACGCTCAAAGACCACAGAAATGGCCTCTTTTTCTTTATAAAGAGAAATATGATTAATGAAAAATGTCTTTGATAAGAACCCTACATGCATATTTTAATAATGATTCACTTTTCACAGGATTTTTACATCATTTATCAAGAATAATAAGAAAAAAACACAAGCTGACCCAGTTCTTACTGTGATAATTCTCTGTGTGTCTCCATCTCTCCTCCCTGCTTGACTTCCTGGTTCAGCTCTGTGTTGGTGTGGTGACAGCTTTGGCACACGCCAGGTCTGCTCAGACTCAAGCCAAATCCTCCGCAGAGCACCGGGAATCAAACCGACACCGATTTGTCCTGTCGCCTAGTGGGAGTCAAACCACGGCTGACAATATCAACTGTTTCCTGGGGCTGTGACAGTTGTCGGCGTCCCGGCACAGGAAAACATTAAAGCTAAATACTATTCAGTTCAACTCGCTGTTAAACACTCAGGCGTTCTCTGGTTTATAATGCATCACAATGGCTCAAGGCTTTATGAAATGCAGCTCTCCAGTGATGGCAGTCCATTTGTGAGTTTCAGTGAAGATTTTCAGGGATGTATTTTTTCTTTAAGGAGGGCACCAGCGCTTTACTACATGGGTTGGTTGTCAAAATGTCTTGTCACACTGTGGGAGCTTTAACATGATGATGATCACTTTTGAGGAGAACAAACTTTTACATTACTTTATTTTCTGTTAAAGGAAATTCAGATTTTGGGTATGGTTCCGGACTGTTCTCCACAAAAAAGACTGTTCTGTGACCAACAACAGCAGCTACAGTTATAAGCAGTTAGTGGTTACTCTACAGTATGCTGCCACCTATTTGTTTTGAATTTCACAGGTGGTCAGTTTTTACATACATCTTAAATGTCCTGTGTGAAACCTAAGGTCAACACTGGCTTATGTAACATACTTAACCTAATTAATATACACAACAGAACTTGACTTATGTACATAACTTAATTTAAATAAATAACATACTTTTTTAAACCCAAACCATGACCTTTCCCTTACCTGTCCATAAGTTTTGATGCCTGCACCTATCCAAACTGCATCGTTTCAAAACATGAACCACATGGAAACAACAGAACTGCACACCTGTTGTGTCATGACTTAGCTTTCCCCTTTTAACCCCGCCGTGACATGTTGCTGGTATTCAACGTTCATATAACTCATTTCAGGAGTCATTTGGCGAACAACCTTTTCTGTTATTTAGGTGTACCTGCAGTATCAGAACACCTATTGTGTCATCTCATAAAAAACTGAGACCTTGCCCACCTCTCTCATTTGCCAATGAAGGCTGATGGACAATTATGTGATGTTATTTAATGCTGCTATTTAATGCTGTTAAAATAATCAACAGCTTACAGTGATCAATTAAATACATTATTTTAATTAAACTATAATTTCACGAGAAAGCCGTCACTCATCTCTGTTATACATGTCTATACATCTAAAGTTTCAATTCATGGAAATTAAATACAATGTAACTTTTATTATAAAAAATATGCATCAATTAGATGTAATTAAGTTTAAAATAAAGGACCATTTAAGTTGATATATAATGATAAGTGCTTCTGTCTGTGGACATTTTAAGTTAAGACATTAGTTTAATTCACCACCATTTTGATTTATTTTGAATTTGGTTAGAGCTTAGAGAGCTGCCTCTACTTGCATACATTTTTACATTGTATAACATTTTCCAATTACACACCATGCTGTCGTGGCAGCAGTGACCATAATTTATTGGACATGATGAGCGCTATCGGTGCTTGCATGTGCCTAGATCTCACTCATGGGCATGGTGAATGTTGAAAGGTAGAGGCAGCTGTCTAATCTTAACCCAAATACTTCTTCAATGAAAGTGGAAGTGAATTGAACTGCACTAAAATAAAAACTCCTCCCAATTGAAATGTCCACAGAAATAAGTGCAATTCCTGATGTGATACTTTATTTCAAAATTACATTCATATGTAATTGATTTTTTTTTTAGTTACAATTCTCATGATAAAAGTAAATATCTTAAATTGTTGAGTTTTCAGTTAATGTGTATACCATCCACCCCTCATAGCTGGACTAGCAGATTTCTTTGTGAAGGACTCAGTTTGGATTTTCAGTGATAGTCCACAGGATGCGACTTCATGCATGTTCTCGACCGAAGCTAACTAACTAAGTTATTAGCAACTTGCATATGTGTATGCTACACAAAAATATATTTTATAGACTTGATAGATCCTTGAATTGCGTGGATTTTTGACAACTACGCATTTTTTGACCCCCTCCTCCTGGTGATGTGCCTCGATTCAACTGTAAACACGCCCATTCATTCAATTGCAGGATGTCACCATGAGAGGGTGTTTCTCTCACAACAAAACATATACAGCATCGATACCCTTTAAACCTACCTCATTACATCTCTACAACTCATAACTTATATCAATAATCTAAAGTTGTAACTAGGTTATATTACTCAAGGTCAAGAGTAGTAAAACATTTCCCTCCCCATTGACTTGTTTTACAGTTTCATTGGAGTTTTTTAGCCTCTGCTTTCATAGTACATAAACAATGGCAGGGACTTTCAGTTCAAGAGCTTTATCTATTTTAGCAAAGCACTACAAGGTAAATGCTCCTAATAGCAGGTTAAGGGATGAAAAGGCAGCGCAGTAGCAGATTATTGCTTTATGTGTTATGAGCACAGCCAGGTTTAAATGGTTTAATCGAAGTTTAGAGAGCACGCACAGCAGCTCTCGCTCTCGCTCTTGCTCTCTTGCGCTCTGTCTGTGCTCTTTGTGTCTGTGAATGCACGCTGACAAAATTTGGGACACAATTCTCTAGATGATTCAACAGACCTGCAGCTGCCAGATGAGTGTGGGGAGGCTGGGAGACCTGTTGGGACCTCCACTGAATAGGAACAAAGATTTGCACTGTAATGCTAATGATATGTTTGGCCTCTGCCACCCCCCAAAATAAGCACAGGATGTTTGTGAAAATGATCATTTACTGAGCATCATAGTTCATGCATCTCGTAATCACCCACACCCAATGAAATATCCAAACCAAATAATTCTGATACAAAAATTATCATGGACCGAGCATAAAGGTTATCTACCATATCAGGAGGTCACCCATTCTGTGCTTCATTTTTTTGTTTTTCCACAGTGCTGCATGGAACTGAAAGTAATATGGCTGGGGAATTAATAAATTAACAACAACAGGACAAACTATTATAGTATAATAGTATATAATTATTGACTGGTATTCATTGTAGTTTTGAAAATGTAATTTCTTATGCTGTTTGATTACACTTTAAAGTTACTTCACATGAAGTCTGCAGATATGTAGTAATCTACCTAAGTGTCCATGTAAAATATTATTCTTAATATTTTATATATATATATATATATATATATATTAGGGCTGTCAAACGATCAATTTTTTTAATCGTGATTAATCGCATTTTGTCCATAGTTAACTCACGATTAATTGCAAATTAATCGCATTTTTTTTTGGCACATTTTTTTCTGTTCTAAATGTACCTTAATGTATTTTTTTCATGTTCTTAATACTTTTAACAACATAAGAAAGGTCAAATATGCTTGCATTATGAAAATGTTTATTCAACACTTCAAATCATGCAGGAAAATAAATCCAGGGTTGTCTGCTTTTGGCAAGGGAGGGCGTCGGGCTCTCTGCATCTGCCGTCTGTTTGGCTTGCAAGTGGTATGGAAAGCCGTTTGAGCTTTTATTCAATATCCTTGATATCAGACTTAAGGTCCGCGTACTAGTAAGCTTTTTGTCCTCACTAGTAAGACAATTTGGCGCACTAGTAGCACTACTAGGGCGCACTAGTAGAACGACTGTGTCTTACTAGTAACTTTTGGCCTACTAGTGTGCAATCAAACCCAACTAGTAAACTACTGTGCTGCACTAGTAACACCACTAGGCCCTACTAGTAGGCATGTGTCACGCACCAGTAGCCTCCAGGCCCCTACTAGTAGCACCAAAATGCCCACTTGTAGTACTAGTAAGGTATATTTTACCTCACTAGTACTACAAGTAACAGTGAGAATGCCCACCAGCAGTACTAGTAAGAGCCAAAATGTCCACTAGTAGCACTAGTA